>CM022667.1:21954671-22472594 GCA_012295275.1 Chrysomallon squamiferum | reverse complement strand
ACAACAACACTTCAATATTTATGTTATTTATTCTTAAGACATTTTAAATTATGAATACAACAATTTTTCTATACGTCCAACAAACTGGTTTTAAGACTAAATCAACTTCTATATTTGTTATGAGTGATTGGGAAAAAAAAACCTAAATTAAAATCTGTTTGCTTATGAAGTTATGGAATCATTTATTTACACTTATATGGGATTACACATGGTCCCATATTTTAAATGTAAATTTGAATCTGAAACTAACATAAATGATCATTAAAACATTAAAATAATATATGAAATTAATTATACTGAAGTATATAATTTATAAACACTAAAATGTGAATACTAAAATGTAATAAATAAGCATAGTTAAAGAAAAAAAAAAAAAATGAGACAGTGATAACAACTTGATACAAGCACCATTGAAAGTAGTTTCACTATAAATGACACTTCTGTTTTAAAAAGTTGTGCATTAATGATTTATGAATAAGTTCACTGCTGCCTATTTTGAACAGAAGATGGATAGGAAACCCTTGCTTCTACTAGTAGGCCCCATTTTCTAAATTCAATGTTCCTGTTTATAGTTATATACGTAATAATGAAAATACCATATTGACAAAATGACAATTCCCTGCTTACAGCTATATAAACTTTGTAATGATAATGAAAAAGCCTTATTGAGAAAACAAACTTTTCTATTAATTCTGGCATTTTAAAAATCAGAACTATCTCAAGAGTTAACTTTTCATGGGGAATAGTCTAATCCTCCCCCCCACCCACACAAATTAGATCAATGAAAGGTCATGGTTTCATTAAGAGGAAATAAAATGTTTTAACTACTTACACTTTTTGGAAATGCTAACTTAATCCAACTTTTATTATTATTTTAATTAGCTTAACTGAATGCAATAATTTTTTCCTAAATTGCTTTATCTCTCCATTTTAGTATAACCATTATTTAAAATACATATTTTTATCTACAGCTGTGAAGAAGAAACAGTCATTTGTAGCTATTTACTGGCAGTAACAGGATTATTATCAACCTTCTTAAAAATATATTATGAAACCTTAGTATTTTATTTTTAAAAAGATGAATAATAAATAAAAATTCATAAAAATAAAAAAAATGTTCTGTGTATTATTCTTTTAGATGCAAACAGATTGACTATTATACTGTACCACTGATAACTTGTTAATATCAGTTAATTCAAAAAATTCTGTATTATAAAACATTTATGAACTACAATACAAAAAACAAAAAAAAACATGCTTCTTTATCAAGACCCTGTATTATACAAAGATGTGTGATTCAAAGACAATTTAAAAACAGAAAAATTTAAAAAAATAATTAAATACAAAATCTTTTTTTTAATGATTACACTAAACCTAAAAGTATTTTATAATTAATCTGTCATACTTTAACAAAATCTGAACAAGAAATGACAGAAAACACCATCTAGTTCCAACTAATTATCAGCAAACTACATTCTGAAGACGTGAGACCTCAATAACATAAAAATAATTATTTGGGATTTGTTTAATAATAATAATTATAAATATATTCTCTTTCATGTTCTTGTGTTGGGCAAAAATAAGGGGCAAAAAAGAAAAGAAAGAACAATCACAAACAAGCATGTATAACATTTCTTAACAAAAAAAAAAAATGCAAACACAGATCATTATCATAGACATATCTGTAATCCAAATTTGTCTGAACAAGATATTTATGAATAAAAAGCTTGAAAATATTTACAAGACCATCAAATACAGCTGGTGTGAGATTTATAGATCACAACAGAATCACAAATAAAAATGTTTTCTTTGTGTTGCCTAGTAACATTTTTAATTAATAAACAAAAAAAAGTATCAAAGATACAGTTATAATGAATTTATATATTTAAATTATTACCAAAATATTAATTAAATTTAAAAAAAAGAAAAAAAAGAAGAAATTAAATTAAGTTTAATTAAACAATAAAAAATATTAATATAAACGTAACCAAATTATTATAATCTGAAGGATAATCATAAATTACCACTAACTCAGTCAAGATATTTTAATTATTATATAACTTCCTACTGAATTTACAATAATTTTTTTTCTTTTCTTTTTTTAAATATTCAGTAATTTTGTTTCAGTTAACAAAATCTGTTAGAATTTTATTAATGTACATATATGTATGTAGTTTATATGTAAGAAAGGAAAATAATGACAATATATTTTAAAAGGGAGAAATTCAACAGAAACAGCAAACACCATAATTTAAATATATATATATATATTATTGCTGTAGCTGAAGTCAAATGATGGTTAAATCCAGTTTGTATTTGCATGGAAAAAAAGTATCTAGACTGTAATACACAATTTGGAGATTGCAGCCAGCTTCAAAATGTTATATTTTGGTTTTGAAATAAAAATAACTATTTTTTTGGATGGAAAATATTATTATGCATTACTATGATGTTACATAACTATCAAGGCAGTGTAGTCATTGATTAATCAGATTCTGAACCCCCACTTTCGCTATCAATATTTGTATTCTTGTCAGGTTTTGTAAGACTCTGAAAACCACAGAAGGCACTGCCTTCACCCTCATCACTTGAACTGTTATTACCTTGATCTTGTTTAGAACTATTATCAGACTTGGCAGATTTAATTTCTGTATCATTAGTGCCATCTAAAGTCTTCAGTTTTCTGTTAGAACTCTCAGTAGCTGTATGGTTTTTCACAGATATTCTGTCAAGTTTACTTTGACTAGATGCTTTATTTTCATCTGTACTAATATCTGCAGTTTGTTCGGAGGTATCTTTTTCATTATCGTTGGTACTTTCATCATTAACTGCTTCTTGTTTGCTAGAATTTGGAATAACATTAGAAATCTCTGCTTTATGTTTGTTTTTATCTTCAATGTCATTCATTTTCTTATTTTCATCTATGGTTCTAGCTTTTTTGGCAGCAGTAATACCTGGTTTGTTTGCCTCATCTTCAGAATTATTCTCTGATTCCGTAAGTCTCTTTTTGCTGTTACTTGACATATTTGACTGAGAATTACTTTCCGGTGGCTTACTTGGTCTGGCAGCTTTATATTTCTTTGCTGGAGTAGGTCTGCTATCAACATCAATGATTTCATCTATTACCGATTTAATATTTTGTGAAAGTTGTCTCTTGTCTACAGACATCCTGCAGATCTTAACTGAACATTTCTTCAAATGTTTGTCTCTGATATGCTTGACATGGTAAGCTGGGTGGAAACCTTTCTCACCACAGAGCTCACAGTTTCTGAGACCTGCTGGTGATTCCAGACATGTGTGTTTCAATAGAGATAGCTTGTCAGCAACAACCATACCACATTTCATGCAAGTATGGTGCACTTTCATACAATGTCTAGTCAAATCAACATTTCGACCAAAGTTTAGGTTACATAATACACACACACTGCCTTTCACAAGAGCTGTACCTGACTTTTGACTAGATGTTCCTGTTTTGTCTGCTGCAGGTCGTTGTAATTTAGCAGAGGAAGAATCAACTGGATTTCCTGATTTAACAACAACTCCATGAATTGCTGCCATGTGGTTTTCAACAATAGTTTTGTTTTGAAAAGAGGTCCCACAGAAAATACACTTACATTCTTTTAAGAAATTGTTCAAAGCTTTGTTGTGAACTATCCTCATGTGCATCAAGATATTAGGAACTCTGTGGCCACACACAACACACTTCCCTGCAACTCCACCACTTGAATCTTCTTTGTGGATATCAAGATGCTTCTGAAGACCCTGAGCAGTCCAAAAACGAGAAAAACATGTAGCACAATACAAAGGAGGATGAATGCGCTCAAAGACTGCATAAGGCATGTCAATACGATGAGCATAAAAGAAATGAATGCGCAGAGCTGTCCTGTCTTTAACATATCCACCACATATTTCACAAATTTCAAACCCTGTACTAGGCTGACCTTTTGCTGCCATGTCAAGAACCTGGTCATTTAATGTTATTAGATGGTTGATTTTTGATGTGACATTGGCAGTGGATGGTGTAGACTTGGCAGACCCCATTGACACTTTTGGCATCTGACTTCTTATCTGTTGTTTCTGCAGCAAAGGAGGCATAGCTGTAGGGGTAGGCATTCTATTTAACTGAAACCCAGGATGGTTAGGAGTTAAAGTAGCAGAAACATTTCGCAGTGTTGTTCTTGCATTGTTCTGACCAATCTGACTTGGCCTCTGTTGGAAGAAATTAACATTTGGTGCAATGCCTGGCCTTTGACCTCCAAATTTCATTGTATGTTGGGATCGTGCTGTATTTATCTGCTGAACAGTATCACCTATTCTTGGAGCTGGTAGCCGTTGCCCTATTGCTTTAAACTGTGGGCGAATGGTTTGCTTATTGAAAATCTGTGGAGATGGCATTCTAATAGCAGGAAATTTATACATTAAATTTTCAAGGCAAAAATTTGTTTCAGGACCAGGCATCCATGCTGGATGCAAGTTTAGATGTAATTTAAAGTTTTTAGTACATTTAAATTTATGCTGAGTTAATTTGTTTTTGATGTTATGTTCATAAGGACAAAGATTGCATTCCCACAATGGTGGTTTCATTTCAATGACAGGCTTAACATTATGTTCGCCTTCTAAGTGAAATCGGAAAACATGAGTATTTCTTGTTACAAAAGAACAATATGCACAGCACATATCATATCCATCAATGTGTGGATGCTGTTTGTGTGCGTACATCACATTAGTAGATTCAGTTTTGAAACCACATGAGCATTTTTTATTTAGCTGGACTTTACATGGACCTACTTTCTCGCGAAGCTCCTGGTGAACACTCTTTAATTTCTTGAAATCCTCAGCTTCTTTTGTTTTTAATTTTCCTTCTAAATTACGTTTTTGTTGAATTTTAACTAGATCACTATAAACAGCTTCTTTAACTAAATCCTGTCCAAAGTCACGAAGAAAGCGAGCAAGATTACTGAGTTCTGACTCTGGTCTAATTTTTGTGTTCCTTGCTCTTCTATGTAAACCTTGTTTTACTTCCCATCGTGATAATTCTATCATGTCCATGCTGGACTGAGGTGAATGAGGTGGTTCTATTTTATCCTGCCTGTTACTGAACTGACAATTACTGGATTCTGCTCCAGACTGAATATTCAAAACACCAACATTTTGGTTGTTATTATTAACATTTACACTAGGAGCTTGCAAATAGAACTGAAACTGATTTTGAAATTGTGGCCGAGCTTGTGAAGTAAGTCCAGTTTTCATGGTGGGCACTACCATTTTGACAGATGATGATGTTGGCCTAAGATTATTATTACCAGTTGATGTAACTGGCACAGGGCCTCGGGCTGAGTAAGTAACACTTATAAATGGAGGGTTGCCTATGAGAGATGTTTCAGGCTCCACTGTATGTCTGATTGGCAGCAAATCTCCAATACTTTTATTATTTTTGGAATTGCAGTTTGACAAATTATCATCAATCTCAATTTGTTCCACACCATTATCTTTCTTATATGTCTCATGTTCTTCCTTTTTATCTGCATAACTTTGTTTTGTTTTGTCATTTTCAGATTCACAGGTTATCTCACAATCTTCTGAATTTGATAATTTATCTCCATATTCATCAGCTTCACCTTCTTCCTTTTTATTCTCATTTTCAACAGCTTCATTAGATGTTTGTACTTCTGGCATTTCTTCATCAGTTTGATTTTTGCTTAGACTAGTTCTTTCTGAATTAGTAAAGTCTTCACATGCAGGCTTGCTTTCTTTGAATTCATTATCATCTTCAGTGTTGTTTTTCATATTACATGAATTACTAGTTTCTTTGCTTGTGTCTACTCCATTTTTATCATCAGAAGTAATGATTTTATCTTTGTTATATGATTCCATTGATTTAGGATCAAGTTCTGTAAGGTGCTTTTCTAATACATTATTTTTAGCCCCTGTAGTTTGTTCAATATTTTCTGCAGAAAATATATTAATTTTAAAGTTGTCCTCATTTGCTACATCAGTTAGAAAAGTAGCACCATTGTGTGAAGCTTTTTTCATGGAACAGCCTTGTTCTTCATCATTATTTTCAATTTCTTTATCAACTTCAGCGTTACTTGAAGTGTCACTATGGTCTTCTGTGTTTCCATTCATAACACATTCTGTTGCTAACCACTTGTTATTAGTTTTGTTTGCTTCACTTCCTGAGGACATTTTCTGCAAGTGTTTGTTTGAACCAATGTCACAGCTTCTATTACCTACAGTGATATAGGACTCTTTTCCCTCATTTTCTTCATTTCCTTTAATTAGATCATCTTTTGTATGTTCTTTACTGTTATGTATTGCATTATCCTTATTTCTAGTGTCTTGACCATTTGAGTCTGCCATTTGCTCCAGTTGGTCGACTTCCATTCTGAAAAATTAAAAATAAACTGTAAATATATCAATTCTGAACACTAAATACAATTTTAAGCTTTGTTTAAAAACAATAATGATAAAAAGAAGTAATAAAAGAAAAAAGTATACTGAACCACACAACTAAACGGATAAAAAAAATAAATACCTGTTTTTTCATGCTTCTTACCAAGCATATAAACATTTTCTACTAGGCAATCTTATGAGAATTTAGTAATGTTTTACTGATGAGGCATACATATGATACTTCTTTACTAAAAAAAAAAAAATATTAACAGAGGGCTTTGTCTAACATAGATAATTTTGACCCTTTTGACTTTAGTATCTAAACTAGAATATGCTCATTTGTGATAAGTCATACAGTTATGCACTCTCTCTAGTAATAATTAAATTAAAATCACTTAAGTTTTGTCCATAGTAAACCCTGGCTTATCAAAATGGTGTCTGGCAACCTAGAAAAGAATGAAACTATTTAAAATGGTTATATTATTAAAAGACAATGCAGAAACATTCATTATTTATATTTTTTACCAACTTGGCAGCTGTATGTTTTTCTTCTGTATTCCAACTTTTAGCGTGTAATATAAAGCTCAGTTATATTTTCCTAGACTGACCAGCTTGTTTTGACTTGGGAATCCTAAAGAATAATGTCACAAATGCCAAAAGAAAAAACCATAACTTGTTTATGAGTTCAGATCACTGGCTACTTGAGCCAAATCAAAAGCAATGGTTTCCTCAAAGCAAGGACATTGCTACCTGTAAAAAAATGAAGTACACATAGTAATCTTCAAAGTAATATATATTTTTTTTAAATCAATGTTCTTATTCTGGAGTGAAAGTTTCTCACAAAGTTTGCCAATACCAACAAATGGCATGGGAAACTGCCAATCAGAGGGCTGTGCTTCACAGAAATTTTAGAAAACAGCTTTATGTTATTTCAAAAATCAACAACCGGATTTGGATTAATAAATCAAAAAGACATATGTCAGGGTTCATCTGGTAAGTATAGAAATTACCAAGCTAGACCACTTGTATGGTAGAAAATATTTCATTATGCACAAAATGAAAATGGTAACACTGCTAGGGCAAATTCACTGAAATTATCCGACTATTTTCTTTCTAAATTCATATTTCTGCCTAACTAAAGGAGGGTGTGTGTGTGTGTGTGAGGATTAGCCATAATTAATAACCTTACATCTGATCATTAGCATTGAAGGATGCACTTGGTATAAAACCATTGCCACCAGATAGACACATCATTTGCATTTGGAAATAAATATTTTATTTGTGAGAAAATTGATTTACAGTTGCATTGAATGATAAAAATGTAATCATTATAAACAGGATCAACCCATTATAGATGCACATAAAATCTGCCAATGAAGGTATCACTCTAGTTCATCAAAATATACTACAGGCCTATTGTGAACTTATTGCCAAAAAATATACCTATACAATGCTACAGATATTTTGATCTTCAAAACTCATAACTGAGACACTTTACAAATTATGGAAAAAATCAAATCAAATCAAATAAATTTAAAAATACAAACAACATTAGCTTAAGATACTGACTACAGAATAATTGATAAAATTTTACCAACATGATGAATAATTGAATATCAATATCACTCCTTTACTTCTCACTTTCAATCACAATCATTATCATTATTATGATTGTTATTCAATTCGTTGTCTGTAACGTGATGATTGTTTCGTACATTAACATGTGAATCGGTTAAACCGGTGGTGGTCGCAACGAGCCGATCTCAACGACTGACACTCAGCGACTGGTTTTACTACTACTTGTACTAGTACTACTGACAGGGACAGTGATACAATGTAATGGTAAAATGAAATATTTATATTTAATCTGTTTATTATTAATTACGATAAACATATGTTTTACATTTCATTCATTATACTGAACAAATATGTAGCTATATAACATTTTTCAGGTAACAACTTCGGTACGCGATTGTCTGCCTTGCAACATGAGAAAAGGCGCGAGCAGGCGGTAGCCATTTTCAAGTATACAATAACAGAGGTGCGACCCTTCAAAGCAAACCAGTTGTTGGCTTCCCTATCAACAAAAACTAACATAAAACGGTAAAAAGTAAACAGCTGCTATTACGATTTTAAATGTTAATGTAAGAATTACCTGCAAATGGTGTAGCATCTATTACAAATTAAAACAATGACCTAAATCAAAGACTAGAAATAGACTTTTTGCAGTCCATTACTTCGTAGTGCAGCGCACTATTCATCATGGCGACTAGTCTGTCACGTGATTCCCTTCAACTTCAAGCGCTTGGTACGTCATCGTCCTGCATAATTATTAAAGTTGACCAATCACAATACACCAATCCATTTGCGCAGACTCAGTTAATAAAATACATAAATAGCTAGTTAATGTCCTTGACCTCCATTGTCCTATTTTTGCAAAGATATACGTTTTCGCATTCGTGACGTCATTACAAGTGACCAATAGCATTACCTGACAGCTCGTCTTGCACATGACTAAACTCTGTACCATTGGCACTGTTAGAGTACAAAGGGCAAGGTCGTTTCAAAATTCAAAAACTCGGTGCGATATTTGATGACAAAACGTCGATATTTTAAAATATGCGTCAAATTTAAATTTCATATGACGTAATTACTCTTTCGGGACTTCTCAATATGACGTCATAATGTACAATAAAGGCACTGCTGTGTGTTACAACATTGATATTATGCTTCTTAGTGTTTCGCATATTATGGTCATTAACTGTTAATACCAGGTAAACACACACATACGCATGCACACACACACAGAGACTTATTCATTCACATATAAAATGTATGGATATATATATATAGGAAGATTAAACTTTTATGTTTAATATAAGAAATCACTAGGAATGTATGACGGACCTTTTTTCTTTTTTTAAAGCTATTATTCTTCTCGTATAAATAAGCACAGTACTTCTGTAAAAATAATGATACAACCATTAATTATTATTTATGTCTTTTCTCACAAATACAGTAGTTACATTATGTTTTTACAAGTTAGTGATACCATAATTATATTATACATACCATTAAACACACACACCCAAACACATATATAATATGATAGTATCATCGCTGAATTATTTCGGCTAGTTATATGTATATAATAATAATAATTCCTGACAGGATTAACTAAATGTGACCTATTATGTGATAGATTAACATTAAAATAATGTCAGCTCGTAATAAATAAAATGTGCCAATAAAGGAAGATTTCAGATAGAGTTGCAGTTCCTGCAACTTAATTAATTGTAGTTATGCATCAGTAAGAATGTTTCTATAAAGTTAATCGAATGAATCTTTCTGATTTAAGTTCACGTATTGATAATCGCTTTAAATAATAATAATAATAATAATAATAATAATAATAATAATAATAATAATAATAATAATAAATTAAATAAGAGTTCCTAGATTGGATACAAAATGACATTTGAATACAGTTTATCATTACTGTAATATTTTTTTTAGTGAATTAAACCTTTCTTAAGTTAATGTTTTGTTCGTTAAAATATTTTCTCAAATTCCTTAGTGTAGAACCGCAGATCTCCACACTGTTAGCCTAAAAGAGGCCAGAGTTACCAAGTGTCAGCCTAAGCATTTTTATTATCTCATCATCATTATAACCACAGCGGCACGTGTAACATATGATTTTATAAAGTGAAAATAATAAATGAAAAAGTTTGTAAATCACCGATTAAGAGCTATGTGAAACATACACATAAATTACAGTATCAAACTATTTGTGTAATAATTTTTCTTACAGATGCTTTAAATTAACATGTACTGTCGAACAAATCCTTAATATAGCAAATAAGTTATTTCAATTCTATTATTTTTTACTCACATTATAACGAACATGGCAAGCCTTAAGCCACTAAAGACATTATATTTTATGCAAGTGTTGCTGTAAGAAAGTACCAGCTATGTAATAAAAGCTTACATTCACTTAATTACGAGCTCAACCTAACAAAAACACAATAGATCAAACTGTTTACAAACGTTAAAACACGTGTAATTGGTACCTTGACGTACGAGTTTAAGATACCTTGATTTACGAGAAAATTCGTTCCATGACCAAACACGAATATCAAATCAATGTTCCCAACTGAAATTAACTGAAATACTATTAATCAGTTCCAGACCTCCGAAAACCCCCTTTTTTTGTATATTTTTTTTTTTGCATTTTTTTCTTTGTATATTTTTTAAATAAGAAAAATGTTTTTATAAATGACAAATATTGTATAAAAACAAAATAAAAGAGAATGTAAAGAAATAAATTGGTTTTGTAAAGTGTATTTATCTTGAAGATCAGACAAATTATTTTTAGCCTTCAACTTCAGCATGGTATATATCGTAGAAGTACTACGCTCGTACTGCCTAGCCAATTCGACTATATGCACACCACGCTCATGTTTTTCAATGGACATCATCCGCTTCTTTTCAGCACTGTCCTTTGCACTCACTTTCTTACGATCCATGGCCAGAAAAAAAGAAATATTGCAAAATACTGCGCAAAACGCGAGCACAATACCACAGAGATGCTTCCAGGCGAGGTAACCACGTGAAGTGAACGAGTGAGAAGCGGGACGCTGGCCGGATGTTATTTTGTTCGTTGCGCCAACTAGCGGCGGCATATCTGAAGCTTGCTCGTAACTCGGATTTTGTCTCGCTAATCAAAGCAAAATGAACACTACATTTATTACTGCCTAGATTTCGGACATTTAAAATAATATACAAAGTTTTACAGAAAACTGTAACTACTTATTTGCAGAAGATCCTGTGATATAAGTTATCGATTCATGTTTAAGTTAATTTTTCGCGCCTCACATTTGTGAAATATACATTTAGTATATAAAAATCATTGTTGTTGTTGTTTCTTGTAGAAATATTTTAGCAGATATATTCTTAATCAGTTATTTAACATCTGATTATATAAATGGCTTTAAAGTGTACACAATAATAAGACAGTTAATTAATATTATTATGCATTTTTGTATTAACACCTTCCAAAAAGAAGAATCGAACGAACATTAAATACTCGAATAGTGAGGGAAAAAATGGAAATTCAAATAATTGAAATGTAACTAAGAATAAAATCATATATTAAGCTTGATGGAAAATGCAGTCAACACGATGTGTATCAAGGCTTTTCTGGAGCAGTTAGTTAATTAATTATTTAGTTAAATTTATTTATTATCGTTTGTTGTATTCGTTTATTTGCCAACATGAGTATACTGATAAAACTAATTCGCCATAAATAGATGCGAATTTATGGATGTTTTAATACGAAATAAAAATAAAAATACTTCATTGTTGACTTATTAAATATTTAAAACAAGGTAGTGTTTAGTTTATATATTATAACCTTCTATGTTTGGTTCCACCTGCAAAAATAAAAAATAAAAAGTAATAAATAAATAAATAAAAACGAGCAAGTCTACTTTTATCAATATTCGGGAAATTCCGATGAGTAAACGGAAATTACCGAAGGGAAAAAAATTATAATATTAAATATGTATTTCATTTCCAGCAGAGATACAGGATGCCGGTAAAACTAGAACGATTTATGACACCTGCAGAAGATTCATAAATATAAATTAAAACTATTTAGATATTCACAAAATTCTATCGAATTTTCTTCATTATCTTTAGCGTTTAATTAATTTAACACATAATACCAATTATATGCAAATTAGACAAACCATTTATTTCATAAAGAAAAATATCGAACTATATAAATGACGTCAACAGACAATAAGATGCCCGGATGATCTTCAGTGGTCTGGGGTGCAGGCTTCAAACCTGTAGGTGATTGACGTCACAGTGGTTCAATTCCACCTTCCGGGCGACGAAATGAAGAAAGTCAGTTAAAATAAACTCTTTTACATGAAAAACGAAATACAGAACTACTGCAAGATATAGTTTTCAGTGTTTCACGATTGCCTTTCCCACTTTTTGACAATGTTGCCTAAGGAATTTTCTTTACAAACTAATAAATTAATAATAATAACAACAATAATAATCTGAAGGAAAGCACGAGGGAAAAAATTAAATAAATTCATTTTAAAAACATTCACAATGTCACGTGAATGCGTGTTATTTTACTTTTTAGACTGGTTGCCATTCATTAATTTGATTTTTGGGTATAGCAGTCGTTGCAGTTAAAACAATAATGCCTGGTCGAGGAGGGGGAAAACATAGCATTCAGTATGTTCAGAATGAGGAGCCAGCCTTTATTCGTCAATTTAAAGAAAGAATCGGATGTAATGAAGGGCCTGTTGTTAATACCAAGGTATTAACTTGTAATATTAAGCATATTAACTATGACTGTTGTGTTCTAGGTGGTGCTAAATCAGATGCCAATTGTTTGTTTGGCATGCTATACAACTAGCAGACATTATCAGGGATATTGTCACCTCTGGTAATGACTAAATGTAATTAACCAAGACAATTGATTATATAGGTGCAGATGTTCGCACAATTATTCAAATTTGTGTACTTTTTAGCCCTTGTTCCTATAAATTACAAATATATATATATATATATATATATATATATATATATATATATAAAAAAAGAAGGTAAATTGGTTTCATTTATGCCGTGAAAAATAATAATGAAAAAACACAAGAATAAACAAAATAATAATTAAAATAAGCGCAAAGATCACATTAGACTACATGCCAAAGTTGCATCAATACCGTATATACTTGTGTACAAGGCGACCTTATGTATAAGTCGATGTGTATTTTAAGACCAAAAATTGCGTCATTTTAGGTATTACTTGTGTATAAGTCGACTGTAGATTCCAGGCACCGTCACTATTTTTAGACCAGTGTGACAGTGCCATGAAGGCCTACATTGTACGCCTACTGTAACATAACTTGCACGAACATACCATAATACCGTAAATGCATGTATTACACGAGCTATAGCCTAAATGTATCATAAATAGTATCTCTTTAATGTAATAGGTCTAACATGGAGACCTAACTTACCGTTATATTTAGCCGTTCTATGATTTACAAAATTTGTCGGTAGTGGATATTAATGACGATTGTAATATTATTTCACCAAATTCTTTACAATTAAACAAGTGAGTTTTGTTTATGAAATTAGGACCGATATTTAGTGCAATTTGGCAGAGAAGTCTGCATTCCTAGATCATTGCAAGACGCCGTAAGGCATAACGCCGTACTGACGGTTTTCTCGCTTTAAAATGTATTTTTATGTCATTAAACGGAAGAATATAATGTTTTACCTTCATATTTGGTTTTGTTATTTAATTTTTCTAAATTTTTTATACGATAAAATTATATTTTTGAAAAGCTGAAAGACCGCGATTATTTTAGATGCATCCCGTAGCAAAAAAGTAGTCAAAATGGCGACTCTTCGGCAACAGCTACAAAAGCATTACCTATGTATAAGTCGACCCCCAAAATATTACCTTAATATAGTCTCCCAAAAATTCGACTTATACACAAGTATATACGGTAATTGATTGTTAATTTTTAAGAATTATTATTTTTCATTGTTATTTTATATGTAAATGGCATACATTCAAACAAAACTTTAATTGGCGCACATGCAGTCTTCCTTGGTTGCAAGGATATCACAAATAATCGTTTTCCATCTGATGAAAGATGTTTAAACCTTTGTTTTTTTTAAATGACAAAGCCTGAAAATGGTTGATCAGAACATAAATGGCATTGATATAATACACAGGCACAGGTGGTACGGTGTCAGCTCGGGAAGTCAACAAATCTATTTTGTTTAGTAGTGGGACGTAGAGATTTCAAATTGTTTGTAAGTTCTGTGCTGCAGTTACGATATACCTGCTTTGTTAACAACGAGAGGAGAACCCTGAAGTAGAATGTGATTACTGTCCTGGGTAGAATTTGTAATTAGGCTTCCATTAACGGAGTAGGTACTTTAGTGTTTTTATTTATTGCTTATTTGCTCGTATTATGCTCAACCAATTTACTGTTTTGAGTAGTAAATTTATCTTTCTCATATACTGAGCAGGCACTTGTACATTGGTTCTTTTCCCGGTTTAATCTATATAAAGTTTTATATCAAAATGAAAAACTATTTCACATTTAACATTATGGCACCTGTACACATTAGAGTGACTTTTATGGACACATTAATTGGCAGACATTTGTATTACAACCAGCACAAATTTCGCAAAAATAGAATGTGTGGAGAGAAAATTTACTGGAGGTGTGCTATGTCGCAATGCAGAGCCTATGTTGTGACTGTGGTCAACATGCTCCAGATGGCAGACCAGCTACAGCACAACCACGTGGTGATGCCATTTATTAAGCATGTTTATGCGTTTAAGGCAAAAGTCATGGACCAAGCTAAAATGGAAACAACACCACTTCCTAAGATTTATGCCGATGAGATTTCCAATCTCAGGAAAAATCACGACTTTGTTCCTAATGGATTGTTAGCCGAGATTCCACGTTTTGGTGCCATTAAGACAATACTATACCAACAGTGACACAAAACCCTACCCTGACTACTCCAGATAAGACAGGATATCAATTTAGAAGGAAAGAGGACCCGCACCAGGGGAGATCCTTTTCTAAACACATTTGAAGGAAGAGACCTAATACTGATCTTCACATCTGACAAAAATTTTGAGTTGTTGCATGATGCTGATGTTGTATTATCAGATGGAACATTTATGTATTTATTTATTTATTAGTACTGTAATACCCATAGTGTGTGTGAGACAGTGGAGGCATTGAAGATGAATTCCATTTTGCATCAAAATGTTTATTTTATAATCGTATTTAAAGAAATATTTGTATACAAGACCATCTACTTTTAACGTAATCAATTTTTTGTCTTCAAAAAGCCTTTAAGGAATCTTGATAAATATGTAATTTAATTTGTAACTACATATATATAAAACAACTATATGTTAATATTTTTATTATCTAAATTCTTATATTTAATTTTTTTTATTCCTGTGTTTGTATACTGTAACGTATTACACCACTGTTTCTGTTTTATAACTGTATTCTTGTCCGTCTTGTGTTTATAGTCATGCTGACTTTGGCAAATAAATAAACTGAACAGAAATTGAATTGTAGAAATAGCAGTAGTAGTAATGATAGCTCCTGTACAGTATCATCTCATTACCTTTTGACTGCACACACCGTCAACCAGGTAAAACAGCAATTAAAGAGTCTCGGGACATTGACAGATCCTCACTGGTAAATTTCATCTTGTCCCGCTAAGTAGACAAAATTTTAAGATCATTTATAGAAGTTGTCAACTTCACAGGCTGTAACTGGTGGTACATCGTTTGCCAGATAGAAGCACTGTCTTCAGTAGGAAGTTTATCAATGAATGCACAATTACTATTGCAGGTTAGAAAACATTATTTTGAGAGTTTTAAAATTTTATTTGGCGAGTTTTTCAAAAACAATAATAAAAAAAGGAGCATTTCTCACATTGGCCAGGGACACTAAACAAGTGTGTTCTCTTCTTTTTGTTGTTTTTTAATCTGACAATATAAATAACAGTTTCCTGCAAAAAACAGACAGATTAGACTTTAGAGCTAATACAAATTATTTGATATTTACTAATAATATTGTTAAAATATAATTTCAGTTTTTATTTTATTTTATTTTATTTTTGTGTTTTTTTATATTTTTACATTTTTTTATTTTATTATTATTTTTTTTAATATAAATTCAGGTATTTTATATTTTTTCTATGATATAAGAATTTAACTAATTCAGATATTAATATTTATTTAAATGTATTAAATAATCCACATCCAAATAATAAGACTTATGAATAAGTTAATCTTAATGGTGCACCAATTTAATCTAATTTATAAAACATTTTGCATGAATATACCATGTTTAATTTGTTCCCTCATAGTTCTAAGTACAGTTATAAAAAAAAATTCTGCATTTAAGGTTTGTAGAACAAGCAAAATTTTAAAGGAACACCAGTTTTTGAAATTTTTTGTTTGGTTATAAGCCTTGATTACATAATACTTTTCTAACAGTGTTTCTTTAATACTTCAGCGACAACGACTGGAGATTAATGATGAAGATGATGATGATGATGATGATAAACCAGAGATAGTTGTATTAAAAGAGGGTGATTTAACAGCAGAGGAAGTGGAAAAACTGGACAAAAATAAGAAAGCTGGTGGTATGTAAATGTCGACATTTGGGTGTACTTTGTTGTATGCATTAAACAGTGAAAGAAAATTACTATCATAAAGCTATAATAACGTTAAATTTAGAGTGCATAATAAACAGGAAGTAAAAAAAATATAACCATTTAGGATTTACTTGCATGACAATTCAATATTCAACACTTAAAAAGAAAATATTAGGAAGGCAGACAAACTCTAGTTAACAAATATTGTTTGTGAACTTGAACTGTGATTAAGAAAAGAGAAAAAACATAATTTTTGTTTTTATTCTATATTACATAAGTTATTTCATATTAATTATTTTGGTTTTACACACACACATACAAACACACTTTAAAATAATTCTTGATGAAGATGCTAACAAATAATCTTCCGATGTTATTTTTATTTTTCACATATGTTTTTTAAAGATGAATCTACAACAGTTAGAAAGGGGAAGATTGTATTTACTAAACCCACAAAGAAAGAAAATGACACTAAGAAGTCTAAATTAAATCTGTCAACATCACACGAATCAAAAAAGGAACTAGTATTGTCAAAAAAAATGTTCATATAGAACAACCCACAGATGTGAGAAATTGTAGAATAAAGTTTTGAAAACAAAGATGGAGGATAAACATAAAACGAAATCTGAACTGTACATTAAAGTGATTTTTTATGATTTTATTTAACCTTCCTAATTTTGTGATATGCTATTGTTTATATGTATCTTTATACTGCAAATATATAAAAGCTGACTTATAGCCAGATATTAGCTTATAAATAAATCTCACAATAATTTTTGATCTACCATTTGTCTGAAAATATCTTAACCAAACAGTTGAAAAGTATACTTGTTTCCCTAAAATTATTTGCTAAATAAACTTGGAGCAGAGTGGTTAGACCATAATAGATTACAGGATTACTAATCTTATATCAATTTTTCCATTTAGCTTGTGCCCAATAAATGTTAAAGGCCTGCTACCTAAAGTGCTTATAAAATATTTGTTCCTGCAGATTGATGTATGGCTCATGGACTGGTCATACTGGGGTTAATACTTGTTCCTAATAAAATGTGTTGAAGGTTTAAAACATTCGTTTATTTCTGTTGTGAAATTAACTGAAGTAACATTCTAATTTTCTTGATAACCATGCTTAGTAATTCAAAAGTATCTTAACAGAAACAACAAATTTTCAACCTCATAAATATGTATATTTGTCACATTTTGTTCATAATCTGTTTTAATAGAACAGAAAATTCTTACAGGTTATATTATTTTTAACATGTTTTTAATATTGGAAATGATACTTGATATTATGTAATATATTATTAAAACATCATTTTTCTTACAGTCATTGTTGAGCAGATGGACTGTTAAGATCACACACATGTAAATGCATGATGATGACAATTAATACTAAATTTATTTTAATAACACATTGTTATAATTTATTCTTGCTCAGTGGTGTAGAAAGGATTATATAATATATTATTTACAGATAGATAAATTCCCCAAAATTGTTTAATTAAAAAATCCCAAACAATATAAGAGAAGTTATAAAACTTGTGGATAAATTTTGTTCAGTTCATATTCTGTATTTAAACAAGTGATAATTCTTATGATAAATCAAAACAATGATAATTATCCAGAGTTGTCTGTTTAAGATAAAATTAAATAAAAAAGTTAATTCTTAATTTTAAGTATTTGAATAATAGAGCACAAATACTATTTTAACTGAGGCTTACTACTAAATGTTTTCTTAGCAGTGCTTAAGATTTAAAAATAAATTAGTGTAATTTAATTTTATATAGTATGAATAATTTTTATTTTTTGCTTAGAGTAATTATCATCTCCAATTAAGCAAATTTCTTTTAAACTTTTTTTTAATACACTTCTGAAAGGGGTAATAATATAGCACAAATAAGAATGATATATCTGCCTTCAGCACAATCAAAAAATTGTCTAATGGTTTATTTCCAAAATGTTCAAACTTGTATACACTGGAGGTAAATTGATATGTTATAGTGACAAGAAATGATTTATAATATCAAATAAAATATTAATTAGAGTAAAATTTATTATTAGATTTTGAATAAAAGTACATTTTAAATAATTACACCTTTACTTGTTACAATTTGAATTTTATTTTATTATCAACTAAAAAAAGGACAACATACTTTTTCTGAAACCTCCCTATTGACTCTAATGTTCTTATTACCCGTTTCTTTCCAGTCACTCAATAAGACTGGAAAGAATTTTAATTTACATTGTATCTTGAATGACACATTTTAAAAACTACAAATTAATTGTTTTTTCATCCTTATAATTGGCCATTCAGGGTAGTACTGGTTTACTGTATGGTACAAATATAACATATCAAGACTTTGTTTGTCTGTGCAATATTTATTATATGATACAAAATTTAGACATTGTCTAGATTAATCATATTCTGTACATAGATCACATATACAAATCATTAATAAATAATAATAATAAAATTGCAAGAAAATAAAACATTTTCTTTATGAATGGAATGACTGGTTGATAAAACTATTCTGTTTAATGACAGTTGATTAAACATTTCTGTTTCATTGTGTCAACAGAACAGAGTTCAGAATTTCAACATTTTGTACTCATGCCATTATTTTCCTTTTTTTAAAAACAAATTTTCTTTTGCCACTACAAAAACACGTTTTACTTTATTTTTTTAAACTAATTTGGATTTATATGTATTATAATTTGCTCCAATTTTTTTTTTTATTGCTATATAATTGTTTTTATTTTTAGGCTGAATCCATCTATTAAAACATTTATAATTTAAATAAATATTTATTTATGTAAGGTATGAAAAATATGCCGCGAACTTTTCAAAAATAACTATTCATATGAAAGTTTTTATATGTTTGTCACATCTACTTGCAAGACAAAATATGTTGTTATATATATAAAAAAATATATATAGAACTACTACTAATAATAAATTACATTAATTAAATGTTAATGTTATCTGTTCGGTACATATAGAGATATTTATTTTATCCAGATTTAGATTGAAATAATTTTCTTTCAATCATAATCCATATATTACATGATTCAGAATATAATAAGAGTGGAAACTTTTTGTATGGTTATTTTATAATTAAATTTCATAGAGCAAATAGAAATAAAAGTGTAAAAATAGGAGCCAACTTAAAAAAAGGAGAGGCCATTAAAACAGAAGTTATCTTTAAAAATAACTAAAATCGAGAATTGTGGTTACATTAAAACAAAAATTATTTAAAAAAATAATATTAAACCAGAATAGAAGTTTAATTATTGATTATTCAAGGAGTTCTTAAATAACTGGAGCCAGTATTTGCAATATAGAGTCCATGTCAAAGTTTCTGTATTTGTCTATGGTGTGACACCTTTAAGGTAATATACCCACTGAACATTAGTATTACCTCCAGCAGATCTGGCACATGTAACTATTAGTTTGCCCATTACAGCTGCCTTTGTTCCACTGTCATTGCCATCAAATCCTACAACAATTCTGTGATCTTTATGTGAGCGAATAGACTCACCCTGTTTGGTTAAATGAAACAGAGGATTATCTACCTGGAAAGTGAAGGGTGTTGTACTTGAAAAAATATTGCGGAAAGTGATTGGAGTAGTGAATCCAGCTTTGACAATGAAAGGCCCCTGAGGTTTAGGAGGTGAGCAGGTTCCAAATAATGGGAAGGTGTATTCTCCTCCAATGGGTGAGCTCACCATTAGCATACCACGATGTTCACCAATTCTTGATGGTTCAAATGTAACTTCTACAGACGGTTCAGTGCCTGAACCAGGTGCAGCTGTGATTGTTTTGTCAACGTGGAAATCTGGGTTATCAACCTGCAGAAACAAATATTTACACAACATTTAACATAACACTTTCACTAAAAATAACAGTAAAATGTTAATTGAAGAATCATATTAATTTTATTTGTATTATATAATTGCCATTACACACACACACACTAAATTACTAAATGTAATTAACACACACACACACACACACACACACACACGCACATACACACAAAGCAGTCTGTGTGTGTGTGTTAATTGCATTTAGTAATTTTTCGATTTAATAATAATCAAACTTTTTTTTTTATCTTGGTAAAAAATATTTCCTATCACTGAAATAAATTACTTTTAAGAATAAATAATTATATTCATAGGAAAAATAACAAGTTAGTCTTTTTTAAATTGCACATACCATTGATTTTTTAAAACCACTCTTAAATAAACTAATAATATTTGCTTACCTTGCATGAATAATCTGTTTTCTGTTTAGCAAAATTATAAAACTTTGCAACTTGTATGTTGTTCTGTCCAAGGCCTGTTCTGAAATACAGAGCTTTCTCAGGACCAGCTGGGGTTGCTTTCAGTATAAGGTCATACATATAAAGGCCAAGGTCATTGCAGTTGAACTCCAAACGTCCTTGCACTTCTCCAACTTTAAGAGGCTGGTATTCAAAAGTCAGCTGACCCTGAAACCAGAAACAATAGTTTTTAATGTCTTAAATGATAAGATTTTGCTACTTAAATAATTTTAAGTGATAATTCTTCAAGATTAAAGAAATTATTTTATATAATATTATAGACGTAGTGACAAAAAAAAAATCATGAAATATAATCACTTAAATATCATTTACATATATCATTTATATATATATTAAGAATGTATGAGACCATAAACCATTAAATATTAATTTGTAATTGGTGAATTATTACTGTTAATTTTAACAAATACATATTTTGTTACCTCTGTTTCAGCAGACACAGTCAGAGAGCCAGGCATGAGGACTTCGCTGATGTTGCACTGTGCAGTGAATACAACAGAAGTGGACAGAGGATTATATAATTTAATTGTGTGTGGCACAGTCTGTCTAACGGGAGTAGACAATTCTATTGTATCTATAACTCCAGGTTTTGTGGCTCGTAATGTCAGTTCATAAAACTGATATTCTCCTGTCTGTTCATTGGTGAAAGTGACCTGTAAAATAATTTTAAAATTTAAATTAATGCCCAGTTGAATTTGTTGAATTTCTATTACTGCAGGCAGATTATAAAATAAAAAATGTATTGTCATATTTATTTTAATTACACACATGATGGTACCTGCCTGCCAGAGAAGCAATGACATTTATATTTTCAGCTCTCTATGGTTTATGTTTAAAATATCAACTCACTTTTGGTAATAAATGTATCTCATTAAAGATATAATTTCACTATTATGACTATTCTTTTTGAATTTATTATAATGACATGATATTAACTGGTTTTATTTATTGCTTTCCTAATCATTTTGTATGGTCTTAAAGTGATGCTTATTAATTTCTTACCTTTAGAGATGTTGTTCCCTCTTTGTAGGCATAGTAAGTCAGTTTGTAATCTTTCTTACCACTTGCTGGAACATCAATAAATTCCATTCCTTTCACAACTGTACCAGGCTCCAGCTTATCTGCTTTCACAGGTTCAGTTTTCACTCGGAACCTCAACATTAAAAATGACAAATGTTAGTTAACAATTAAATTAATAATCTTGAAAGCTATATCAAGTGATATCTGTATTCCTTTGATGTATTATCGTCAGTAACAGTTTAAACTTTTTTGTAAATATTATTACTGTAATGATTTATACTTTAAAATATTAATAATATTATTTTGAAAATAATTTTAGAGCAAAATACAATATAAGAAGTAAATTAAATAAAAAACAATAAAATAAACAAAGGAAGAAATATGGACATTATTTTGGTATTGATGAAAAATACCTCTGTGGTTTCTTCAGCCAGTTTTGAACTTGCATCAGTTCCACATATGTCGTTTTACAAGGAATATCTCTCTGTATCCTTCCACTTGGTTTAGGAGGTTCAGCACTTCCTGTCAAATTATACAGAAGTCCTGTTCCATCTGGTAATGGGAAGAAAATAGATCCCTGAAAAATATAAATCGTATCACAACTTAGAATAACTACAGCAAAAATTAATTTCCAATAGGTTATGTAAGGATTATTACCATTGCAATTGTTATTACAATTAATATATTTTTCAAAAAATGTTTTACCTTATTCTTTTTTTTAAAATATATCTTAATTTGTTAGTGTGAAAAACAAATACCGTATATACTTGTGTACAAGGCGACCTTATGTATAAGTCGATGTGTATTTTAAGACCAAAAATTGCGTCATTTTAGGTATTACTTGTGTATAAGTCGACTGTAGATTCCAGGCACCGTCACTATTTTTAGACCAGTGTGACAGTGCCATGAAGGCCTACATTGTACGCCTACTGTAACATAACTTGCACGAACATACCATAATAACGTAAATGCATGTATTACACGAGCTATAGCCTAAATCATTGCAAGACGCCGTAAGGCATAACGCCGTACTGACGGTTTTCTCGCTTTAAAACGTATTTTTATGTCATTAAACGGAAGAATATCATGTTTTACATTCATATTTGGTTTTGTTATTTAATTTTTCAAAATTTTTTATACGATAAAATTATATTTTTGAAAAGCTGAAAGACCACGATTATTTTAGATGCATCCCGTAGCAAAAAATAGTCAAAATGGCGACTCTTCAGCAACAGCTACAAAAGCATTACCTATGTATAAGTCGACCCCCAAAATATTACCTTAATATAGTCTCCCAAAAATTCGAATTATACACAAGTATATACGGTAGTTTATTTTTTTTTTTTTTTTTACTGTTATAGTTTTGTGAGAAATTATTATTTTTGTTATTACTTATATTATTATTTTTCATTTAAATTTCTGTTTGTTAAGTGTTCTTCTTATTATTATCACATGTGGATTTATATAATATTTATCTTAACCATTTAACAATAAAACAATGTTTTAATAACTTCAACATAAAAATCCTTTTAAACACTGAAGTGGGGTACACAATGCTGATTTTACCTGATGTTTTTTATTTTCAGCAGTCATTGTGAGAGGTTTGTAAGTCAGTTCATACTGTTTTGTTTGCTGAGGTTCAACAGTCAGAGTTACTGGACCTGTCCAGTGTTCTCCATCAATCACTGGACGAAGCTGCCATGTTTGATTTGTCCGGTTTGGTATAGAAATCAGCTTCACATCTTTGTTTCGAACATGAGTAGAAAAATGTTGAATCTCCTTCACTGGAGGTACACTAGTACACATGCCTGTCAAGGTCAAGGTCACAGATCTGTGTGTTCCACCTTCCAAGAAACATTGCAGTTTCTAGACAAAACAAATAACATAATAAATTAAAATTTAAATTTAAATTCATCATTATCAACATTATAAGTCATTTCCCAAAACAAAAATATAAAAAATAGTATTTATGGATATTTGTTTTTATTAGTAGATAATTATTATTTCATGAAATAAAAAAAAAATAAAAAAGAACAACAGCAATAATAATAATTAAAAAAAGAAAGAAAAAAATTGCCAAATAAATAAATTCAAAAGTGTTTATGATATTATTTAAAATTATTAACAAATAGTTGATGCTTTGCCTCATATCTGATATCTTGATTTATTTCCTGTGGATGAAATGTAACATCAAAAGTGACCTCCATGCCAGATGTGATGTAACCCTCCACAGGGTAGATTGAAAAATCGGGTGCAAATTTCTTTATGTCCCATCGAAACCTAAATATAATAACAAAAAAAAATAGCTAAATAATAATAAGAAGAAGAAAAAGTATTTCAGACTTACTGAAAGCTGATTTTATTTAGAAGTAGATTAAAAACTTAAATGAAATAATTTAAAAAGAAAACTAATTTTAAACTCTCTCCCATGTCCAAACACACATGCATGCAAACACATATCTGAAAGAATGTATGCATCCACATGAAAAGTACTGATTAGCATTAATAATGAATTTTACTGATCATAATAAATTTAATAATCTAAATGACAGTTAAGAAAAGTGACTGACTTTGCATTCATGTCTCCTGTGTTGCTCATCACCAGTTTTCTTGAACTCTGACTTCTCTGAACCACAGCTCCAAATGGAATAGCATTAGAATCTAGAGTTATCTCCATTCCCAAACACAAACCTTTGATCAGAAACAGTGGCTGGTACAGACCAGCACATTCCAGGAATACCTGAGAATAAAAATAAATTAATAATGATATAAATAAAAACTAATGAAATAATATAAATAAATACAGTGAATAAATATCAATAATGATTACGATGCTGTAAACAAGGACAACAATAACAACAGCAGCAGCAATAATAATAATAATAATAATAATATTAATAACAACAACAAAGGTGCTCTAATTTATCAAGGCATACATTTTTATACATCAGATCTTATTTCACTTTTATTTTCTAAATGATTTATTTAGTGAATTTAAATAATTCTAATATTTCTCATGTACGCTATATTTAAGTAGTATGTCTATTTCGATACAAATAGATCAATGATCCAACTAAATCTCCATAATATTTTATTCAGTCAAATAACATAATGCAAGTATTATTCAAATAAACAACAGAAATTTCACAGTAATTCAAATAACTGAAATATTCATAAACTGAAATAATTCAAATTTTATTTATAAATGATCAAAAACAAACGATGACTTACTTCCTCTGTAAATGGTGGGATCCTGGACTTTGGTTTGAAATTCACTTCTACTTTTGTTGCTCCACCTTTTGGTGCTAGTTTTATGGTTGTTGCAGGCAGCACAGACAACACTGTGAGGTCCTGCAGTGCTGTTGATGCTGGTGTAACAGACAGGTTGAAGCTGATTGGTGCAGGGCTGTTGTTCACAATAGGGATGAATTTCCTGACAACATCACCAACATAATGAGATCCTAAGTTAACTACCTTGTTCTCTGGATCAGCTACCTCAATCTGTAAAATAATTATTAGTTTATAAATACATGGAAGTTTGTTAACATACATTATTCTGAATTGTCAGTTATTTAGATACTGAATAAAAAACACCCACACATGATGCACAATAGTACATACACACATAAATACACACAGATATGCAAAACTGCTGACTGGGAATATAATTTGCATAGGGTGAGACTTAGAGCTCCAATCATGGTTAGGTTTAGGGTAAACAGGGATAGATATAATTGTTCTAGATATCTAACTGTTTTTGAGATGGCTGTTAGATTTTGTTTTACTTTTTAGTATTTGTATTAACTGTAATCCATACCTTCATTTCTGTTCCTGTTCCAAAGAACTCAATGCTTTGCTTTGACAGGCCATTGATTTCAAAGGTGACTATATCATGATATTTTTTGGCTTCTCTTGGGTAAAAGGTAAAGGTCACATCCATAAAACTACTAGGAGCAATAACTCCAGCTTCGAATGTATGGTACAGGTGGTTTGTTGGCTCATAGAGACAATCAAGACTAAAATAAATTTTAGAAAATGTAAATAATAATCACAGGCACAATTACAGTAAAATCTACACAGAAAATAAATAAGAAAATACATCTAACAAATATCAAACAAAAAACCCTCCAAAACAATAATAACAATAATAATAATAAAGTAATAACAATCAAAATCTTTTTAAAAAACCCACAGTAACAACAGCATTAATAATAATTATTAAAACTCAGTGGGGAAAAAAAATTAATTGTAAATTACAAAATACTAATAAATAAATACCAATAGTTTAATTGGTGGATATAAATAATACAAATTTAAACCAAAAAAGAGGATAATTCCAATTTTGATGTAAAATTTTTAAGTAATTGTTAATTATTAATTTTCAAGAAATTTAAAAACATACCTAATTTCTTTCTTGTCCTTGTTGGTGATTCTCAAGACAGTGGAGTGGACAGGCATTCCTGCTCGGTGTATGAAACAATTTCCAAATTTGTAACTGTGATAGGAGAAATGTAAGCCTGGCATCACGCCAAGACCAACTAACCTCATGTTGTATGTAGGTCCATTGGAAATCTAAATACAGTTTATAATACACTTCATAAATAAAGTATATTACATACATATGACTAGCAATACATTTCATAAATAAAGTATATTACATACATATGACTAGCAATACATTTCATAAATAAAGTATATTACATACATATGACTAGTAATACATTTCATAAATATGTACTGCAAAAATGTGAATTTTAAAACACTTCCAAAACAAAATATTTAATGGATCTCCTGCAAATTCAAAAATTCATTTGAGTTTCATCTTGCCCTAATATTGATTTCAAGATAAGTTATATTTTACAAGTTAACCATCCACATTCATCATGTTATATAAAAAATTTAATTTTTGTTTATATTTTTGTGTTGAGATGTTTAAAATTAATCACTATCTATGAGTGTAAAAACAAAAATCTCCAAAAATAAAATGATAGCAAGAAATTTAAAAATAAAATAAAATAACAGACAATTGAAAAACAAAATCCCTAAATCAACCCAAGAAAACAATAAATATAAATAAAGAAAAGGCAGTTGTAAAATTAAACATTTACTCACTTTCAAGTTGAGTTCACAGCCTTTAAGAGAAAGCTGGTTTGGTGGACAAAATGAAAGTTTGCACTTCTGTTTTTCTCCATGCATTACTCCACCATCACCTGGCTCAATGGTAACGACTCCCTTCTTTTTGTAATGTTCTGACAACTCCCACTTGAAGTCAAAGTTAAACTTGCCAGAATTTATCACAAACATGTTCCTAATGGCTTCTTCATTAATTTCAACCTGAAATAATTTTAAAATAATTAGTTTTATATTAATTTTTATTTTATTTACATTTCTTTTCTTTTCTTTTCTTTTTTAACAATAAGAAATTTGAAATAGAGACACATATATTATTAAAAAGTGAACATCTGTTTATCATTTTATCCAATGTCATTAAGTTCAGTTTTGTATTGATGACTGTAAAATATCTTCTGAATTTATTTTAAAACTATTATGTTAACAGAAATCAAATACCATTTTTCTAAACAGAGAGATTATCTGATTTTTACTGATTCAGGTTTCATAATAAATCAGAACATAAAACAATAATATTATAAACAGCTGAAAAAAATTAAATAATGAAATTGAAATAGATACCTCTCCAAAGTTGATCTCATTGATGCCCTGATCTGTCAGTTCAGTACTTCTTCCCAAGGCATCCTCACAGAACACAGCAGAGTTCATCGAGTAGCCCTCAGCCTTGACATTCAAGATGAGTGGGTGGAATTTCTTCTTTATTGTACAAATAAGGTTGAAATTCACTTCCTTCTCAGTGTTTGGAGAAAACAACAAATTCACAGCAAGTCTAATTGACAAAGAGGGAAAAATCAACATTTTTATAACAAACAAATCTTGTAAAAAAATCTTTGTACACTGTTGATCACTACTTTTGAACAGAGAAATCCTTATATTTGAAAAAAAAAATTGTATTTAAAAACTGAATTAATTATATAAATTTTATGTAAAGTTTTTAAATAGCAAAATTTGTTGACTATTTAAACAGTTTATGAACTTTGTGTAAATGATTTAAAAAGTAAAATTTGTGTACTATCTATAGATTATAAGTTATATATAATATATTAATGCAGTAAGAGTTGTGAACTGAAGTATAATTGTATCAAACAGGCATTTGTGTGAAGGATTTAGATTGATGAACTTTTTTAAATTTTATTTATTTATTGAATTTATTTTATTTTATTTTATTTTTTATTTTTATTTTTATTTTTTTTGTTAGCAATGCTTTTAAATCGATTTTGTGAATTAATTAACCTGAAGTTTGTGATTAGTTGAATTTGCAATGCACTGTATTATTATTTTTTTTAAACCTTTGCTGTAGTAATCTTCAAATTTAACTTTTTATTGGCTGCCTTATTTATTCTTCACAATAACAATAATTATTTTAATAAATCCTTTTACTCTTTGTTCTGTAAAACTAACTTCATATTTAAAATTAAGATTAGTAAAATCTACATACCAATTGTTATAAATAAATCTATATTATAGTGATAAGACTTCTATATTCTTACTTTGACTGAGGTTCCAGTGTCCCAAACATGGGATCAACATTGATGTGTGTGGAGTATCCCTCAGCATGACAAGAATCTTCAACAAACGAGAAATTGAATGGAATCATCTCTTTGTTAATGAGGTACACAGTCTCTGTTGTCTGTCTGCCTATCAGAAGTGGTTTAAAACTCAGATGAGATCTGTCCAGCATTACCTTTGGTTCACTCATGTTTCCTACTAGGAGGAATGGAACTTTTATGTTTTGTTCCAGAATCACAAATTCCCAGAATGACTCAACCAGCTCAGTCTTGCTAGAGACAAACTCAAAAGCAGCCTAGCAAAAATTTAAAAAAGTTAATTCTATATATTTATTTAAATATGAATTTCAAAAACAAATGGGGTAAAGAGGATTGTTGTAAAATTTGATATAGTAATTTCCAGACTTTAAAATAAGTATAACATAAACACTTCTTCTAACTGTGTGCATTATCAAAGAGTGTTTATACAATAATGGTTAAAAAAGGCTTATTTTTATTTTACCCTGAACTTTCTGCCACTTTTGATTTCTCCTTTAGGATGGAGGCACTGGAAACTTGAAAGAGACTTGGGATCCATTTCATCAAGACAAATCCATTCAAACTTGTAAACCTGATTTGTAGGATTCACAATACCAAATTCCCTAAAATATTTGAAACCAAAAATAAGTGATTTTTTATACTGTAATATGAAGTCCTTATTATTAACTAAACAGAATTAAGCATGACAATTACCGTTATTATGACAGAATAAAATGATTATATAATGGATTAATTCTTAGTCATTAATATTCTGTTTGTGATATCTTAACATTTCTTTAAAAATTTAGAAGTTATATGCATAACCTGACAAAGACATAGCTTTCAAAAAATAATTGAAATCTAACAAAAATGGCACATTCAAATTCCTCAAAATTATTTATTTTGATTTGGCTCAGAACAATTTTCATTTATAACTGAGTTGTAATCAGGTTATTTATCAAAACAAAGGTAAAGACAAGTAAAAGTTTGATATACATTTAACTGGAGGAAATAGTCAAGATAAATAAATATATATTTTTACCTTACAGTCCTAACAGAAATACCAACACAGCTGAACTCTAAAACACGAGTATTGGGGTCAAGGGTTGATCCTGGTGGAGCACCCCCAGGTCCTCTGAGTTCAGGGTTCCTACGAGCTCCTGTGATATAGTCAGAGTCCTCCAGCTCAAAGTGACAGTATGGCATCAGACTACAGGCTTTTATGCCAACAACTGGACCCTGGTCAGCCTCTTCTAGGTTAGGGATGCTGAATGATATTAGAAAATAATAAATATTTTGGTTTTTTAAGTTCATATCACAATATATTTGAAATTAATCAGTTTATATTTTCACCCAACATTAAAGCAGATTTGTTAAATCACAAATTTAATATATGTATTATTTTATAAGAAATTTATAATGATTTATTATTTTTTTGGAAAAAAAATTCAAAAGCCATTTCTCATTTGTATTTCTTTTCATGCACTGCTTGTTTAAATGAGGATTCTGGCATAATAAACAACTTTGACACATACACAAACACATATTTATAAAACAACATCTACATACAACATCTATGATAAAACACAATATCTGTACATTTTATCAGGTTACCAAACTGATTATATTAAAGTAAATTATACATACAAAATTTAAAATGTTAACATGGATTATCTGAGCTGGAATTTGAATGTTAAATTACTCAAAGTCAAATCTTTGTAATTAAATAATGAACACCACTGACACACACACACTCACATGCACACAAAGTGGTCTCTATCAAAACGGAATTCACCTGGGACCAAAGAAACAGGCTGTTTTAGACTGAGTGCTGGTTTATAAACATTAAAACGTCTATCAAATGTCAGCTGAGAAATAGTCTGCCACTGATGACTTCACCTTTTTAATATATCTCCCCAAAGCAAGTTCCTCTGTCATGCCTCCATGATTAACAATTGTTGTTTTAATTGGTGTTATTTGTTTTATAATTTTAAGAATTTCCATTCAGATTTTTGAATTTGCTAGTTGTTACTCTCTGCAAAAATGTTGGTTTTGTAGAATTGCTGATAATTATCACTAATTTTAGAATGTCTAATATTGTTTGTCTTCATGCAAGGGGATGCAAGGGGATGATATAGGCTAAGTTACTCACCCTTTTGTCCAAAACTTCACATTTCTTTTAACCCACTGAAAATTCTAAGTCACCTTCTTTTTTTTCTTTTTTTTTCTAAGCTTTATTCATTTTGTTTTTATTATTATTATTATTATTATTATTATTATTACTTGTTTTAAATATATCACTTGGAAGTTGAAAGTGTCAATACATTTTACCTCCATTTTGTCCAACAATTACATGAACACAGTTGACAGTTGGCTAGTGGACTTCCATTATTTACAACATATTTATTAATAAATTATAGTTTACTACTGTAATTACAGGTTGACTATAAACACAGTTTATTTAAACTTGTATACAAATTAAATTAAATGAGATGACATGATAAATGATTGCATGAAAAAATTTGATAGAGGCTCCTGACATTTTGATAGAGGCTCTGTTATTTAGCACATTAATTAAAAGACTGATGCATGTTTCAAACACAGGGCATGCATATGCCTACAATAGGATTACAGACAACAGAAGAATTATCAGTGATCAATAGATTTAGGGATTAATGTTTTCAACTTCATTTTAAAAAATGGATTAAACCTTTTTTCAAGCTGGGAGTAATGATCATGTACCCAGACAATTTTAAATGTGCTATTGTGAATCTTTATTTGCTGTAGTGTTAGTCAGTTTCAACAGACATACACTGTATACAGTGATTACCATAAATAGAATACAAACTATACCTGAAAATACTCAGAGATGGGGGCAACCAATATTCTCTGACACCACTTTACACAGAAGTCTGGGTTTACTGAAAGGCCAGTTTTCACATGAATGTACATACATAATACATATATATATATTATTCATTTTTTTCTACTATACAAAAATCCTAAAAAAATAAAATGCCTTAAAATCATTTGACTTACCTACAAAGCAGCCTTGCTTCATAGTCACTGACATCCAAGGGAGAGAACTTAACAATACAGGTGGCCTTTTTCCCTGTCTGAATAGTGCCATAAGAGGGCTCTACAGAAAAGGGGATGTAACTGGAATCAACTACATCCACTCTGGATTCTGGTCGCTCATCCTGAGAGATGAAAGTCACAGAACGTTGCATTGTGGGAGTGAAACTTTCCATAACTACCTGCCAGTTATACTCCATTTGTATCTGACCTTTGTTACTTAAAATAATTCTGTGAACAACAGTAATAAGTTATGTAACATTTTAATAAGAATATTAATAAGAATAAGAATAATAAGAAGAATTATAATAAATATATTATTATAAGATTAATAATAATAATAATGATGATGACGATGATGATGATGATATGAATAAAAATCCTACAAAAATATTCAGCTTTTTAATATAATACATTTTTTTTCTAATTATATGATATTTAAATTTTATTTCATTTGACTTGCCTTTTATTATTCAAAATATTCAAACTCTAATTCACTCAGAGAAGAATTATTAAAACAAAAAAAATAAAATGTAAAATAACATTTTTAACATTATTTAATATACAGTTTTAATGACAAAAAACACCAAAATAAACAAATTAAAATAGATGACATTTATAAAAATTGTGACCTACGGGAAAATTCGTGTCTGAAACATGAATGTGTCTTTGAAATGGATTGACTCCACTTTACACTTGTACTTGCAGTAATCAGCAATTCCAGACACCAGAAGCTCAACACTGCGAGCTGTGTCTGGCACTACATTGTGCACTGGCTCTGGCTCAGTCTCTATAACCTTTTTTTTTGATGTCCGCATTGTCTGGGGTGAAGGAGAATGTGACTTTGTGCCACTTTGAAATAAAATAAATAAATATTAATTTATATATATATATATTATTTTTTTTTTGGTAATATGTAAGCCTTTAAATGCATTATAATCTAAGACTTTCCAAAAAAAGCTATATTTATGTCAATGATTAGTATCATTTTTCTACAAATTGTACATTTTCTGGGTGATGGATTTGAGAAATACAGTGTGGACACATTTTATAATATATATTTAGAAGATTAAATGATATATTTACTGACACTGACCTGGTTTCAGTTGTGGCTACTGGTGTCCCTGGGCAATCAACCCATTTGACTGTTCTAATTCTGTCATCCCAGTCTACAACCTACACAGCACAACAAATATACATTTGTAGTTTTACAGATGTATACAAAATATTCCTAAATTGTTAATTTTTCAATAAATTATAAAGAATCTTTCCATAAATTATTGAAAAAATAAAATAAAAATAAAATGAATTACATCCTGAAATCTTACAAAGATTACTTTTTCTTTTCAAATACCTCTTCACGCAGGTTTAGGAACCTTAATTTTCTGTTTATTTATGAAACATTGTTCTTAATTAGAAAATTAAATAAGATTGGTTTAAGATTAAAAAAAATTTATCTACATACAAAATAAATAATTAGACTCACAATTCTAAAGTATTTATCTATTTGATATTAATGAAATCAGACAGGTTTAACTGACATGTTACAGTGTTCTGGTAAATGAGTTAAGACTACAATGGTAATTTTATGTGGATATTCTATTAACAGACTTTATGAAGCAATTAAATATGAAAAAAAAAGCTTACCTGGTCAGGAGGTTTGTCAAAGATGATCTTGGTAACAGCACAATGTATCTGATACTCAATCATAGTATGAGGTGTCTCAGATTTAAATGTTATAGAAAAGTCTTTGGTACATGTTGGGTGAAGATGGCCAACTTGTGGACAGAACCTGATTTGTTCGTGGTCAGGCCACTGGAATCTCACACAGTCCGTCTTAGAGTGATTGGTCATTGAAAAGGTCACAGTCTTTGTTTCACTGATGTAGCAGTCTCCAAATCTGATTAAATTTGGCTTAGCAGCTGCAAAAAAAAAAAAAAATTGTTACTGAACTGATACTGGATATTAATAACTTATAAGAATAAAGATACAGTCTATTAATTCTAAAGTAGTTAATAATAAAAATAATGCAGTGTTGAAAACAGAATACTAACATTAAGGGGAAACTGGGGACTGATTAATAATAAGCCATTTTTAAGATACTTGGTCATTTCACCCAAACCTTAATAGTTGTTGACTGAAAAAGTTTGATGCTTATAGAGGCATTATTGCTCTCAATTACAATATGCAGTTTGACTGGCTGCCTTCAACAACATCATTGTAATTTATGTAACAGGGTCCGTGATGCCTCAGATTAGGGCATATCATGCTACTGACTCAGTCTCCATGGTTTCGCTGTCGTTTCAAAATTCCCAAACTAATACTGAATTCAACCCATCAAAATTGCCATTGAATTGTATGATTCCTTCTGCCTTTTGATAGTTTGCACAACAGGTTTAGCAAGGACACCCAAATCAAATCTACCTCTGTTTGTCTTCTGTTCTTTATTTCTAGGCATTCTTTTTATAGCAGATACAGCCACCTTGTCTATCCAGAATAAAAGTAATACAGTAATTAATTATCTACCACAAAAATGGTTCACTTTGTTAGCCCAGTGTACCAGAGAACCACATAGTTGATCAACTAAAACTTTATTTAGAAGTCAAAAGAAAATCTAACAAAAACACAAACCTTTACAGGTCTATGAAATATGTATTATCAGTTCTATATTAAACTGTAAACAAAACCCCAAAAATTATTCAAGGTGGTCAAAAACTTACTTTTTAACTGATGAGTGACGGTCACATGTAAAGTAGTTGCATGAATGGGGGATATGTGACACTACCATTTTGCTGTCAGACAGTTATGGGGTGGCGCAAAGGTCCCCATCTTCTTCAGTCCCAATATCCCCTATTACATTGAGCATTAACATGAAACAGCTGAATAGCAAACAGAAACTTATCCTAATGTCAGCAAATGTTATTTCTTATTCCTTACCTGCAACATCATCATCAGCCATACTTCCTTCCTCAGTCTCTGGATCAAGTCTGCCGATGATGCTGTGTATTTTGTCCAATGTGATGTCATCTTCATACCCTTCCCCAACCAGCTGAATGACTGAATCCTCATACTGATTATCTACGACACTTAAGCGAATATGAGCCTGGAAGCGCTGAGTTGCAACAGGACTGAAGATTACATCAAATGTAGCATTTCCTCCAACATTCACAACAACAGAGGCTGTGTGAGGTCTTTTCCTCACAGCTTTAATAATAAAATTATTGTTTTATAAAACATGGTAGGAAAAAAATAGTAAAAAAAGAAAAGATTACCTTCTGCAAAAAACTGAAAATATTAAATACATTAATTTCTCTAAATGTAAAGGTATTTAAATTCTGAACCTAGATACCACTAATTAAAATATAATGTTCTCTAATTATTTCACAGCAACAGCACACAACAACAGTATTTATTGATTAAATTACAAATAGAATTTTTAAAATTACAAATTAATAATTTTAAAATATAGGATAATTATCAATCTATAATAATAATAATTATTATTATTATTATAATTATATAATACCATCATCATAGAAATAGTATTATTAGTAGTACTAGTAGTAGTAACAATAATAATAAGAAGAAGAAGAAGAAGAAGAAGAAAAAGACTGATAAGTAGCATGTATTGTCATACCTTCAGTGTCCATATCAAGAAGTCCAATGATGCTGCTTGTCTCTCCTGTAGGTTTCAGTACAAATACTCCATCTGGGTCAATCAAATCAATGTCAACCTATACAAACAAAATAATATCAAATTCTGTAAGATAATAATTAACAATGAATTATTTAACACAGTTAAAAGAGTGAAATTATGGAATGAATTTACAGATTTTTGCAACAGATCTGCAAAGTTTATCACAAACATAACCATATAGGATTTTTAAAGCTAATTATCCATAGAAATAGCTTATATTTCAGTGCATATATTTCATAAAATTACATTTTTCAAACAGAACATACCACTGACCAAAGTAATTTTATTCACTAAATGAATTTTTAACTCTTAATATTTGCTGCAAATTAATATATTTGTTTTTCAGAACAGCTGAAATAATTATATTTAGCTAATTATGTTGAATATGTTATTAGTTGAATATATTTACATTAACATATTTAAATAGGCATCAAAATAAGTTGAGAACAATTGTTACAATTACTGCTTAGTTACTATGTTTCAGTAAGTAAGGAATGGAATGTTGTTCAGAACAATACCCTTCAATAGATGGTAATTTCTTTTCCAGAAAAAATCATGGCACCTGAATGTGTACTTCCAGGACACATCAGATTTCATTTTCTTGTGTGAAATTTAACCAAAGACCTCATGCAACAGTATTTTTAGCAGTGTCACCAGTGGAAATTGTAAACATGATAAAACCAGGGTTATGTATAGGTTAATACATGCAAATTTTGTATACTCAATGTTTATTTTAATGCCTGTTTAAAAGCCTGTTACTACAAACCTTGCTGGGAAGTGTTCCTTCATTCAGTAAAGTTAGGGGCAGTGACTGTGATCTTCCAATCAAAATTCGTTTGAACAGCAGCAAAGGTTGTCCTCTCTTGTTTCTGATGGTAGGTTTTCCTATTGTAATTCGTGGCAAGTTACCTTCTCCTGATACTTCAAAGATTAGTGATTTTCCACGAATCTGGTTTGCAGCCATGCCATCAATAGCAGCCTCAAAAACAGCACTGAAACTCTAAAATGGAGAAATGAGTTAATTTAACTTAATATTATAACTTGTACACTTAATACACCATTCTTCACAGCTTCTCTTAGTAAAACAAACTGCAAAAGCTCAAAATGTTTTACTTTCTGCAAAAAATATTTTTCAATATACAGTGGTACCTTGATTTATGAGTTTAATTTTTTCCGTGACTGAGCTCATAACTCAATTTGCTAGTGTATTAGATCAATTTTCCCAAATGAAATTAATTGAAATACCACTAATCCATTCCAGCCCCAAAAAACCACCCCAATGTTTTGTAACATGTTTTTAAATAAGAAAAATGTGTTTTTAAATAACAAATATTGTATTAAAACAAAATAAAAGAGAATGTAACAAAATAAATTGGTTTTGTAAAGTGTATTTATCTTGGAGATCAGACAACTTGGCTGGAGTTATATAAAGCCTTTATTAACTCCTGCTTCAGTATGGTACACATTGTAGAACTTCTCCTAGAAGTACTATTCTTGTACTGCCTAGCCAAGTCGACTACATATACACATTGCTCATGTTTTTCTATGATTTCGTGCTTTAATTCAATGGACATCATCCACTTCTTCCTCAACACTGTCCTCTGCACTCACTTTCTTAGGATTCATGGTCAGAAAAAAGAAATTTGAAAAAATACTACTCAAAATGCGTGCACAACACAATACAACAGAGATGTTTCACAGCAAGGTAACCATATGAACTAAACAAGTGAGACGTGAGATGATGGCGAGATGCTGTGTTGTTCAGTGCACCAACTAGTGGCAGCAGATCTGAAGTTCAAAAAATTGACTGGGCGACTGCTCTTAACTTGGAAAACTCATAAGTTTGTGCACTCATAAGTCAAGGTACCACTACAGTCTGTATTTCAAAGTATCAACATTTAACAAAATAAGTTGCCAAGTTTATTCTTATAATAATAATAATAATAATAATGATGAAGATGATGATGACAGTGGTGATTATGATACCAAAAATAATAATCATGATGATGGTGATATCGATAATTATCATTATTATAATAATTTCTACAGTAGATTTAATAATTTTTTATTTATAAAGTTGAAAAGATTTTTTTATTTAGTGTTAAACAATTAGTTAACACATACACCGATAGAGAAATAATTATCTGATTAACCTGCATAGATGGAGGTGTAAAGGTGACAGTGATGTAAGTGTGACTGTGGTTGGGGATCTGTGCTCGAGTTGGTTCTACTTCAAAAATGTCCAACATTTTAGGCGTTCCTTTTGTAGTCACTGGTTTCAGAGTGAACACGACATCACAGGGAACTTTGTTTGTGTTGGAAATCTTGAACCTGGCCTTTGCCTTTCGACCCACAATGACATTGTTGAAGACAAAGCGACGTTCTTCTTCACCATAGATGCCTCCACTCTGTAACAGGTTCAGATGTTGCCAAACACTAAGGTTCTTAGCCACATGATGTTCCTCAAAGATGGAGCCAACATCTTCAGTGTTGATGGATGGAATGCAAGCTTCAGCAATCAGTTTATATGGAATTCCTCCACGGTTGTCATTTGGTTGCCGATCAGTGATTTCAATGGAGATATCCTAATTTTTATTTTAAAAATGATGTCTAAATTATATTTAACATTAATTTACTTATTCATATAAAATAAACATGCTAATAATAATTTTTAATTATCAATAAATCAGATATAATAAAAGTAAAATAAAATAAACTTGAAATAAAATAATTGTTAAATTTCTTACCTGAGTAATAAACAGAAGTAGAAAGAAAGAAGAAACAACATTATATAAGATCCAAATAACCAAAGTATATAATGTAATAATAATAATAATAATAATAATAATAATAATAATAAATAAATAAATAAATAAATAACTATGTAAATAATAATAATAGTAATAACAACAGCAGCAATAATAATCTAATTCAATTTTTTATTATCTCTGTAGCTATATTACTATTTATTAAATTCTCACTTCTTCAAAATGTCCTTGTTGCTGCTCAGCAACACAGTCAATGGTGATGGTCTGGTGGCCATTAGGAAGAATGATTCCAAAAGCTGGGAAGATGGTGAAGATTCCCTGCACCAACCTTGACTGTCCTGTACCAATATCTTGTCTGAAAAAAAGGTTTCATGTTGCATAAAGATATCTTTAAATTTATAGTTCATAATTAGAAAATCTTTGTGATTCATAAAAAAAAAAAAAAAAAAAAAAAAAAACCTTCATTTTATTTGAGATTTATATAATATTTATGCAATATTATAAATACAGATATATATGTAATTATGTTGGTAGATATACTAAAGAAAATAAAGGAAAGAAGTAAAACAGGAAAACTAAATAAAGTGCAATAATTCAGGAAAAAAACCCAGATGACTCTGCAGGTAAGACGAAATACTTTTGAACCAAGACAGTCCTGAAGTTACCATTAAAAATTACATATATATTTTTAGTTTTTTTTGTTTTGTTTTTGTTTTTGTTTTTAAATTAATCATTAGTCTGAGAGTACACATAGTTTCAAAATTGGAAATTTATTGTAAGTTAATAATGTAAACATATGTAAATATTTTAACTATTCAAAAATGAAGAGTGAATCCAATGTTTATTTTTAATATAAATGAAGAGTATATAACAATTAAAGTGTAAATTAAGAATTTGTTCACAAAAATGATAATAATACAGACAGAAAAAGGAAAAAAAGGAAATTGAAAATTGTCTATATTTCTCCCATGATATCAGATGTAGTAATAATATACCTGATTGATTCAGCTCGCTTAGGCTTAGCAACTGAGCGCCCTGAACTTGACCCATCTCGGGATTTCGTGCGCTTATCACCCCTGACTGGCCTATGAAGATAATGAAGCTTAATGGCAAGAATTGTGACAGAGACTGATAAAAGTATGGAAATGAATATAAAGTGCTGATTACTCATTACAAAAATAAATAAATAAATATTTTTATTTCCAATGAATTTGCTGTTTTATGTGAAACAACCATTTGTTCTGCTTATAAAGTAAAAACTTTTCCTTGTTTTGTTATTTTTATAATTTAGTTGAAAAGATAAGAACCATGTAAAACTGATTTTTACATTTCATTTTGATAAATCTTAAGAAAATTTGAATTTTGGATTAAAAGTTAATAAAACTGTTCAGATTAATAAAAATAGACAGAAATTAAATATAAAGGGTTATTATAATAATTATATACTAATCCTCCACATGCTCAAAAAAAAATTATTTTAATTTAAACAAGATCTAAACATATTTGTTTTTATGGCTTTTGTAAAATAAATATGTTACTTAACATTGGAGAGCAATATCAAACAGTGCTGTGCACAATGAAATTAGTAAAGCAGCAATGTTTACTACAGAAATATTATTAATAATTATAGAGGATTTTAAAACAAAGTATTGATAAAGACGTATATAACAGACATATGCATATTCAGAATTTCTGAAATAAAGGAACAGTTGTTGTTATTTCAAAGTTATTTTATTTATTGCTAATGACCATATATGTACAACAAAGTTATTATATAAAAAGATTTAACAAAAAAACAAAACAAAAACAATGAAATATATACATATATATATATATATATAAACAGAGAGTCCTTGAGATGCACCAGAGATAGGTTCCTATGGACTAACGTAAGGCAATTTTCGATGCAAGTCAGAATTACCACAGCTTAAGTCACTTATCTAGCCTAAAACACCCTATGCATATATCAAGAACAAGAACTAGGCCATAGGAAAATGAAAGGGAGAACATAATTAAAGTACAGAAAAAAAAGGTACAGAAACACCAACACAAAAGTGAGGAAGCAGATTTAAACAAAGCACACAGTACCCTAAGAGCATATGCTGGGACCCAGCAATGCCACCTCTCCCAAACAAACACCAGGTAACAGTATATTCTTCCACCATGTATTCCTCACAAGCCAGTTTACCCACAATGTTTGAATTTTAAGTCAAAATTTATTTTTTTCAATTATTTATGGCATTACTGTCATATATATATATATATTTATAAATGAAATAATTTTCTGCTGAAAGACATGTGAAAACCTACGGCCTCATAGATCTGACATTGACAGCTTGTTGTGATGGTTCTTTCAGCCTCTTTGAAATGGTATATCTGAAGTCAAACTCTCCCTTGTTTTCTATCACAAACTGCCTCGTCTTCTTACTGTTAGCAAGCAGTGAGCCAAAGTTTATGTCATTCACTGGCAGTATATTGTACCTGAAACAGATTTTTGATTTTAATGTAAACCTTCTGATATTATAATAATAATAATAATAATAATAATAATAATAATAATGATAATGATGTTGATGATGATGATGATGATTGATGATAATGATGATTATCAGCATCATAATCATGATGAAAATAACTGATAAATGAATCTTTTATATTTTTTGACAAATATTGACAAAGTTTTTAGATAATGGTGTAAGAGGCCAGTGATAATAAATATTACTAATCAAATTGTTACTGAGTCATGTTCTTATAACATTAATCCTATAAACATGCAACAATTTATTACATATTCATTATTAAATTTGTCCTTGATTTGTAAGTTATTCCAGAAAGAAAAGAAAAAGATAACATATCATTGGATTTAAATAAACACAAACACAAATACTCACACACATGCACTCACACACACACACACTCACACACACACACACACACACACACACACACACACACACACACACTATTGCACATACACATCCAATTATTGTTCAGTTTAAATTAATTAATAGTTAATTAATATCAGATTTTACTATATATAAAATCACACAAAAACCCCCAAATAATAATAATAATAATAAATTACTAAATTTCTGATATTTTTTCAAACTTACTTGCTGAAGACAGCTTTCACAGAGACTTTGACAGGAATGCTAGCAATGACTTCTCCCCCATCTCCAAGGACAGGTTCAATAACCTGGCACTTCAGGATTGGTTGTTCTTTGACTGTAATCTCCTTCTGTGACTTGAAAATCACCTGAACCTGGGTAGGTCGGTCAAGTGGATTGAGTGAACCCTTCTGAGGAATGACAGAAAATAAACTGGTCACATCAGGATTAGATGGGTCTGCATTTTCAAACAAGAAACTAAAATCAGAAGAAAAAAAAAATTGATTAATAGGATATTAAGAACAGGTATTAATTTATTATTGCATTATTATTATTATTATTATTATTATTATTATTATTATTATTATTATTATTATTATTATTATTTCTTTATTTCTTTAGTTAGTTAGTTAGTTATGTATTTTAAAGTAAATTCAAGAACAGTTTTATATTTGATGTTAATGTGGCATGTTAATTCTTAAGTACTGAATGAGTTCAGAATAGTAGTTTTGCATATAAGTTTACTTGTAATTACATATTTTTCTTAAAACCTGTGTTAGAAAAGAATATTTATGAATGGATATGTCTCAGTAACTTCTCACTTGTCATTATACATTAACAACAATGAAACTTTCAAATTAATTAAAGGAAAGCAACAACAAATAATCATATTAAATTAAATTATAAAAATAAAACAATATCCTAATCAATATATTTGTAATATTTATATTATATATGCAGCCTCACTACATTAATTATATAATATTATTTATAATGTTGTTTTTACTTGTAAGCAATCTCATATTTTCCTTTGTTTTTCAGTGTACAAGTCTGTTTTGTTTCTTCAGAAACTCGTATTGTACCAAAATCAAGTCCACCATCAGCACCTAAAACAAAACAGCAGTAAGTCTTTTTTGAATTGTGGTGTAAGAAATAGTGACAGTAATTATAATAGCAGTTAAGCAGGAGTAGTAGACGTGAAAGTGAATTATATAGTTTTAGTATCAGTTTGCATAGGTACAGAGAAAAATTGTTTTTAACACATGAAAATAAAATTTATAAATGGCAGTTGTATTTAATTTACCTTTTGGAAAACTCATATCCAGTGCAACATCATAAGCCTCAGCAATTACTTGGATTGGTTCCTGTTCCATCAGACCAATGATATTTTCAGCATCAAAAACCTGCCAAAATTAAAAAAAAAAAAAAAAATTAATAATAATAAAATAAATAAAATGAATTATATTTTTTCATTACATGTTGGAATATCTAGTATATTATGATATTTTCTTCAAAAGTTGTTATTAATGACAAATGTTATATTTGATTTGTTTTCTAAACTAAGAGACAATTTCTACAATTAACAAAAGCATTATAAGTTTTAACTAGGATTTATCAAAAGAAAGATTATTGGGTATCTAAAACAGCTGAAACTAGATGGCATATGCCTAGTTATATAAAAATATTACCTGAAGTTTAATGACTTTCTTGCTGGTCTGAACAGTTTTCATGGCTCTGAAATAGGCATGCAGAGCAAACTCTGACTTGGGTTCAACCACACCTGAATCTGCTGCCACAGAGAAATCATCTCCCAGACTGTCCAGTCCATCCAGTTTCCATGCCACTGGCAACATGGTACTGTTTCTCAGAAATATTGTTTTTGTGTCTTTTCTAAATTTAAACAAAATATATTTGTTATTAAATCTAGTACATTTTTCCAAGAGAAGATGATTTTAAATAAATGAATATTAATAACTTACATCAGCCAGTTCTATCAAAATTTAAGTCTAAAATCCTTTATGCTTACATATTTTTTCTATGTTAAAGTTTAAAGGTTTTTAATAATACAATGTTCTGTTAGCATCAGCTAGTGAAAGATAATCACAATTAACTTTTCTTGCTTTTATTAAGGCATATTTGTACTGCCAATTTTTAAATTCCGAAATTCATTTTCTTTTTTAACCTGTGTAGAAGAACTCTGTCAAAATGAAGTTGTTTCTTGTCAAGTTCCAGTGAAGGTCTGAAAGCATCACACGCAACATTGAAAATAATTGGTTCTGGATTTTCTCTCACACAACAGACTATGGCATCAACATAGCGGCCTGGATTTTTGGGATATGCCCAAACTGTCAGCGTTTCCATTTCTCCAGGCTTGAGCACCATGTTAGCAGGTTCCAGTATATATGTGTCTGCTTTACTGTCTGTAAGGAAACAGAAACTCACATCTGCTTCCATTGGTGAAGTGTTGAGAATTGTTATTTGCTGCATGTTTTCAGGGTATCGCCCTTCTCGGTATCTACAAACGAAAAAATAATAAGATTTTTTTTAAATTAATAATTTTATTTATCCATTTTATATGCCTGTTATTTCAATTTTGTCATTAAAGAGTGTGAGTTTTTCATTAAGAATATGTTTATTTATTTTTTTGTTTATTAATAACATTCTTGTCCTGGTTATCATTAGTTTTTTTTTTGTTTTTTTTTTTTGCTTTTTATAATTATCATCATCATCATCATTATTATTATTATTTAACAAAGGAAATATTCACTGTATTAAAAAAAATATATATATTTTTCAATTTAATAAACACAAAGTTTACTACAATCTGTAAACTTGTTATATTGTTTTACCTCTCTCTGGACTTGGCAGCCAAGAGAGGTCCAAACTCAAATGTCTCAGTCATCAGAATGTACTTCTTGTGTACAATTTCATCATCCTTCTTATTCTTTTTTCGTTGTGGAAACACTATTCTAAAAACATACACATTCATTATTTATTCTCATTTTCTACGAGGAGTTTATTAATAGATGATTTCACATTTGATTATCTTTTTCATGTTTAATCAAGGATAATAGTTTCATTAATTAAAAACCATTTCATGAATTCATTTACACAATTCAGTGTGCAAAGATATACAACCATAGTGAAAAATAAGTTGTAACTGGAGTGTGTTTTTGTGTGTAAGTGTTTACATATGTGTTTTATTTATTATTAAATACGATATTTTGTAATAGTTTAATTTTCTGACAACAATCTTTTTTAAACTGAAAGCAGGCTGTAATTTATATTACAAAAATATTGCAGAAAAACAAATCAGAGAACAAATAACAGAAAATTACTTTAAAAATTAGAGAAAAATATAACAAAGATAAACTCAATAAATCAATAAAGATTAGTTAAGTCAGAAAACAATGTTCAGTTTTTAATAATATACTTTTATTTAATCCTTTCCATGCACATACACCTTCAAACAGAGACGCGCACACACACACACTCACACACACACAGACAAACTCTCTCTCACACATATTTATATAATCAGTAATTATGTGTGTGTGTGTGTGTGTGTGTAAACACTCATATACATATAAAAGTGCCTAAATGTTAATTAAAAAAACAATAAATGATGTTGCTACCTCTGTGTTTTATATCTTAAGCATAAAAAAAAACAATGAAGAATACAAGTAAAATAACAAAAAGAAAGAAATAAAAACAAACAAAACAAACAAAAATACAAAGCAATAAAACAAATGAAGAAAAAAGAGAAAGAAATAACTTTTTTAAAACATACATGTAATACATTACATTGTCCAATTAGTTCTTTGAAATAAAACCTGTTGTTTTAAAATTGATGAAACAGATTTCTGAAATATGTTTTTTTTTTTTATAAGTTTCAATAAACAAATTTAATACAAAAATAAAGATACTGATAATGTGTTTGTAATGTATGAGGTGCTATGAACCAGTAAACCGTACACATCCAACTTGATAAATTAAAAAATATATATATTATTAATTTTTAAAATAAATCTGCATAACTGCGATATATATATTTAAAATTAATTGATAAAACATCTACAAGCTTTTTTTTAATTGTGTATGTTTGTGTGTTAGTAATAATACCTATTACTCTCACTCTCTCTCTCTCTCTCAATAAATAAATAAATGTATACATGCCTTGGTTCTCTGCTGATAGAAGGAAAGGAACAGACTCCTCGACAGTATAGCTGGTAACGTCGCCTTGTTCCAACTATCTCAAAGTTCAGAGTCTGATCAAACTGACCAAGTTCCTCAGAATGGAACTTCAGTCGAAGAACAACTTCTCCATTTGCAGGAACAATCCACCGGAATATTGTAATTCTGAATTACAGAAAAAAAATTAGTTTTATAATAATAACATAAAATAAAGAAAAAATTCAAAAATAAAGAAAAATAATAAAATGAAATAAAATAAAAATATAGAAAATAACAGAAATATATATGTGATAAATTTATTAAAAACTGATTCTGACAAATATTATTCTTGATTATCAAGTTCTGAAAACAGAAAATAAATAATAATTATTAAAGAAAATAACTAATATAGTTAAAAGTTAGAAAATATGTCTTGCACTTAGAACAATGAAACAAATTAATATCCAGTGCAGATAATTATATATATTTGGCTTTATGAATTTATTTATTTATTTATCCATTCATTCATTTGTTTATATGATTTATTTATCTTTTCTAACATTTCACAATTTTATTCCAAAGTAATGACTAACTTTAGATTCAATTTTATATTTAACAAATAGCAAAGGCACATAATCTTGTTAAGAAATTTAATAAATAGTTATCTTGACATAAATTGTTAATTAGTTTGAAACAGTAAAGAATAATATTAGTTATTTTAGATAAATGTAATACAATTATTTAAGTGAACAAATTAATTATAGTTATTGCAATTTTAGCATTTTTCATCAGCATTGCATTTTTCTGCACCAGGAATTTCTTTTTCTATTTTTATTGTAAATAATAAAAATGGAAAATATTCTTATTTGAAGGGTAATTTAAATATTATTTAGCTGCCACTTTCTAGCATTTGTATAACTTATTTTTTTAAACCAATGTATCCCAAAAAATTTAACAGAATAATTATTCAAATACTGGGAATGTATATGGCCAAAATAAATAGTCATGGACCAAAGAAACTAATAACTATCACACTATGTTTTTGATATTAAAAAATAAATAAAATTAAAAATCCAAGATAAAAAAAAACACGGTAAAATTATCATTATTATTTTTCTTTTTTTTTGTAAATAAACAAAGGTGTGACAGTTTCAGTATAGACCACTCTTGATATGAGCAACTCTTTTTCTATTTATACAATTAAATATATTTAACAAAAGTTTGGTAGCTTTACAGAAACATAAAAATGAAAAGAAAAATGAAAAGCTTTTCATATGTTTCTGTTGCATATGAATATATATTTGTTTAAAAATCACAAAACTGAAAATACTGTTGTTTATACATTTGCATGTTTTGAGTTATGCATGTATCTGTGCTGTATATTGTTTCATCCTCTGTTAATCTTTACATTATATAAACTGTTAATTTATAATAATTGTAACCATGAGATTACTAATATAAAATCGTAATTAACTTTTTTGAAAATTTAATATATATGTATTGTATTTATGTCTAATATTTAGTTAAAACAACCAATTATAATTTCACACATATTAAAGTTTTTGCAATGATGATATCTAGCTAGTATAATGCTCATACATCAACATATCCTCTTATAATGAATTTGTCAAACAAAGAAAATCAGAAAATAAAATAAAAATAAAATAACTAACTGAATTCATGATAACACACACATGCACACACACGCACACAAACACACACATACATACATATACATATACAAAAATAATAATAAAACAAGAACATAACTAAATAAATTTAAGAAATTATAATAAATATTCTTATTAAATATTCTTATATATAAAATTAAAATAAAAAATAATAAATATCTGAGACACTTGAAATTCTTTTTTGAACAGAATGGTCTGGAATAAAGCAGTAAGGGATGCAACATGAGAACATAAAGAAACCAAATTTAAAAATAAATACATTAATAAATTGTTGACTGTCTTCATTTTAATTTTTAAATAGTTATCATAATGCTAACTTTTAGCTATTTTAGTTTCTTGGAAGAGAACAAGAAGAAAGGAAAAATATGACATTAAACAAAATGTATATTGTGTTTCAGTATTTATGGTATTAAACTCTACTGAAATTGAGAAGTTGGTATAAAATAGAAAGCTATTTCCTTTTGTAGAAAACTAACCTGGAGAAAATGTACATTTTTATCTTGAAACATTTGTGTAATTATAATGGAGACTGAAATGACTGACACATCTCTTTATATTTGTTGATTAATTGTGCAGAAAAGAATACAGTTTCAATCCAAATATATTAGAAAATTATCAAGCAGCAGAGATGTTATTTAAAATGAAATCAATCAATGTATTGCTAATGTAAGGATAAGCAGAATAAAAACAGATGTTTCACTAATTAAAAAATGATTTAGCAATTTTTTAAAGTTAGTACATAACTTCAGTATTTCCATTAAGAAATATGTTGTGCATAATAAACAGCTATTTAAATTTAAATTTTAAACCAAATTATGAACTAAACTAATATCAAATAAATTTAAAAACAAAACAATCTAAGCTATGGAAGCTGAACTGTGACACAATTTTAAGTCTATAAACAAAGTTCTGTTGCCATGGCAACATGAGATTTGAATCTGAAGTTAAAAATAAAGATGAAATCTTGAATGCTGAATGACAATTGGACAAAATGAATATGAAAATAAGCCCAAGAACTAACTATTATATGTAAACACTGAAAGTGAAGTCTACAATGATACATTCATTCTTTTGCTGTTCTGAACACTATTTTTGAAAACTATACTGACAAATCTTTGTCACAGAATATGTGCTAGTGTGCTGTAATTAATCATTCAAAAATTAATTTATTACTTCATTGTGAAATAGTTTAATACAATTCATAATATTGTAAGCTATAAATTATTTTTAAAATTATGATTCAATTATATCATTAACCATTTATCTATTTTTCTATAATTTTTCTATGATTATGTCTGTTGTTTAGCTTTGTGATATATTAATCACAAAGCCAGTTAGCACATATGTGACAAAGCTCACTGTGTTAGACAAAGAATAGTGTACGAAGTAGTAAAAGAATGTGTACTAGTATACTTACTTGTTAGATCTGGGCTCAGTCAGAGCTGGCCCATCACCAGCTAAACTGCAAGTCACATAGTGAATTACATTGACATCAAATAAAGTGTATTTTTAACCAGCATTGACATTAAATAATTTGTTTCTATATCTGCACTGACATTAAGTAATTTTAATTGGTAATGTGGTATTTAACTGACATTCTCTTTCAGTTGTTTAAATATTACAACATTATTAAGTTATTTTTCAATGAGATTTATTAATTAGAAAAACAAAATAAAAAGCCCAACACCAAAAAATAAATTAAAAAAACTAATAATAAAAATAAAAAACCCATTCTATCATAACTTCTAATGCTCAAAATTCAGACTTAGCTAACTGAAAAAAGACAAAAAAAAAGTATTTTTCTTTACCTCATTCCATCAACATCTGAAGTGGGGGTGGTAATGCCTGGTGGAGGGGAGGGGACCTGTGCTGATCCCCTCCGAGACATCTTCTTACGATCTGCACTCCTTCTCCTCTCCTTCTCAGACCCTGATGTTTTCTGTTTGTCTGCAGCTTTACCTTTGATCTTTGTTGGGGTCAGGTGGTCATCCTTTTGTTTGTCTGGCGTTACTGATTTTTCTTCATCCATAGTGTCATCTTTACATTTCTCTTCAACCCCAACATTTCTGAAATATATACAGAAAAAACGTGTGTGTGTGTGTGTGAGTGTATATGTGAGTATGCATGTGTATATACATACATACATACATCTATATATGTATGTATGTATATATGTATGTAAATGTATATATACATACATACACATACATTTATTTACACAGATATATGTAAGTATACATTTATTCATATCCATACATATGCATATACTTATATATATATATGCATTTACATAAGAATTTATATATACATGCATATACTTATATATCTATATATATATATATATATATATATGCACATATCCACACACACACACACACACACACAACCAGATCACCACCTTAAAATTTCTGATTTGAACAGAACATGGTTTTTAGAAGATGTTTGCATGATATTTCACATTTCATTTCCCCACTACATGCATTCTTTTCATATTCAAAATAATATTTGTTCTTTTTCTTTAAAATATCTCATACTGATGACAAGCTGATTCCAAATTTGTCAGCTGTTTCTGATTTAAATTTGGGTACAGATTCAGAATCCCATATTAAATTAATTTTGGATTTTAACAAAAGTTCAATTTGCCAGCATTTTGCTTGCAGTTGACTAGACATTTCACAGAGACTGATGTTTATTTCTATATCTGCTCTTGATTACATGTACCTATGATTTGTTAATTGTGAATAAATTGTGACAGTGAGTAGGGTGCTATGTTACTTTCAGTTTGTTTGCTAGTACATCCATAAATCTATGAGATGTTTAACAAGGTTTGTCATAACATCATAACAAAGATCTAAAATATGATTATGGATGTAAGGAGCTAAGAAGTCTGACCATGCTGATAAGTACAACTGACACCAATTAAAATAATCCAGACTTCATTTAAAAAGAACTTTCAAGAAACAAGAAAATAAATCAAATAAAGTGAATGATAATAATTAGTGAAAACAAATGATGATGTGATTAACTTACAGATCATCTATTGATGAAGCTACAAATGTGTATCTTCCTCCAAACTCAGAGATAGGAGGTGCTCTTCTTTTTACAGGGTATGGTACAACAGCAAACTCAGCAGGAGGTGGGATTGGTGGACCATGAGGACCAAGTCCAAGTCCATCTAACACCTAGATTAAATAGTAAAATGGTCATTAGTAGTTGTTATGGTGTAATCTGTTAAATATAGAACATTATAACCGTAATAATACTTTAACCCATAGTTTAAACTGAAAAATAAGAAAATATGAAAATTTTAACTAATATTTAACTTTTGTAATAATCCTCTCTCCCTCTCTTGTATGCTCATGCACTCATGTGCAAAGACAGACAAACACAAACACATATACTCACACAATAATTTGTCTGGTATGAGTTGATTTAAGATATGAAAAAGTTACCTGTTCTACTGTTGGGAGACGTCCTGTATTGAAAATTTTCTCTCCAGGTTCAGTAGATTTGTCTGCACAGTCAATGAGAAGATGAGGAATACCAATACCATCTTCATCCTTTTTATCTGCATCAGTGCTCTCCCCTTCCTCTCCCTGCATAGCAGCAGCCATGGCTGCCTTCATATACAGAAAGAAACTTTATTAATATTTTATTACAAGAGATTAAAGAAAAAATTTATAAAAATATTAATTTGCATTTTATGGCAATTTTTATTAAATATAATAGCATAAAAAAGAATAAAAAAGAATAAAAAAGAGTAAAAACAAACATGATGATAAATATTATTCAATATGAGCTTGAAATGATAATGAACAGATAAAATCACTTTTTAATATTAAGATTATATTTATTTATTTAATTATTTATTTATTTATTATTATTATTTGTGTAATTTTTACCTCTTTGGCAGCTTTCTCTGCCATTTCTTTTTCTAGCTGCCTCTGTTTCTCTTTTTCTTTTTCCTTTTCTTTGTCATGTTTTTCTGAAACAGCATACCACAATTAATCAGTATAACTACTGCATAACAAAATATAACAAGACCTTTGTTACAGAATATAACAGCATAACTTTGGTATTACAGAATATAATACTGCAACCTACACTGTTGAAGAATAAATCAGCATCACCAGTGTTACCAAAATAGCTACCTAATCATAATATTATAGAATGTAATCACACTGTTACAATTATATTTCTTAGTATTTTATAATGACTGAATAATCTTATAACACTATAGTTCAAACTTACCTTTACCCTTTCCCTTCTTTCCTGAGGGAGGATGCTGACCTCCATCATCATCAGATTTTTCAGATGGTGTCACTGGACGTTTGACCTGCAGGGATGTTCTGTCCCAGAATTCCAGGAGATAGCAGAGATCATTCTGGAGATGTTCAAACGTCCGGAATCTCTGAATGAGGAGCAGTTCTGCCTCTTTAGCAGGATCCCTCACCTGATCATCTTGTTGGCCTGCTACAACCTGCCCCTCTGTCTCCTTACCTTTGATAATCTTTATATCTTTTGTACTCTTCTTTCTCCTGTAAGCAAAACAAAGTTAGATTTTTATTAAGTAGCCATTTTCATATGTGAAAGAAAACCTCCATTTAGACAATTAAATATATTATCAAATTTAGTCCATTTTTTACTTTTATATTTTATTTTATTGGCATATGTTATTTAGATCAAGTACTTTTTTGTCTAATCATATAAATACATTTTCCATTAAACCCTTTTTAAAAAAGAAAAAGAAAAAAGATAGAAATAAATAAAAAAGACTATAACAAAGCCCACTCTTAAATCATTATTAATGCCATTTTTAAAAGAAAAAGAAAATAATTAAATATAAAAATAATAAAATAAATAAAGTGAACCAAAACAAATCTCACAAATCCCTGTCATGAAGAATATAAATAAAGTTTTATAAAGATCATCTAATTTTACAAGAGTTAATTAAGTAAATAAATAATAATATTTGTATTTCAATGATAATAAATATACCAATGTGACATAAAAAATACACTATGTTAGTATATAAATGTTTCAACACTAATTTATTTAATCATGTAGTGTACATAAAAAATAAATAGTACAGATATAATTTAATATGTAATACATGACTAATATATTAATAGTTACTTTTGTTATGTTAATCAAAATAAGTAATTATATGTTTGCAAATAATTCACCAACATTTTTATATTTTAATAATGCTTCACATAATGAAGATGTGGATGATAAAAATACATTATTATAACAATATAATAATAAGTGTTTGTATAGTAATGCCATTCTAATCAAACAAAAGTCACTACATACTTCATATCATCCATCTGTGTGTCACTTTTCTCTGTATGATGAGACTCTGGACGTTCAATACTTGATACAGCTTTGCCTGCATGGTCACCGTCATGTTGTCTAGCCCCACTCTGAGACTTTTGTCCCACTCTGTCAGAACCTGGCTGAGCTGTGTTGCGCCCAGCCTGTGCAGTCTTTTTGTCCTTCTCTTTAGTCTCTTGCTGCCCTCCCTTGTTTCTTTTATTTTTCTTGTTTTTTCTGAATGGAAATTTTAGTTTTTTCACTTTAATAATCTTAATAATTAAAAACATATCCATTCTTACTAAAACGACTTGTAACCTCTAAAAAAATATTCAATATTTGTGCAAGTTGAAAAATATATTCCTGTAAAATCCTTATTAAAAAAAAAAGAAAAAAAAGAAAAAGTATATGAATATTTATTTTTATATGACTATAAATCATACAGATTAAGGGACTAAGTGATCTTAGCTAACAACCATAATTTGTTTAATAGTATAGATAAGTAAAATTCAGTAAATAAAAATGACTAAAAATAAGTTTATATTATTAACAGTTACATACGCTTCCTCCTCCTGTCTTTTTGCTTCTTCTTCTTTTTGTTCTCTTTCTCTTTTTTCTCTTTCAGCTTTCTCCTCCAGCTCTCTGCATAAAGAAAAGAAAAATAATCCTATCAAAAAATATTATTTTTATTCAAAACTCCAAATTTAAATTTGATAAAAGTATAATACAGTAAACAAAAATGTCCAAAAATTATTCAGTAATTTTTTTAGTAAGTTATATTGTCTAGACCACAAATATTAACAAACAACCATTGGTTTTACAGATGTCTGATTGTATTTTAGTTAATAAAGAAAATAAATTACTTTTTAATTCTGAGTTTCTTTATTTCCAGTCTTTTTTTATCAACATAAGCTTTCTCCTGTTCACTGAGTGCATCGTACTCATCTTCTGACATCTCCTCCAATCTCTGTCTCTCTGCTTCTTCTGCCTGCTTTGCCAATTGCTCTGTAATATTTCAAACAAAATTCTATTATAGGTTTGTATTTTTAAAAAGGTTATCTGTTTAGTAAATTACTTTGTAGTATTTGACAAGGCAATTGCTCTGCAACATCAAAAAATAAGATTTATACTTTTAAAAGGTTGATCTATTCATTTAGTTAACTCACTACTTTAGCACATATATATATATATATATATTTTCATATTAACAAGACAGTCTTGCTATAGCATTTCAATTAACAGTGTTATAAAAGTCCTTCTCAAAAGTTAAAAAATGTTTAGTTATATCATTTCATTAACTGCTATAGGTTGCATAATTCTATTTTAGTATTTTCATATTTGATACAGTTGGTTTTAGCATAAGATTATAATTTCTTTAGTATACTGAAATATTATATTTTATTATTTCTGAAGTATTGATATACTAATTATTTATCATTTATTCGTATACTATTTGTTTATATGACATTTTTATTTGTTTTATTTATTTTATTTATTCTGATTATTTATATAATTTTATTTATGTTGCTTATTAGTTTTACTCATATTGTTTATTAGGTTTACATGTATTTTTATTGATTATTAACAGTGTTAATTTTTCACTGTGATGTAAGAATACCCTTTTCTTCAAACTCTTTCTTCTCTTGCTCTTTCAGTATGTTGTAGTCAAGTTTAAGTGTGACAAAGAAGATGAATCGTCTGTTGTTGAAAGCTTTGAGGATGGCATTGGCTGTTGTGAGGACATTCATAGAAAACAGTGTCTCCAGACCATCAAACACAACTCCACGATGACAGTCATCCAGCTGTGAAATAATATAACATGATGTAAAAAATACCACACACACACACACACACACACACACACACACATCTGTGTGTGTGTGTGTGTGTGTGTGAGTGAGACTATAAAAACACAATATCTGTACATTTTATCAGGTTGCCAAATTGACAGTTATATTAAAGTAAATTATACACAAAAAGTTTAAAATGTTATACTAACATGCATTATCTGTGCTAGAATCTGAACGTTAAATTACTCGAAGATAAATCTTTATAACAATGAGTATGACATTAAATCCACTAGCTTGCATCTGTCCAAAATTTAAATTAATGTAATGATTATATATTTCTGAAATAAATCATAATTAAAGCTTGCATCTGATCATTAGAATATTAATAAAAATGATTACTAGAGAAATGTTAATCATTACATCAATGAATCACACTTACTTGCATTCTCTCTGCTAGAATATCAACAAGAAGTTCCTCAGGTAACAAACAACTCATGAGTCCTTCCTCTCCAGCAACACTGGCACTGATGCTAAGACGACGAGCTACAGGGGCAACAAGAGGTGGAGGACTGCTTGGAACCTGCATATAACAAACTTAAACTGAAGCAGATAATGGATTATGTTAATGTATGGAATAGCTGGCATAAGATATTTCAGTAATTCACCTTCTGAAATAAACAGTAGTTAAACAAAATTATAGATGAATATGATTGAATATTTATTAATCTTTATTTGATTTCTCGTTATCAGATTTTGAGTGCAATTTTCTCTCAACCATAAAAGTTATGAAAAAAGCATTCAATAATGATTTCCAAATAATTAAAATAAATCATACTACAGTCAATTTATTTAAATATACTCATAATCTACTCATATTTATGATAAAAAGCATTCTGAGACATAAACAAAATTAACATTCTGAAATACAACAAGATCAACATTTTTGTATGGTTATAGTTAAAGCATATCTAACATATATATCAGTACATTAACAAACCTGACTTCCTGTTCCTCCCTCTACAGATGATGTGTTCACTGCTGTCTTCACCCCAAGGATACTGCCACCATGATGTTTGTCCTTTGTCTTTGAATCTGTGATTGTGCTTGTCTTGCGATTGCTCCCCTGAACCCCACTACCAGCTAATATATAATATAATATAAATAACACCTTTTAGATGTTTTATAATCAGTTAGCAGCACATTTTTAAATGTTTAAATTCGGAATGAAAGAATTATTTAAAACAAGTGTTAAATAGAATTAATATTTTACAGAAAAAATGATTAAGTGTTATTTAAATTAATATTTAATATATTCAGATACACTTACACATACACTGACAGCCACTCACACTTAACACACACGTACAGATACAAACTCACATGTGCAGAGAAACACACACACATATGCTCCTATCTCAGTAGTTGTTCAAAAATAATTATTTTTAACACACATACCAACACCTTGAGTGTGAGCTGTGACAGCCTCCACACTGAGACCTCCAGCCATCATCTTCTTTTCTCCATCCTCACCATCCAGACATTTCAATTCTTCAGCTTTCCTTGCAGCTTCCTGACACAGTTCTCTGGCCTTCTTACCAGCAACAGTGTTGCCATTGGAGATGGACTCCATGACAACCCCATCAACAGTAAGAATTGCTGCTTTATACCTTTTGGCCAGTTTGACAGCTGTGCTAGTTTTACCTGAAATAAAAATAATATATTTATTTTAAGCCATAGGGAGAGTTCCATCAATGAATGATAAAAATATTAACTACAAAAACAACAACAAACAACAAAAACACAATAATAACAAATAATTAAATAATAATAACTATTATGATACTAATACTACTGCTAATACTACTGCTACTACTATTACTACTACTAATACTACTACTACTACTACTACTACTACTACTACTATTACTACTACTACTACTACTTATAATAATAACAATAATAATAATAATAATAATAAGGAAATCATAGCAATTATTTCTACATACAAGAGAAGATGCAGAATATCAGAAATCAAAACAACTCACCTGACATTGGTGCTCCATGTACAATGATAGCAATTCCACGTCTGTTTCGAGCTGCTTTACCCTCAGGTGTTAGGTCAATTCCAAGATGGCGGGCAATGGCTGCAGAGACTGGTGTAATCTCCAGCTCTCCTACACCAGCGCTGCTAATCTGATCTTTCTTCTCTTTAAAATAAAAATGATTATTAACTTATTAGTATGTGAAATGTAAGTTTGTGAAATTTAATCCTTGATAACTTAATAAATAAATAAATAAATAAAACATTTCAGATCAAAGATTTTTCTGTTAACTTCAAAAACTTGTTAGTGTCCTTTGCAAGATAATTTGATTTAAAGTTCCTTTTGAAATGCAAGATCTGATTAAATTGTTTCTGGCTAAGAATGCAAAAACATTTGATAAGTTAAAAAAAATACACACAAATTTAATTTTTCCAATTTTTTTTTAAACAATATATCTACATTTATCTACATTATTTATCCTTTGTTTCATGATACTTAACAAAATTATGTTTAAAAGTTTATTATTTTAAAAATATCAGATAATAATTAAATATTTTGTATCAAAATACAAATTAATTATTTAATTCCAAACTGACCATCTAATGACATGTTGTCATCATCAGTTGACATTTCTTTATTTTGTTCTTTTGGTGTTTCGTTTCGTGATGGTGCTGTTGTTGTCATAGCTGGTACAGTGTCAGTCTTCATTTCTGATTCACCATCTCTGAATGATTCATCAATGCCTTCACCTGTTAAAATAACAAAAAATTATTATGGATGATTTCTTACAAGATAACTAATAATATTACTACTACTACTAATAATAATAATAATAACAACAACAACAATAACATTAACAATACTATTAATAAAACAACAGTATCAGTAATAATAACATCAACAATAACAACAATAATTAAAATAATAAAAGTAATAACAAGAATAACAATAATGATGATAGTAGTAATAATAATTTTAAAAACAAGAAGAAGGAAAGTCCACCAAACCTTCTTTGTCAGTGCCATCCTGTTCATTTCTTGTTGACATGGCTGCTGCTTCTGTTTCTCTTTCCTTTGCTTCTTCCTCTTCCAACTTTTTCATTTGTTCTGGAACAGTGTTACATGATATAAATGTTAAAGTAACTGTTACCAACATTTTATATACTACAATTAACACAATTTCATAATCTATTTAGTTTTCAAAATCAATTTCTCTTTTATTTGAATAAGAACAGAATATATGTTTAGAAACAATGTAAAAAAAATGTTAATGTTGTTTTTATATATTTATTAATTTTATTTTATTAGACTTAAGGCATTATACAAAATGACTTCTTTCACAGAATGATTGTAACATTCATATATATACACATATATGATTGCTCAAAAATAATATTTGTTTCAGGTCATTTTGTTGAATGAAAAATAATGTACTAACTGAAAAATATATTGATATACTCAGCTCTGTTTCAAGAATGACAGTTACAAAAATCAATCCCAGGATTAGACGTGCATTACATTTCACTAACATATTAACATAGATACTATGCTGAGCAGTGAACCAGATTAAATATGTCCAAGAATTTTTATATTAATACAATGAATTAATTAACTTTGGCTATGGAGATAAGAAAGAGTTATGTATTTTTACCTTCATAGTATTCCAACAGTTCTATTGGAAGTTTTTCTCCAGGTCCACGAGGAGGCAGAAGAATTGTTTGGTATTCATCATAACCTTTCATCAGTCGGAGAACCTGTTATGGTATAACATTATTATTGTAATATAACATATCAATACAAACACCAACAGTGAAATTGTAATATAAAATATAAAAGAAATATTGTAAGTTACCACATAATAAAAATCTCATTTTAACATATAAAATGCTGGTAACAGCGTTAATTTAACATCTGTCTCATATAACAATATTATTTAACAATGTTATTGTAACAAGCATAAATACATCACTGTTACTGTAGCATAATATATATAAGTGTGGGTTATCTTGTCAACCTAACATTGTAGTTTGCAATACAAAATCTTAAATTACTTTTAAAACATTTATATAACAAAAAGAAAAACTTTTTCATATATATTCTATGTAAGAAAATGATCTTCATTTACTTTTTCTTCTTCTAAGTAATTTGAGTCAAACTCAAGGTTGTAGAACTCTATTGGAAAGCTACATGGGTTTTTCACAATAATGTCCTGTTCATCTCCACTACTGTGAGGCAGAATCGGTCCAAATTCCACCAGGCTGTGATCAAACTCAAGACGGGGCTCGAGACCTTGACCTCTGCATAAAAGTAGAATCCTCTGACTGCTCTGTGCTATCCGAATTGAAATTCTGTGTTCATAAAATTTCTGTAAATAATAGAAGATTGTTAAAGTTATAATTATATAACTGTTATTAAATTCATACAAGAAGACTCATAAATAATGAGCGATCAAATTAAATGATAATGAACAAATAAGATGTTATTAAACTTCAGTTACACTAAGGTTTCTAAGAGAAAACAATTTGTGTGCAGCAATTTGCTTAAAATTTTAAGTTATATTATAATGGATTGAAAAATATAATTAAAAATACAAAATACTAGAATAAATGAGTCAATAAATAATGAGTGAATATTTAACACAATGACTTTTCAATTTTAACTGAGTAATGGTAATACAAAATGTTTTTTACCACTGTCATCACACCATCTTACCAGCTAGAATATACCTCACCATAGATATGAAATAACAAACTTAATTTGATTAAAAAAAAGAAATAGCTGGTTTCTAAATGAATAAGACAGCTTCAAATATCAGAAGGAAGTTTAATTTTATTTGGATTATTATTTCCTATTTGTGTTTTGAGATAATTTTATCTAATTTGTACCTCCTCTGTTGGCATGAACTTCACTTGTACATTGGTTCTCTGTCCTGGCATCAACACTCCTGTTGGTGGCATCATTTCAAAGTGCAGTGGTTTCTTCTTCTCATGGCGCAACTTTCGGCGTAAATGCATCGGGACATGCTTTTCAGCCTGAGTGATAATTTTATATTGAAATTTAATCATTTCTATATTGGATAATAATAATAATGATGATGATGATAATAATAATATATGAACTTTATAAAATGTTTAATATGTTTTTATTTTTTTACTAACATTAAAAACCAGAAAAATTTAGATATCTTTTTTATTCATTAATGTAAAAACATTTACAGCCAAAATAAAACTAAATAAATTCTGAACACTAAATATAAATCTAAATTATAAATCAAAATTATAAATCTAAAGCCTAGATTTATTATTTGAACTTTCTAATTACCAAATCATCAAATTATATTCATATTATGTTTTAAATCTTACATTTTTGCGATCTTTGTTGAGAGGTAAAGAGTTCCATTCACATGGTACATGTTGATGATTGTGTAGTTGTACAGTGACGACTTTACACTCGCCGCAGCGGACTGCATTAAACATCAACACATCATCAGAGATTTCCATGTCTGGCATTGTCACAATGGCTTTCAGGTTGATAAACACTGCTGGACCATTCATAATCTGAAGTAATATCAGCCAACAGTTTACATATATAGAATAGTAACTTTTGTTTATTTCAGAAGCAACAACAACCTACACTTTTATATATATATATATTAAATTGACATTATAACTCAGGTTATACAACTTTCATTGAATTGAGTTTCATTATTAAAAAGAAATGCTAGAGCTATTAACTTCCAGTATCTGTTCAGTAAGTTGAGTTTTAATATATCTGACCAGGAATTATATTTCTTCTGATTTATGAAAAATAACTTATGCAGCAGTAAGATCTAAGTACTTTCAATTTGACATAAGTAACTGAAGATATATCAGATAAAAAGCATGTAAGATATTTCATTTGTCAGTATCCATAATTATAAATGCAAGGAGAATTACTTGTTACTGAATGTTATTATCTGCCATAGCTCTTCTAACCTTTATATTTACAACAGTCTCCACTGGTCCCAACTGTAGATTGGCTCCTCGTGGGTCAAAGCTGACAACAAAATCTACAGTCTCGTAGTCAGGTGCACCAGGCAAGTCTCTGACTCTGTCAAGTTCTACATAAAACCCGTGACTTCTCAAATCTTCATGTTCCACTTGGAATGAAACAGGAAATGGTCCAGTGTTTGTGGCATGAACCACATGAGTTCTCACTGTTCCAAGCACAACATAGCCAAAATCAAGAACATATTCTGGTAGCTGGGCCCTGAAATAATAGATATGAAAATATATTTAACATGTTCAGTTTTTTAAATTTTATAATTTATTTTTTATTACAGATTAGTAACTGCACATTAAGCATTATACAGATGTTAACAAAATAGACCTATATCAATTATAGATTAATCAAAATATAAAAGTATTTCTGTTCTAAATGAGGTCCTGAAACTGGGAAGAGATTTTAAATTGAAAGTATCATCACAAACTTGAGTTTATGTTTCTTTTTTCCTTGTTTAGGTTCTGCTGTTGTCTGACTGTGGTGGCTGGTGTTGCTGTCAGGCAGCATGTTGACCCCCTCTAGCCATGACATCTCATGCTGCAGTTGTAATGCAAAGTTTCTCACAGCCAGACGTTCTATTTCCATCTGAAGTTCAAGATCTGAGGGAATTGTTTCCAGCTAAGAGAAGCAGAAAAATACATAAAACAATTTATTTTAACAAAACCTGCAGAATATAAATAATATAGAAAGAAATTCCAGTACAGCCAAACCCAAAGCTAGTTCTAATATTAATAACTTGTTCTCCCTGACAATGAGACAATGACATTTTCAAAAGGAGTTAAATCTGACATTTTATATTAATGTAATAAACTATTGTGTTTGTGCTGATGATGTAAGCCTTTAACACCATAATCTACTACTAAAAACAAACTATATTTTTAATTATGATTTGTAGATAATAACTAATTTATGAAAAATCAAATTGTTTTAAAAAAAAACAATCAGATATATTATGATTTTACAAAATAACCATGGACTCCATATTATTATTTTTATTATTTTTGATGTTGTTTTGTTGTTATTTTATTTGTCATTATTATTATTGTTATTGCTATATTATTAATAATGAATTCTAAAAAATCTGAAATATTATTTGATCTTGAATTTCTCTTATATTATGAACTGATCTCTATTTTAGTTTTTAGCATTATTTATAAAATGATAAGCACCAATGATGTCAAATTTATTCTACCTGTCCACAGGAATTCTTCTTAATATTTTTCATCAAGGATTCTTTAGCTTCTTTCAGCAGGGCAGTGTAATGACCCTCTTCATCCACCAGACGTGGAAGGTCAAGAGAGATTCTAGGGAACATGCCCTCACCATATAAATTGATGTTGTCTGGCTCAAAGTGTGCTACTTGAATTAGGAAATTCTTGTGGAACTTTTCAGGAATTCCTGGCAGAAACTTCACAGTAAGAACCTGTTCACTCATCGGTTCAATGTATCCCTACCAATAAAATTCTTTAAAATTTAAAGTGTTTAAAATCATTGAAATTAATTTAATATGAAATCTAAAACACATTTTAGTTTACTTATTTAGTAAATATTTAATGTAAAGTGTATTTTAATTCTATAATTTAGAAAATGCTCAAATTCTTTATTATTAAATATAAAGTGTATTATAAATTACTTATTTAGAAAATACTCAAATTATTTAATAAGAAATCTATAATGTATTATAAATTAATTATTTAAATTTAATTGTATTGGGAAATAAAAAGAAAGAAATTGGAATGAAAGAATAAAAGAATAAAAGAAAGGAAGTAAAGTAATGAAATAAAAAAAAAAAACATTTCTAATTTCATGAAATGAATATTATGAGATAAATAATGTACTTGTTTGATGGCAAAAATAATTATGTGATATATGTCTTGAATGTAAAAAATCATTTTTAATTAGGTACAAAAAGACTACTTTATAATAACTCACTGTAGCAAGATACTGTTTTATAATAGAAATTTACCTTTTACTGTCATTTTAATTTAATTTATTTGTTAATATCAAATTAATTTTGTAGACAGCAGTTTAACATTATTTCCGTTGCATTGTTACTCACAGAATTTGGCATCATAACAGGAATTCCTGGAGGTGGGTGTTTGGCCAGAGATGGGTCCATGTTGATGGAATTGAAGTGGAAACCAACCTTTCCCGTATTGATAAGAGTTATCTCTGAAGATGCAAGCTGATCATACATCTGAAATAATTAGAAATAAAAAATAAAATAACATTTATTCTTAAAAATTAATTCTCCTAATGAATAAATATTTAAGAATATAATATTAACTGTTATTAGATGGACAAATGTTATATATTTAAATCAAGTTATTAGTCCAAGGATACTCTATTCTTTATCAAACTGTGTTAACAAATGAATAAGCACATTAAGTTAGTAATGTCATCAAATTTAAAAGTGTATGTTAATTAAAATATTACAAATAATGCATGTGTGTTTCCTACAGTGAAAACACATGCAACTCCTGTTCTGCTGCAACTCCTCTTCGAAGACAATGGTGCACGAAGCCACATCTAACAGTGAGTAGGTATGTGTGTGTGTGTTTCTTACAGTGAAAAAACATGTCACTCCTGTTCTGCCTGAACTCATATTCAAAGACGATGGTGTGCAAAGCCACATCTAATAGTGAGTATGTAAAACCTTGGAGAGAAGATGTTCATGACAGAATGATTCCAATGTTTTATTTGCATGTGACCCACTTTATGAAAGACAAATGGAGAAGACTTTGCTATGTAAATCGCAAGCGTCAACTTTGATTCTGGCATTCAAGACATGCGTTGCATTCTATTCCAATCCAAGTCTTATACAAGCTACAATTATTGCTGTCACAGCGCAGAGTTGTGCTCGGAATGCAGCTTCTACGTGTCTTTGTTACAGTGAAGAATCATGCAATGGCTCTTCTTCTAATAACCAAGATGATGGACTCATGGCGAGCACATACGAACGTTTGTGTTTGTTTGTGTTTGTGTGTGTGTGTGTGTGTGTGTGTGTGTGTGTGTGTGTGTGTGTGTCAGTGTGTGGAAAGTGGTAGAATATATATAAGGGGTTAATGAACTCACCTGTTGACCAAAGTCAATGTTTCTTGTATCAAAAGTATATTCAACCAGCGATGCTTCTCCTTTTAGCAGTAGTTCATAAGTTGGTCCACCTTCAACTTCACAAATAGCCTTGACTTGGCCCCAAATGTCAGCATGTCCATAAAAGGTTAAGGTGATTTGTTCAGTGTCACCAGGCTGTAAACTTCCATACAGTGGCAAAATATCAAATACCTATAAGAAATTAGAAATAATAGGCATGAACATTACTTGTATTTATTTTTATTTTTAAAATTAAATATTTATTTATTATTATTATTCTTTTAATTATTCAAATAATTAATCTATTAACAATACATTTGTTTATATTTATTGTAATTTTTAAAAATATATATTACTGAAATTATATATATTTAATTTTTTGGTGTGACTGGCTCAAATAATTAATTAATCTATTAAAAACACTACTGATTATAAAATTGTTACTGAAAATAATATGATTATAATTTAATTCACTTCATAATTTAAATCTTTTTAATAAAAACAGAAAATTAATAATAATAATAATAATAATAATAAATACAAAATATAGGAATAAAATGAAATTAAGATGAAACAAACCTCCTCAATGCCTATTGGTGTTGTAGCTTCAAGATCTTGCTCAAGCAGAACCGACAAAGCACGGTTAGACTTTAATGCATCATCCTCTGCATGATATGACATTCGACTTGACCCAAGTCTAAAGATCTCATCTTCTCTGTCATCTTTCATCTTCTCCTGCTCCATGTCAAGTTGACCCTGCAGCATTTATATTTTGACAAACTAAATTTTCAGTGAAATAGTGTTTATAATTTAATATAATTTACAGCTGATACAAAACAATGTGGATTTTGGGAAAGGAAGATGTTGTAAATCATAAAATCATAATTATATTTGAAATATGCATCAAGCATAAACATTTATAAAAATACACTTATGTACATAATCTTATTTTGATTTATATTCTTCTTTAATTATGAAAACATACCGCACTTACTTTTTCTATTTCATTATCTGAAGCAGCTCCTTCCTCTTTTGCAATATTATCATCACACATCTCCCCTTTTTTTATCCCATCAATCTTTTCTTCATCTACCTGATGATCAAAATCATGCAAAAATAATAAAATAATATCTTATATTAATTATTAAAAAAAGTGAAAATTATTTTTCTTTTATGGCTTATATAAAGTATTAAATTATAAATAAAAAATCTCATAACAAATGATCTTATAATAAAAAAAAAAAAAAAAAAGTTAAATAAATTAACTCCATTAATCACAGTACTTAGATTTATGGTAGTACTGATTTCACTCACTTCTTTCAGCATCTCCTTATTCACCTCCTGTTCATTCTCTAGGTTCTCCTCTTCCACATTCTCCACAATTATCCCCACCTGTTCAGCATCATCATGGCCAAAGTCCTCATGTTTGTCTTCTGTTATCATATCAAGAAATGGTTTCTCTTTTGGTCTGTTTATCACAGTACATGGCTCCTGGTCAATCAGAAATGACCATCTGTACTTTACCTCCATTGGACTGTTATTGGTGATATTCACATAACGTGTCACTTCAGTGTCATTTAAAATACAGCCAAAGTTCACTGTGGTCTTTTCAAACTCTAGATTTGGGAAGTACACCTCTCCTCTTAGAGCAACATAGTCCTGAAAGGTTAACACGATATGTATTTCTTTCTCTAAAATATGTCCCAAAATCTCTTACCATAGAATGACTATAATATTACAAGTGAAAGTATCTAAAAAGAAAAAAAGAGATCCTGTGCATAGAGCCATATATGTGCATATATATTTTGATGTGTAGACTTGTATTTATGTGCTTTGTAAATATCTGTATCACAGGAGTTTTCATCAATGTTTATTTATTTTTGTGAATATCATCTTCCAGAAACTACAAGCTAGTTCTTGTGTGTGCCTGTGTGCCTGTGTGTCTGTGTGTGTGTCTGTGTGTCTGTCTGTGTGTCTGTCTCTGTTTGTGTGTGTGTGTGGGTGGGTGAATGGTGTCTGTTTGTCAGTTTCTGTATCTATTTTTAAAATATCAAAACTATTATTTTTATTTACAATATGAGGATGTTCCTTGTAGGTAACTGTGAGGACCTCATCCACAGTTCTTATGTGGAAATCATCTTTAAAGGCCGGATCAAACTGAATTCTCAAGTTGTAGGATGATTTCACATCCAAAGTCACCTCCTTTAAATAAAACAATAAAATAAAGTTTCATTTATAACAATTAACAAAAGTTAGTTTTATACAGTCATTTCAAATGATTTGTACATCATTATTACATTTCCATACAAATTATTAATATATATTAACAATTTTTAATGTGACACTAAAATTATATGTAACAGAAATATGGTCTATTTAGCATAAAGAATAAATTATAAGTGTAAATTAAACAATTATCAAACACTTTTACTTTTCATTATTTTGCTAAGGATGAAAAACTGATATAAAGTTTATGAAATTTAATCAATATTTTTAACACTGAAAAGAATTTCACATTTATATATATAAAATATTCATTTGCCCAAATTTTAAATAGTAACCGAGACAAAAAAATAAATAAGTAGCAATATAAATAGTTATTGGTGTTATAACATATTTTTGTATAAAAATAAAAACTAACTGTTTCTATGACCTCACTGCCATCATCTAGAATAATGTAAAAAGGTTTCTGTAGTTTGAGGTCAGTGGTGAGTGGCAGACTGGACAAGTTGCTCACGGTCAGTCCTTTAGTCTCTAACTCCAGTTCACAGCCTGGAAGCTGAAATAACAAGAAACCATTTAGTTTAGTGTATTTCAAATATACATATACATGTACAAATACATTCATACATACATACAGACACATGTGTGTGTGTGTTTTATGTTTTATTTTAAAATCAGTATGTCAGCCAAACACAAAATATGTTTTTAGTTACAACTGTTTGTCACAAATACAATATTAGACATGAAGTAGACATTCCTGTCAACAAACATTTTAAACCTATCTGGCTATATATTTGCATTTTGAAATAATCCCTATAAAGCAAACACCCATTCTTCATTCAAAAACTGAAACTGACCTTTTTAGACTTGAACAAGAAGCATTTTGGATTAGCTGATTACAAACACAAAAACCATTTGGAATATATGTTAAATAAAATATAAGGAAATATTTTAAAATGTTTTCAAAGCATATTTTTTTTTTTTTTAACTTTGCAATGAGGTTTTTTCTGAAATTTATGGGTTTTTTACAGATTTTGAGAAATGATACCTTCTAAATAGTGTTTTAAATAGTTTGAAATAAATTTTGAAATGCATTTTTTTCTACGAGTGTATTTGTAATAAATACAACAGTATTTTAGATTTTTTTTAAGAAAGTATACCTTTCTAAATAGTTTCTGAAAACTTTTTAAATATATTTACAAATGTGTTGTTTTGTTCTAGAAATGGATTTTGAAACATCTCTGAACACTTTTGTATATCATTTTAAAAGGACTTACATATATAATTAGTGTTTTTAAAATATGATACAAAATAATAAATATATAGAAAAAGGACAAAAGCATACTGTAATGGTCAATTCAAATCCTTAGAGATAAAATTAGAAAACGATTATTCTGTTTTACCAATAAAAAAAGATTCCTGAACAAGTTTATTTTTTAATTCATAAATACACACATACATATATACATAGGTGTATGCATGTGTGTGTATGTGTGTGTTTTATGTTTTTCTGGCAGATGTCTACTTCAATAAAATAAAATTAAGGCTTACCTTATCCACCCTGAAGAAAATACTCTTTGTAGAAAACTCCAGTAATGGGGTAATGAAGTTTGTGAACACATCTACCTTCATAATGAGTTCCTTCCCACCCTGTCGTCCAATGATAGCATGACACAGAAGTCGTTCCTCCACATACTGTGGCCTACAGGGTAACAGAACTTTGTTTAAAATGTCATAAAGTGATTCCAGATTCAATCAGTAGTACATTGCATGTATCTGTTACTATGAATTTTTTTTATAAAAAAATACATTATTAGATCATAAATTTTTTCTTGCATACTTGACATCATATGTTTAACAATGATAAAGACCAATCACAATACCAATAACATTCCTGCACAGATATAAAAGTAGTAGTTGTCTCCCCTAAAACATGACTTACGAGTCAACACATCCCTCAATGTTCATCTGTACACTCTGACCTGGAGGCAGGTCCATTCTGTTAGGGTTAAGTTTGAACACTGGCATCACTGGCTCTGATGGAGGTGGGTGATTCTAAAATTATCATTAATTATCATTTGTTTAGCAGAAATAAGTTGCATTAGAAAATAACAATTTAGTGAATTTCAAAAAAAAGACAAGTTCCGTTACTGAAGATTAATTTAGTCTAATTCAAATATTAGCAGTTCTGATAATATAATGTTGTCCTTTATTAATAATAAACTTTACAAAATGATGTGAAATAATACCAACAGTAAGTTCTTTACAAATGATTTATATTATTATTAATTAACTGAACAAAAATCAAAGACAAAAATACAAGTTGGATTATAGTGTTAAAATACTGTCTTAATATTAAAATACTTGTAAATATTTGTAAATATTAAAAGTTAAACATATATTATTTCTAAAATGACTTTTACTATTAATATAAAGTTAAAATGAATATTCAAAATTTAAATTTATGATAAAACTACATTTACTTCTGAAAAGAAATACCTTGAACTTCATGTCACAAGCATTATATGCTGCCATTTCTTTCTTGGCTTTGCTAATCTGGAACCCGTCTGTACTCCACACTAGCTGTTGATGGCGACGGCCATTGTTTGTCAGTGTGAATGTTTTCTTCAGAGGACGGTTACTGTAAACAGTTATAAATCAAAAACAGTTTCAAATTAACATAACTTATAAAATATAGAGCTAAAATTCGTCTTGATTTTATAGTTGTTAAACTGAAATTTCTTTTTATTCAAATATTTCAAAAGTGCAGTTCTATTATAATTTTAAAGATTAAATTTGATGTAGCCAAGCATTTTGAACTAATTAAAATACTTTTTCATTATAGTTCAGTCAGATAAAGAGTTAAAAACATTTAAGCAATAATTATTTGGTTGTTTTAATTTATGCCTTAAATTATATGTATACTTCTACCTGAAGTTTGGTCCAAGATCAAGTTTTGATGTGAGTGGAGGGTCAGACATGATTGTTGTACCCTGTCCATAAGCAGTCAGTGGAATCTGTCTTGATTGACTCTCCACAAAGTTAATCTGCAGCTTGTCGTGAAATCTGCACAAAAAGAAAATTTTCAAATAAACAAAAACATTCAGAAATGAAAACATTAAAACAACATTAAGCAAAGATTAAAATTAAAACAAATAATTGATTCCTATTATTTTATTTTTTTCAGATCCATTTAATTATAAATATTTTACCTGACACAGTCATCCAGATTAGCAGTGACTGTAACTTGTATTGTTTCTTCAGGTCCAATTTCACCCTCTGTTGGCTCAATTTGAAACACAGTGTTTGGCCGTACCTGGTGTATACATATAAATAATATAGTAGTAAATGTTTTATAATAAACTTAAGTTTTGAATATTCATTTTAACATTATTAATAATAAATGTTTTTAGTTTTTATTTAATTGAAAAAAATTATTAATTTATAATGTTGTTCTCTTTGTCATATTATTAATAATTTTATTTCCTGAGGATATATTCTTGATAGTTCACTGATAAAGGTAGAGGTTATGGCAGAACAAAGTACATATTAATGATTTTTATTGCCTGTTTTGAAAATGCTGAAGCAGGACTAATATACCATGTGTGCACTGAACTGGGCTGGAATCAAAGACTCATTGGCAAGAAGTATTTTCTTTGGTGTATCAGTTAGAACTGGAACTAATCCCCAGTCAAGTTCAAGTGGCAAGATATGAACTACAGGTCCTTCACCAACACATGTGATATGTACAGGCTGAAAAACCCCAGAAAAAAACTCAATAAAATTAACAAAAGGAAGATATAAACTGTAATAATAATCTGGGGTATTACTCACACAGCCTGATGATTACTTAACTGAAATATATATCTACAGTTTGTGTTAATATTTATTTAGAAGGTTATTGAATTTACAATAGAAGTATTTTCTCTACTATTATACATGTCCAAAAAAAAAAATTTTTTACTGCAGCTAATTTTTTCATTAGACAGCAACTAATCATTTTAAAAAATAATGAATGTCAATTCTTATTTCAGAGAAGCAAGTGAAAAGCAAGGAAGAAATATAAAAATAAAAAATGCAATAAAATGAATTGTATCAGCACATCAAGAAAAACTGTTCATTTTGTTCATTATTTAAAAAATATTATAGAAGAGCAGTCATCATCTATGTATATTTTTTCATTTTATGAAAAGTTAATTCAATGTTAAAATAATAAAACCTACCATTGGCTGATCAGGACTTCCAAAGATGTGAACAAAAACAGAAATATTTAGTTCATCCAGAGCCTGTGCTTCTATCAGCAAAGCTACATCAAACACACAGTGAGGGGCAATAATTCCCTAAAACATTTCAATATAATATATTGAATTTAAAATATAAAAATAACGTATCTATAAAGACAGTGGTTGTTGCTAAATTTGGTTGTCAAGAATATATATTGATCTTCTAAAATAAATAAATATAAAAATAAATAATTTAAGAAGAAACATAAATATCATAAATTAACATCATATAGTTTTATACTTAATAAAGAATTAAATTAATCATTATTCAAATATTTTAAATTTTTATGTTGAACAAATTGTTTGTGCTAAATACTGAATAACTCAAAATTTGAAACACTGGATATATTCAATTTGTCACTTATTGTAAGCTATATTTAATATAAGATATATTTAATGACAATTTAGTTGGTGCTTTTAACAGGTGTAAAACAAAGGTCATTCTGTACCAGAGTAAATTAATATAAATATAATGCATTGTATATATGAAATATAATACACTAAACACTGTGTGTCTGCATGTGTGTGTGTGTGCATGCGTGTGTGTGTGCGTGTGCATAAGAATGTAGCAATTTAGACATTGTTTATGTGAAATATATATTGAATATAAGAAACAGCTTACTTTAGGTACAGGGCTGTGGTACAGTATTGGTGGATTTGGAATGCTCAGACTTTTTTGAGACACTATTTCATACTTGGCTGGCAGATCAGAATCATTGTGAAGTCTGATGCTGTGTTCATATGGATGTCGAAGAAAACACCTACCATAATCAAGAATTGGACTAAGTACAGTGATAGCTGGAACAACACATCTGAAAATGTAACATTTGAGACAATAAAAAAGTATTACAACTGAAGAATGCTGAACACACAATTAATTTTAGATTTAAAAGAAAAAATTAATTAAAAAATTTATGAAGTATATGAATATATTCTGATTCTGCATATAAAAATATAAATAATTATTTAATTAATATATTTCAGTTGTTTTGGAGGAAAAAGACCTTTATTTGAATGGTTGTCTGAAATAATGATGACAGATTTTCTAATGATTATTTGCAAGTTTTCAAGTTGAGAATAAAAAGCATACTTTAAATTCTAATACTATGGACAAAACTACTTATGCAATTTTGTTATTGTAAAAGAAGTTGCCAAATCTTTTTTTTTCTGGCATTCAAAATTAAAGAATAAGATTAATATTTAAAAAATTATGTTTTTATATTCTGACCTTGCAGAAATGGGTAATGACAAAACTTCTTCTCCAACTTTATCAACATCAACAACAAGTGCAACATCATATTTTTTTATTGTGTTTGACACAAACTTTACTGTGATCTTCATTTCACTCTGTGCTGAAAGTGTCTCTGTGGCTGGTATTATCTCAAACTCTTTCGGAGGACCACCAGCTGCTTGTATGTTCTTCTCTGCAACACTGTCTTCATTCAAGTCATCAGTGCAGCAGATACTTGCAACAGTACCATCAGATGGAATCCGAAGACGAAAGGTCATTGGTACCAATGAAGTATTCATCAGTGTACACGTTTGTATATTGAGGAAGCCTGAAAAATGTTGTTTTCGTATTTTAAAATAAATATACAAATAATGAAAATAAATGATAATGATAATAATATTATAAAACAAATAAAATAACATCATCATAATAATAATTATTATTAGTCCTAAACAAACTTGAATATGTTATTTTTTTTTTTATTATTATTATTATTATTATTTTTTTTTTTTCATTATTATTATTGTAGTTGTTCTAGTCTTTGTTATGGTAATGGCTATGGTTAGCATTATCATTGTTATTTTTACAATAAAGCAAGTCTAAGTTATTTAAAAATGAAATGAAAAATTAATACACAGTGATAAAGAATGAGTAAATATATATTAAGTTACAGGAAATGTTGGCTATAAGAAAAAGAATATATAACAATGAACTCACCATAAGAAACAGTTCCAAATTTGAGCTTTGGTACACTGAACTGGAAAGTTGGTCCTGTCACTGATCCACTGAAGAATAATAACATCTTTGTATACTAATGTGTGTGCATGTGTATGTTGCTTTTTTTTTTTTTTTTTTTTTTAAAATTTAACAAATACTGTCACAAATCACATGAACATTGTCTTGATTATGTTATATTTAAAAAACATTTAATTATACTAGTTTAAAAAATAAAAATGATGCAGAATATTGAATGAAGTAATTGTAAATAAGTAATTTTATATATATAAGCACACAGCAAGCAATCCAAGAATGTTAGTTTTTTAAAATTGCTACTTGGGCACTTACATGAGTCTGATACTTTCTCAGTCATTCATTTTTAGATGTTCTTAATTAAACAGTAATTCACTATTCTAGAAAAACAAAGTATCTCTGACACAATAAAGTAATAATAGAATATAAATGATATGAAATAAAAATTAAGTTAATCTAAACCTGTCCAAATTTTATGTATTTATTAAGACATAGTCTTACTTGAATGTTAAGGAAAGCTGCTGTGATGAACCATCAATTTGGAAATAAAATTGTTCAGAGAAGTCTCCGAGGTAAGGACTTCTGAAGATGATCTGAATGGCTTGGTGACCTCCAGGCATCACAATACCCTCAGCTGGATTGAACTGGAAACATGGTCCAAATATAGAACTTCTTGGCATCACACTAAAAATAGCATCAATGTTGCCTTTGTTTGCCAGGACTACTTCATACACATGAACAGATCCAATAAAAATGTTACCCATGTTCAGAACATCAAATGAGAAGTCTACATTAGGTCCTTGTCCATCACCGCGGATACGCAATGGCAATCTGCTCTCTCGTCCTGTTATATCACAATAAGCAGTCTGTGTGTAGATTTGAGCCTCTCGTGGCTTGAAGACCACACTCACATCAAATGTTGAGTTGGGCCAGATATCTCCCTCAATAGGGTCAATTTTAATCACATCATCAGTGAACAGATGTTTGTCATTTTCCACTACCTGAAAACATCACATTTCACAAGTTAACATCATATTCCTTAGCCTGATCTCTTCATTTTTCTCAAATATTATTCTATTTAATAGACATTCATCATTTCATTTTTTATTTTATTTATTAAATCAGTTATATCATTTATATTATTTAGAAAGTTATTAAAATCTTTTTTTTTTTTCTTTTTTTTAAGTTCTTTTTTTAATTCAGTGAATAGATATATTAGTTTTATAATTTTATAGATATTTTTGTACAGGGCATGTGAAATATCTACAAAATACCTTCTGCCTGTTCTTAAATGTCCGACCAAGAATGGAAAGTTTGTCCCTCAGAGTTGGGTCAGCAATGCACTCCTCCAGAAACCTGTCTGTGTCATCTCTTTCTTCCTTCTCCAAGTCCAGTTGTTGTCTGCAGACACAAAGTTATTGTTATATTGGTTCAAAGCTGAATTATCAGAGATTAATTAATAATGATACAAAAGTTGTTTCTAGTTAACAATACTGATTAAAGATAATTTTAAAGTTTCAAAGTGAAAAATAAATACTGAATTATTTATAAAAATATGAAACCTTATAATAGTTGTTAATTTACGAGAAACTGTTTTTTAAATCAAATACAAATGAAAAGATAAGTGTTTTGTTGTTTTTTTTGAAAGAAAATAGTATCTGACAGAAACAAATTTCAGCAGAGATTATGAAACCGGAGAAGACTACAATCTTTTTGTTCCCAGTATTGTGGTCCTCAAAAGAACAAGACACATGACCTCCTCCATTCAGAGTGTGCTATCTATCTTCTGTTTCAACGAGTCTTTCTTAAAGCAAAGAATCAAGAATATGCTCTTCCACTCATAATGAAGATGACGCTTCAGTTTGACGGTGACCACGTTTCTATCTATGTGTGTGTGTGTTTGTCTGTGTCTGTGTTTCAAACAACGAAAAAACATGAAACTCCTGTCATGCCTGAACTCCTATTCGAATACGATGGTGTACGAAGCCACATCTAATAGTGAGTATGAAACACCTTGGATAGAAGATCTTCAGGATCGACAATTCCACCATGTTATTTGCATTAGACAAACTGACCCACCTTTACGAAAGACGATTGGAGAAGATGTTGCTATGTAAGATCGAAAGCGTCAACTTCAATTGTGGCATTGAAGACATGCATTGTGTTCTATTCGAATTTACGTCTTATACGAGCTACAACTGTTGCTGTCACAGCACCGAGTTGAGTGCCAAATGCAGCTAGCAAAATTCTTCAAACAGATGATCATTATTAAGAAACCAATTTATATTAAAAAAAACATGTTCACAAAGGCTAGTATTTTTTTTTTTAATCTGTTAACAAAATTATTAATTATCACAAATTTAAAAATAAAAATACTAACAAAAATTTCTGTTGTTCCTCTTCTTCCCTTGTAGCAAACTGGGTCCAGCGAAAGTGGGCAATGACACTTGATCTGTTGTGAATGGTCACTGTTCTCTGACTTGCCATTGAAATGTATGTGTTCTCAATCCTGATTGAGTTCTTGTCAAGACGCACATTGCAGTCCTGGGCAGCTCCATACAGACTGATAAAAACATCTTCTCCTGAAGATAACGTAATATTTTTTTTATTTACTATATTTATTTAATAGATGATGTCATCTTTAAATGCATTAAATATACACACATCCATATACTTGTGTAATATTAATATATTTACCTGTAAGCAAAATAAGAACTCACCTGTATCGTAATGCAGAACAAGATCAGTGGTAATATCACCTACATGTTCTGGTGTGAATTCCACCGTTACCTGCATGCTGTCCATCATGACAAGTGTTCCGATATCAGGACTCACAGAAAAAGGTCTGCATAATAAACATTTTATATTTTTTGTTAACAGAAAAATGTTTAGATTATGAATATTTTGTGTTTAACTTTCCAAAATTAATGTGTTCATTGGTAATGAGATAAAATTCTAACTTTTTTTGTTTCAGTTATTATAACAAATTATAAAAACCTACAGGAAAATCTTACAGAAATATCTTTACAAACTTATATCATCTGTTCATTCACAATTAAAATAATTATATATCAAATAATTTTTTTTATTTTTTTTTATCCATACTGTTACATATATTTCACACAATATATATATATTTTTAATTAATATAGTTATTAAACACAACATTTCACTTTTGTAATTATATATTTTTTTAAAATTAAATAACCTTTCTACTTGAAGCGTGAATTTTGCTTCTCTGTTGCCAATATTTCGGATGAGCAGTGTCTTGGTGTTTGTATATTTTACTGGGCACACAGGAAAAATAATGTCATCTGGGAAATCTAAAATGGCACGTGCTCCTATAGCTTTGACAGGAACAAGGAACTTCTCTCTCTCAGTGACACACACCAGTTCATGACAATAATCCTACAAATGTAACAGTACATGTGTTGAAAGAAAAAAAATGTTTATCAACAATTTACTGAGTATTTTTTGTTACTAACTTCAGTAGTTTAAAATTAATACTCATATTTTAATGAAGGCTGGAAAGGTTTTCTTTATGTTTATCAGAATCAAAGAAAATTATTTTTATTCATATAATTAAAAATACTATTTAATAATTAAAATCATTTTAATAATAGAAATGATTGAAATAAACTTTGTTTTAAAATTAAAATTACCATAAACACATTAATGAAATATATAATTTTGGTGTTTTTTTCATTCTTTTTTTCATTCTATAAATAATAATAATAATAATAACAGTAATTTAAGTTTTATTAATGAAATATATTAAATAAAATTAAACCTTGTTTTCTTCGGGAGTGAACTGAATTCTGAATGTTGTTGGCAGACCTGGTCCTACTTTGTTTCCAACATCATGTGGACTTATGATTTTAAAATATGGAGAATTCTCCTGTGTAACTTTAACTAGACGTGGCACCTATGATTAAAAACAATACATGATTTAATATTTTGTTTCATTTTAAATCAGCAAGTAGCCTTTCTGACTGAAAATAAATATCTCAGAAAAAAAATAAAATAAAATAAAGATCTGTAATGCTCATTAATGAACATTTATAAAAAAAAAACATTTATTCTCACAATATTTTCTATAAATAATCAATGTTTTCTATCTTATGGCAGGTTTTTTTTTTTTTTTATTCAGCCTCAAGCCATGTAACAGAAATTAATATAAAATTACTTTGTCATTATTACGCAGAACAAGGGGTACTTCATAAGTTTCATAGGGTTCAAAGTTCTGGAAATACACTTCTGATGGGAATGGTTGAAACATTGGCTCATCAATACTGACTTGAGAGAACTGAAACAATAATTAGAAAATGAAAACAATAAAAAATTCAGATCACAACCATACAGGTTTGTAAGTCTTTAAAATAAATTTCAAAATTTTACATAAATAATTTTATGGTTATAAAAAGTATTGTAATGACTTTTGAAAAATAAATTTAAGCAATCATTTCTGGGGAAATAATCATAAATTAAGTATTATATTTGAAATATTCCTACCTTTTTAAAAATGAATATATCAATAAAAATAAGCAACAGAAACTTTTCTCAGCAAAATGAAAAAAAGAAAAACAAATAAGGTATTAGAAAATAATTTTCTTTCAAAATAAAGTACAAGATTGTACAATAAACCAGAACATCTCAAAACATTTTTAAATTTATCTGGTATATAATAAACATTGTTGCTGTTTTTTCAACCTTCTGAAGTGATGTCTCTGCCATATCCAAAAGTTCTACTTTACGTGGTATCCGCATCACATGTGTATTGGCAAGTTTCTGCTCTGTGTTCATTTTCATGTCAAACAAAAACTTACTTGGTGTCATCTGAAAAATCCAGAAATGTTTACAGAATTAATAAATATGTATTTCATTAGCTTAATCTAACTTAGATTGTAACAAAACTGAAAATTAAACATCCTACATTGTGTAGCAATCTAAATACATTTTTACATAACCTAATATTTACCAAGCATACTTCACTCTTTGTTAATTATACTGACATCTCAAGCAACCTCTAAAGAGTGAAATAAAATAAAATTAATAGGCCTTTATCCATAAAACAAAACAAATTAAATTAAATTAAAACATAAAACTATTATTATAAACTTAGCAATGATTTCTTAAAATGAACATGAAAAGATAACAAATTCAATAAAACAACAAATATATTTCTTATTGAATAATATTATGTTCATAAACCACTCATAATTTTCAAAGTATTTTATGATGTATTCAAAAATACACATGTTCTAAAGTCTAAAAAAACAACATATGGGTATTAAAAAAAATAATGATTCATGCCTTACACATCAATAACATATACATTAAGAGTTAAAACAATTGTTATATCCCGCTTATTATTATTTTGATTTATTTTTAAAATCTGCAAAATTAATTGATAAATTAAAAATAAATCTTAGTATTGAAATAAATGTTTATTATGAAATAAATAATAAATTATTATAACACATTACTTTATGCAATGGGTCATCATCTCTGAGAATCTTGGGATTCCTTGGAGCAATAACTTTGCTCTTATAATTCTGTGATGCAGGACTTAGTGCTTCTAGGGTTCCAGTGGTACCCACCACCTCACCAAATGGTCCCAGGGGCATTCTGAAAGATCTGAAAACACACTGATTTGTACTAAATAAAAAACATTTGTATTTTTCTTTTGATTGAAAGTAATTAAATTTTTCTTTTAATTCATGAAATGATGGAAAGTGAAATATGACTATATCTCCACGCCATCAGTTTTTTTCACAAGAATTATCACTGTAATGCATATTTTACTGAAGCTAATATACTGGGAACACTTAATACAGACATTATGCTAAAATAATAAGAAAATAACAGACCAAACTTTATTAAAATTACTTTTGTAATTTTAGTTATTTAAACACTATTTTTCTTAAAACGAAAACATCAATCCATCGAAAACAGAATAATTTAAAATTACCGTACTGATCATCATCTAGTCTAAACAAAAATAGAGCATTTCAGACATAATAAACAAACAAAAAGAAAAAAAAAGAAAAGAAAAAAGAAACATAGCACATTTTGCATTAATGTAATTTACCTGAATGACCCGCAAGAACAGTATAAAAGGTTTCGCAAATCTGTTTCGCTTAGTTAGATATCTCCAAACTATATTGTATCTGTAGTTAACAACTAGTTTGTGCATAACGGTAACCATGGGCTGTCGTCAGGTCGTAGAGAGCATTATGTATTGGATAAAATTAACCAATCACAACACGAAGGCGCAGATAGTATGTTCTATATTGCTTTTAATATAATCGATTCGTTTGAATCTTACAAAGTTAAAATAATTTATTATTATTATTATTATTATTATTATTATTATTATTAAATTAGTAACTAAAGAGATAATATGGGTATCAAATAAAATAATACGCTCATACTGGTTTAATTAGTAGAAATGTATGTAATGCTATTTAAATATTTTAAGTTTTGACATTTTATACATTCTTGAAAAGTTTATAAAGAATATATATAATACAAGAAACAATTTCCTTGTGCATAATTTTTTTCTATCGTTGTACCTATCTTTGTATTTTTAAATTTTTTAAATTTTCTTTTTATGCTAAAGAAATCTGATCGAATAATACGCAATAAAAGTGGCAAAATAGCTGATGCTCGAGTATGAATAATAGCATATAAGAAATTAACAGACATAAATAACGCAACATTAGCCCAAAATTTATTTGATAATTTTTTTTTTTTTTTAAAAACGTCTGATTACTTTTATTTGAGTTCTAGCAAATAATTTGTGCGTTAAATTGCTCCTTCGTATAATAATAATAATAATAATAATAATAATAATAATTAAATTTAAAAATATGAATGTTTAACTTCATCGATGCTATTTATCTGGAAAGAAAACACAACAATAACAATAATAACAACAACAACAAAAAAAAAAAAAATAATAATAATAATAATAATAATAAATAATAATAAATAAATAAAAATAATAAGACCATGTATGTTATGTGTGTGTGTGTGTGTGTGTTATGATAACGATAACGAATAAAAAAAGAAATTAAGAAATATATCGTTGCTTTTGTTTACTTTTCTTAACTCTGAATTTTGAATTTTTATTTTATTTAACTTTGACTAGCTGAGCTTGAGTTAAAACAGTTAATGGATTTATTTATTTACTTATTTATTTATTTTTTTATTATTTTTTATTTTTTATTTTTTTTAAATGCAATTGTATGCGGAACTTTACTCATAAGAACAGAAGCGACATTTGCTGCCGCTTGAGATAATAAGCAATTAGGATGGATGTGTGTTGACGTTCTTTGGAAATTAACATTTTAATAGAACTAATACTATTACTAATAGATGATAAAATGCCTTAACTATTGTTGCAGACACGCATAAAACCACAATACGGGTTAAGAATGGCTACCAGAAGTTTGACAGAAGTTTTCATATTAATGCGAAACAATGCTTTACAGAGCAGGCATATTTTTTCAGAGCAAGTGAGTTTACAATTATTTTATTTACTAATTTAGTCTTTGTTATAATTCTGCTGTCTCAGTGTCGGTGTCATGACATTCGAATTTTTGAGACAGCGATATCTGATTTGTCCAGAACCTCATAAGAGTCATAACAATAAAAATGTCACTTAGTGATATAAATATGTTTATGTTAATCAAGTTACATTAAATGTGTGTCAGGTGTAGGAAAATATCCACGGAGCAATTCTTGTCTATTGACATAATAAAACTACCAGGTAATGCATGATACAATAAAATGATGCTAAAAAATCTTGAAATATTTTTTTGTTATTTGCCTGTCATTTCTAGACTGCTGATGACAGGGTTGCTCTCATGTCTGGAGCTTGTGTTGATCCAGAATTAGGAATTGCATCAACAAAGTCATCAAAGCTTCCTCCTGATTGGTATGTTTGAATATTGTTATTACCATTATACCTTTTTAAATTTGTTTGTACTATTATTTTAATTTAATTTAATTTATTATTATTTAATTATTCTTTTTTTAACATTAAAATCACATTTCAAATAGCTCAGAAAACAACTAAAATATAGTGATAATAACTGTTTTTTGTTAATTACGGTATTAGAATAATGTTAATACAATATAAAGGTATGATAATTATTGTTTCCTTATTTTAAATCTAATTTAGAGTATTTGTTCTAATAATATTTATTTAAGATATTTGTTTGTTATTTTATAATTATAATATTCTTTACAGGGTAGACGGAGTAGAAGAAATACAGTATGACATCTCCAGAATAAAACAAAAAAGTATTATTTTTCTTACTTAATTAATCTGATGATTAAAGTACTGACTAAATTAGAATTTGTTTTTACAGATAGTTCAGATATTTAATGTTATATATAAAATTGTTAATAGTATTTATTTTTTAATTCAGTTCTTAACTTGGACATCTAAAAATATTTTAATGACATTTTATTTCATTGTAATTATTAAGAATGTTTTATTTGTGTTGTTGCATAGTGAAAGAATTATCTGCATTACACACAAAACATCTAAACAGACCAACCCTTGACGACAGCATGGATGAGGAATATGCCATTCATATTCAGACACAAGAAGTAACACAGGTATAGTAAAATTTTAAGATTTATAAATATTTTCTTGTACTTTTTATATTTAGTGTTTATCTAATCATATATATTTAGATTGGAAATAAATATTGAAATATATAGTAAGTAACTATTCATCTGCATTAATGACAATATTAATAGTAATAAGAGTTAATCACAAAAATAAATGCAAACTGAAACATTTTTTGTTCAATCACCATCAGTCTGTGAGAGACAGTTGTTAAAGGCTGTGGATGTACTCCCTTGATTATGAAAAAAAAAAAAATAATACCTGACTCATATTTTCATTTTTTTTTTCTCTCCACTATACATTAGGCCTGAAATATTTGTAGTTAATGGTGTAAATGTTTCTCATAATAGCCTGAAGTAATAAAGTTTTGTTCTGTAGGCACGTGATCAGATTTAAAATGTTTTTAAGTACATTCTTTTTCATATCATCATTACATTAAAAGCATCTGTCAAATAATTCAGAAAACAACTAAAATGTAGTGATGATAACTGTTTTTTGTTCATTGCTGTATAAGAATAATCATGATAATACAATATAAAGGTATGATAATTATTAAAATATATAAAAATATATAAAAATGTACAATAATGTTAATACTGAAATTCAATGAAATTCCATTTGAAAAATATTCAATAATTTATTTACTGTTATCTTAAAATATTTTCATTTTCATTTCTCAGATGTTTTCACGGTGTCAGCGACTTGTACACCAAATAAGTTCAAAAAGTTTTCGAGGATCAGATCAAGAAAAAAGACTTTCTCACAACATTGTTTCATCTTTAGCAAGAACAATACAAGAAATGTCAATTAACTTCAGAAAAAGTCAATCTAATTATTTAAGACGTAAGTTAAAAATTACCAAACTACACAAAATAAAATAATAATAGAATAAATTAAACTGAGTTAAAGGAAATGCATCAAAAGAAGAAATAAAGACAATTTCTATGTAAAAACATATATATACATATAATGTTATTTATAAATTAAATAATTTTAGACATGAAGTATTTTTTGCTTAACAGGCCTTCAGAGTCGTGAAGAGAGATCAAAGCAGTATTTTGATACAGGTATTGACTTAGGGCTTATGGAGGAGGTTAATATTGCAGATGATGACATGTATGACAAGGTGAGAATAGAATGCCTATCATTTCATACTTTCATTAAATATTTTAGATAATAGTAATTTCCAGTTCAGTGTTCTGTGATAAATAAACAGTTTGAAAAATGTTCACTGCATTTATTACTTCATTCATTATACACATATTGTCTGGAAAAGAAATGTTAATATTATAAACACTAACTTGAACTATAGTAAAAACAAGCAGCTGTAGTTTTTTTTGGTAGGTATCTAGATGCCTGTTTTCATAACTGGCTTTAGTTATTTAATACAAGAACCAATAGTCTGTGCTGTTTGAAATATAAGTTTACAAGCCTATAATATTATTTATTTACTTTTACTTTGGCTATGTAAATGTTTTATTTCATAGAACTTATGTTCAGACAGTTTCTTTTTATTTTAACTAATTAAATTGTGGAGTGATTAATTAACATTTTACTCTGTATCAATTCATTTGTTCATTCATTCACTTCATATTATAATTTCAGGGTTTTACTCAGGCTCAGCTTCAAATGGTTGATGACAATACCACAACAATAAAACAGCGGAGTCAAGAAATTAATCAGATTGTCAAATCTATACTTGATCTTAATGAAATCTTTAAAGATCTTTCAACAATGATAGTTGATCAGGTAAGTACAAGTGAAATTTAAATATAAATGTGAAAGAAATCTGTTATAAATTTTTCACTTATTTACTTGATGTGAAATAACCTCAAAAATAAATGAAGATTGCCAGTATCATAAGGCTGTTATTATATTGTGGTATTTTATCATTAGCAAAGACAGGTCATAAGAAATATGCATTTAAGTTGTTTGTACATATTACAAAAATATTATTTTATATATCAAGTATTTTTCTTATTATAATTAACATGTACACTGACTAATAGTTTGTATTTATATATTCTTCTTTTAATTTTTAAAAATAAACTTTTCACTGGGTCTGTTTAAAAACAAATAAAATATTAAGTTCATAATTTTGGAAAAATCATTATTATTATATTTTTTATAAACAGAACCTTTTTTTTTTTTTTTTTTTTTAAACAGCTTTTAAGAAATTAAATTATAATGATGTTAATAAATAATAAGTTATTGGCTGTGTTTTATACAAATGCATTTTTTGTTCTTTTTTCTTTTTTGGTTACAGGGAACAATTCTAGATCGTATTGATTACAACATTGAACATGCCAGTGTTCAGGTAGACAAAGGATTGAAACAGCTGCAGAAGGCACATAAATACCAGAAAAAGAATCGAAAGATGCTGATAGTTATTATTTTGACTTGTATTATTGTATTGCTGATTATAATATTAGTGGCTGTGAAAAGCTAACACCAGTTATTTCTTCTATTTGTGCCATTTTTAAATCTAATCTGTACAGTGAGTTTTGCTATTGCATATTTCAAGGAAGAGAGGCATGGAGGTGTTTGTTGGATTATTACAGCAACATTATAAGAGTTAGTATTCATTCGCAGTAGCTTAATAACAATGAGACAATTATTTTAGAAGAATTCTCTTCACATTAAAGAGGCAAGTCTTTCCATAATGAAAGATTTAACATTTAGATTAAAAATAATTTATACTTGAAAAAATGTTTGTTAGTAAAACACTATAGGAATATAACTTTTTGGTGGTGCACAATGAAAACCTATCAAGTGGTGCATTATAGAATAAGATAGATTACTTTGTCTTTAGAAAACAAGGAACAAGACATTTAAAAATGTCTTTGAAATGTAATTTTAATTCAAATGTAAACATCATCATCACACTGTGTAATAATAACTATATATTAAAACAATTATTAACAAGCTTTGTTCTCACGCTGAATAATTACTAGGTAAATTCTGATATTTATGTCTCCCCCTTGAAAGATAAATTAATCAGTCTGCTTAATTTTATTTGACATTTATTGTTACTATAATAGATACCAATGCATAATAATAGTAAATATTAAATAACTATATCAACTGTTAGAACAGATCTGATATTAATTCAGACTTAATTATCTATTACATTTCCTCATTTTTAAACCATATGCTGTTATAATACAGGATGTATCAAATATTTTGAAACATTTTACTGATTCACTTATTAAACTTCATACAAGACATTACTTATAGCAGAATATCAGTTCATTTCAAGTTGATTTGTATTTAAAAGGATTATCTCCTAGTCCTGGGAAAAACATGTAATATCTTTTACAAGAAACTTCTAAGAATGTGTTGAACTGATCTTCTGAAATAAGTGAAAAGGAAGTTGTTTTAATTTCACCTATTGATTAACATCTTAACCTATTGTCTTAAGACTTTTATTCTAGATTTTGAGGTTTCCAGTTTCAGACTTTTTCATTTTGAATTTAATTAATAAGGGGTTAAATTAAAAATACTATACTGAATATTTTCAAAGTTGCTTTTAATTATAAAACTATGATAAAGAATGATGGTTTAGAAAGAGTAATATGTTATTTGCATAAATAGTAATGTATTATAATTTGTTTATCATTGCAGAGCAACAAAAAACATTGTGATTTTTGATTATATCAAGAATAATAACCAAGCAATTGGTGTTTTTATTATAATTTCAACTACATTCATCCTCACTCATTTATGAGTTCAGTATATACTTGATTTTTTTTCTTGTGGACTGGTGAACACTCAGTGGTATCACACATTAAAAATGAGAAACAAATAACTTTTGAACATACAATCTTAAGGAGGTAGAGATTTAGTATGTTATATTACTTTGATTATCAATTGATTTGCAAATAAATATCTAAACTGCATTCCACTTTAATAATAATAAACATTTCTTACTGATTCTGAAAACATTCAAAATAATTAGATTTCCATTGTATGTCTAGTACGAATTTTCAGATCACTTTGTGTTACAATTATTAACTTAATGTGTTACAATTATTTCTTTGTATGATGAATGTTTGAATACCTTGGAAACTCATCCTTTCATGTTTGAAATTTTTTATCTGATATTTCTGTTATTTTTTTCCAATGGACATCATCATTTATTGTGTTTCTCTTTCTGGAAATTTAATTGAACAATTAAAAAAATGTGTCCTCAGTTCATGTAACATTCTGTTTAAAACAAGGTCCCATACTCTGCTGTTTTTCAAATTATGGCCTCTGTTAACCCTGCAAGGCTTCATTAATATTATAAATATTCAGTATTATTATAGTTTTTTTTTAGTTTTTTTTTAATTTATTTATGTAATCATGCAGCAAGAATGTGTGTTTTTGTGCATATGTATGTGTATGTGTGTGATAATCTTACTCTGAACAAATATGAATTTATATTTTATACTATGGAAATCTCTACAAATGATTCTTGAGATATATTCCATTCTTGTAGTGGTGATTAAACATGAGCTACTTAACTGTAGATCATTTAATGTAAAAGGTTATGACTGCATCCAGTTTATAGAACATTTAAAAGATATATTTGGGTTTTTGTTTCAGATATGTATATAACATTGATTCAAACACATTACAGGAATGCAATTATGTCAAACTGGTTGTAATGCCATAAAACTAACAATGCACACTGAATCTGTGTTACTTAACTGTTATCTTCATTACATTATGTAACACAGCATATAAATATCATGAAAAAAATAATAATTTGAGTTTTATAAATCCTAATCAATATCTGTCTTCTTATATGGTGTAAACACTGGTGTCTAAATTTTGAAAGAAACATTCCCTCAAAAATAAAAATGTGATAATAATGTGTTTGTTGTTATATAATTATTAACAAATAAATTGAATATGGGATAATAAATCTTATTAACATGAATTTCAAATAAATAAAAATGGAGCTGCAGCTTACATTTATATTTATTTGTAATAAATGTTACCAATTATTTATTTTTAAATATTTAATAATATGTTAGTTTATTTACTTATTTATTATTATATATTTCATAAATGTTCAAGCATTTGCTAATTTAATATTAAGAATTTGTCTTTAGTTATTTATTTATTATAAACAGCAGCAATGTTAGACATTTTAGGTTGTGATGGGTTTTACACTTTCTCTTCAATACTGGTCAACATAATCATACTGTGAACAAATATGAATTTATATTTTATACTATGGAAATGCCAACCCACTAATTCTTGTTTTTACATTGACTTGTCCATTAGGACTGGTCAAAAAAAAGCTGATGTATGCAGAATATACCTAGACAGTTGCAATCACGAAATATACAATTCAAACCATGTTTATTTTTTTATTTTATTTATAATCAGAATGAAATGGTTGTGATGATGATCAACATAACTGACTTCAACTTTGGCTTCAGCTTTATTCTATGACGTCCTTCATCTCTAATTGTTTATCGTAGAAATGATTTTAGCATGCTTTGCTCATTATCTTAAGTTTATATTTCTCAATTTTCATCATGCTTTTTCTCACAAATCTTTTAAATGTGGATACCAACATTTATATAAATATTGTTTAAGTATTACCAGTATCTTCAGGTTTCAGCATATCTGGGTTAATTTCCACATTATTCCTAAAATTAACAAGTTCAAAAATCATTCACACTATATTTATAATCCAAAAATAGTTCAAAGTTTTGATGTTTTACCTGAAGAAAAAGAATACTGATAAAAGAAAATATATTTCTTAAATCTGTTTACATTAAAATTAAAATAGAAAAGACATATTACCAATAATTCCAAATTTTCTGAAGTTATAAAATGACTGAAATAAAATATCTATATAGGATGATAAACAAATTGATATAAAGGTTTCTTATTTTCAGAATAGAAAGATTGAGCCAATGGATCCCTTTGGTGAGCCAGTAGACATTTTAAGCAGGTTTGTATTGTTAGCAGGATTTCATATACCTAAGCATGTTTTTAATATTACTGACATTTCACTTCTATTTCTTTATTAACAAATGAAATTAATGATAGGATACAGATAAATTCTAGTTCAACATTACACAAAATTTAATTTATTTTCCTCTTTTAAAAGACCTACATCCATTAGGTGTATCAAGCTCCATCGTCAGCACCATATAGCCAACTAAGTGATGACAGTTTTGTAAATTTTATCATCATCAACATCAACATTATTTTTCTGTTTTTCTTTCTTCCTTTTTTTCTTTTTAAAACAAGCACTATAGCTTAAATCAAAGAACACAAATGCCATGAAAATATTTAAACTGCCATGAGGTGAATATAAAACTTGCAATGTTGAAGCTCAAATGTGAATTTTTTCCTCACCACATCATCGGCCATTTCATCAATGCATCATTGCCAATATATTTGCACCATTTTGAAATAGGTTTCAGAATCTCTAATTGCTCCTATTATGATCTCTTCACCAATGTTATCCAATTTTCCTTTTTTTTGCTAAGATAACATAGGATAAGGGAGATACTTTATGACTTTGTCAGTTTTCCTTGTTTATCAGCATGATGCTTTGAAAAAATGGCATTAAATTTGGCTGATTTCTGAGTTTTTCTTTCAGCATTTAAGAAAAATTAAGATTTTTGTTTTTCTTATCAGAGTGAAACTTTGGTTTTTCATTACTGAAACTTTTTTGCATAGCAGGCACTCCGGTAATGTTTCATTAGTAAATGAAGGTAAGAATCCAAATTTTAAATGCTGTTGTCAATGTTGTCTTCACCTTTTCTAAGCATTAGCAACTGGCTTTGTTCTCACCAGAAACGTGGCAAATTTTAACAGTAAACATACAGCTATTAGTTCACTGACACGACTCTGATAGCTATAGGTTTTAAGTATGCACTTGCTGTCTCTGGATGGTTGGCTCTCAGACACGATGAGCTGGGATACTAAGTTCAGAATTGCCACAACACAGATTTCCATTACATACTTTAAAAAAAAGTTTAGCTTATGATGAATAACTTAGTCAATATGTTGACCAAGTATTTTTTTTAAAACAAAGCATATCAACATTTAAGGTCACTTCTTTTATGTGAAAGCAGGTATTACAACTGTCCATTACCTTATGATTCCAGCTAATAATAAATTATTATCAGTTTGTTTCAAGCCCAAAGTTGTCTACACCCTTATGACCTATTGAATAGTCCCATTGACCACTTTGGAGGCCCCCTTCTAAAGCTGATAGCTAAACTGGGCCCAAATTAAGAAATAGCCTAACTCAACAGGTTAGAGAGAAGCTTCTAAAGGTCTAGTTCAACATTACACAGAAATTAAATGTTAATTCATAAAAGCCTATTATGAATGTTGTTCCATAGTTAACCATGATGGTGTGTTTTTGTGTGATTGTATATGTATAATAAATGCAGTCATATATACAATTCAGGGTTTCAAGACAACTGCACCCCCCTCCATTTTTCTTCAAATATACTTTTCAGAATGATTTTTAAGCAAAATTCCAATAAATTAGTCAAAGTGTTACATTAAAGTTGATTAAAGGCATTTGGATTACTAATTCCATTAAATTAGTCAAAGCTAACTAGAGTCAGCTAATTACTAATTAAACTTGAGTAAAGGCATTTGGAGCACTTTGATCTGCTAAAACGTTGTATAAAATATCATCTAACATCAAAGCTAACTAGAGTCAGCTAATAACTAATTCAGGCTAATTAAATGCTAAAGATTGCTTTGATTTGGCAACAGTATGTAAGGTCATGCCTTTAGAAAGAAGGCAACATGTCTGTGAAGTTAAACTGTAATGTGACTGGACGCTTCTTTCATCTGGCACCATGTCTGGCAATTCATTACAATACTGATGAAGAGTTTGCTTTACTGATCTGTCAGATAGCTGCAATTGCATTCATTCCAGTGCATGAAGTAACGGCAGCTTTTGAAGCACTATCAGAAGCTGATGATGATGACTATATTACAAATACCGCAGTACTTTGAGGACAACTTCAAGAGTTGCCAGTATGGCAGAGCTTGTTGCAGATATGATCCACATTACAATGTTGGCATGTGGAAGTTTCACCAGCAATTGGAAAATAATTTAGTACAGACTAAAAACTTTGTGGAATAGTGGCACAGTTGCTTCCAGTCAAACATTGGCACCTACCATCTGAACTTCTGGAAGTTTATAGACATTTTAAAATGTAGACAAGCACTAATAAACTGGAAATAAACGAGCAGATTGCCAGGGAAGCACCTCAACCACTTTGTCAAAAATACCAAGAAGTTCACTGCGTTTGTTGAGACTGGTCAGACTGGTCAGACAGCCTGAAAACCAACACGTCCTGGATTGTGTGGAACAGCACACAACATCAAAGTGTGGAAACTGTAATGTGTCAATGAACTCTTTTAAGAAGTGCCTTAGTATACATGACATAAACTTTTTCAGGACTGATTGTTTTTGGCATGGTGCACTACATGATGGCTAGATTAACAAACATGCTAAGATACCTAAAACTTTAAAGCACAGGTCCAAACCTTGGCCAGCTCATAACTATAATATTATGGGAACTATGGAAACCATGCACAGCTCAGATCAGTTTTAGGTGTTATGGTTATTCAATTAACTTCAAATCACATTTACATTTATCTGAAATTGTTTGGTTTTGGGTTGTTTTTTTTTTTTTAAATTTTTATTTTATTTTTTTGAGGGTTGTGCTGAAACTCCAACTAGCACAACTATTAGCCAAGTTAATGCTTAATTGTTCTTATGAAAAAAGTTAATTTAATGAGGGTCAGGCATCAGACATGCGATCAACATTACAACTGAGATAAACGTTTTGGTTACTAAACACTAATTTTTGTTTAAAGAAATACAAATTATTAGTAATATGCAGTTTAATCATGTAATAACAAGATATCAGCTGTGTTTCTCTTTAAAAAAAAAGATATTGTGAACTAATCTTTCTTGACTCAAGTGATAAGGAAAAATATTTATATTTCTTATTTTACACGTATTGGAAAGTGATGCATTGAAATCACTGTACCAGCATACATAATAATAGTGGTTAAAACATACATTTTAATTTTTTTTTTTTTTTTTAATGATATGATGTATGTTTATATTTCTCATTTTACACATGTATTGGAAAGTGATGCATTGAAGATTTTTAATCACTCTGCCGGCATACATAATAGTGGTTAAAAACGTACATTTTAAAGTCCTTTTATATAAGAAATAAAGAAAAACAACAACAAAAAAAAATCAAAATGTTTATGGTGGATTAGAAACACATTTCATTAAACATGCATCACAGAGAAAATTTTACATTCAGTATATGGACCATTTCGATATTTTCATGTGCATAAGCGATATCCATACTACAGTAATACCTCGGATTAACGATGTAATTGGTTCCAAATTTCAGACAGTGTATAAATTATATTTCTTTGCTGACGACATTTTTGTGATGGTTTTCTGAATTCCATAAATTAACAGTAACAAAGGTAATGTAATTCTGCCAGGCGCCTTAACTCCATCTTCTCTTCTGCTTTCATTTAAATAATTGACATCAATTAGTTAAGATTTTTTGTTTTGAGGCTTTCACATGAAACAGCTTTTATGACCTCATTTAGACATTTACTGGAACTCGGCACCAGCAGAAATTGATTCTTCATTAACAATAGAAGAAGTGGTTTATTAACTATACTTGTGACTCTTCGACTTGTAACCCCCATCCTCACAACAAGAGATATTAAAACTGACATTGCTATTAAATTGGCATTTACTATTAACATTTGTTATGAAACTTTGCCTTTATATGTGTGTGGGTGTTACTTAAAAAAGACTGAAGTTAAAGGAATACAAATTGGCATAATGTTAATCCAGTAGAGAGCCATTTATTACAAATACTAGTATAGACAAATTTAAAACCTGGAATAATTAAATATTACTTCCAAAGTATGTAACTTTATAGAAATCTGTAAAGGAATGAATAGCAAATGAATTGATATTTCCGCTACCTCTATTTTAAGTAACAATTATGTGTAAAGAGTGCTTCTTTTATAAATGTTCTCTCTTTGTCTGTCTGCATACAAATCCTTTCATTCTCTTCTTTTTGGAATTCAACGCCACCATCATAACCACCACCGACAGGAGATCTATGAAGATGACCGAGACATTTTTAATTAGTTCTATTATTGTCGTTGTCATTGTTGTTACTGTTATATTGTTATATTATTATTATTATTATTATGTGAAGAAGTATTCTATAAAATTGCCCAAAAACTGCACGTCAATTAGACTGTCATTTAGCCAAATGTTTAAACATATAATGTTAAGGAGGAATACAAATGGAGTTCCTAATGATGTGCCATAGGAGAAAAATGGTCACGGATGACAAAATGATTTGTAAAATACAAATGTACTGTTCATGTATGTAACTAACTACAAGTATAAAAGACAGTTAAATGATGTTAGTGAATTGTTAATAATAATATATAAAGCAATAATAATAAAAAAAAATAAGAAGAATAATGTCTACAAAGTAGAATGTCCTTTCTACACACACACACATATATATAAACTGCGTATTTATGCATGTGTAACATTACTTCTTTCATTATACAATTAGTATTGCTAAAATTTTAAACCTTAGCAAATATTTACAACAAAATAAATAAGGCTAATTAGAAAAGTAATTCAGAGAAACAAATGAAATTCTTTATTTTTGAAAGAATATGACATCAATTAAAAACATATATATATATATAAAATAAAACAATCATTTAAGCAATAGTACTAATAATAGGAGATATCAGCAGATGTAAAATGACTAAATTAATGCCTCGAATAAAAACACTTTGTAGCATAAATTAAGCTCAGAGATCTCACTAAATGACTAATTTACATTATTTTATCTTGAGCTCATTCAGTTAAGTTGAACTTAAACTGGAAGAAAAACTGTTTTCCTGATTTTTAGCTTTGTTTAATTAAAGGATTTACACTTTTAAGAAAGAGGGACACAAAATTGTTTAGATGAGGTGGGGCATGGAGCAAAAAAGGTTGTGAACCACTGTACTGGATATTTTGATCTTGCACGGTTTAGAGACCAAGCGTTTGGAGGCAGCAATTCAGGTGCTCTTTGTTTTGACAAGAACAGAACTCCCTGCATGCAGCGTACAGTGCAGGAAATGGGAGGCGCCATCTTTAAAAATTTCCTATAAAGCTGCCGTACAATAAAATTATTTATTTTGGAGAAAACAAATCCAAATCAATATGACTGTTCAATTTTTTTATTTAAAAAAAAAAAACAACAACTATAAAATAAAAATAAAATCAGTGCACTTTATCGTTCAACAGATGCCCGGAGATCTAATGGACATATCTATTCAAAAAAGAATTGCGACTCGTTAAGTGTCCGTACATCTTAGGTGACCGATATTTCGGGGGCCGCTAAAGACAGATACCACTGTGACTGTATTGTGCAGCGCTCAAATTTTTAATTTTCCGCTGAAGGTTCGTGTCCATTTGACTTTACAAATTTTGCTTTCTTCGACCTAAAAGTCTGTAAATTAGGCGTCGCTAATGTGTTTTCTGCCATCGTCATCAAGTTGCAGCTCGACTTGGAGGTGAAATCGCTAGCAGAACATCTGTTGGAAATCAAACCGGATTTGTTTCTCACCTGTAGAGGATTATAACATCGATCTGAAGAAGTTGAACCTTGTTTCTTCTCTAGGTAGAGCGCGTGCACTTTAGGAATAAAAAGACAAAGAAGTGAGACTGTACTGTTCACAATTAGTGCAACTGATGACACCACTACGCGGTAGTAACCACGTGATGTCGTAAAGTACGTAGGAATGAATGATATCCATACCAACAACGTCGTGTCGACACAGAAAGCGATGTAGCGAGACTCGTTGTAATTGTCTGGAAGTCGCCTCGTTTTAAAAGCGTAAAATGTACATAAAGTTAACAGAATGAAGTTGAATGAAAGCGAGGTTAACAGACCCGCAAATGGCATATCGCAGTACAGCTCAACAAACTTTTGCGTTCTCACAGGCATGCGCATTACTATGTGAGGAGGCGCCAAACTTGTTGATACCGTCACAAGTATTACCTGTAAAATAATAAACAAACGTTCATTTAATTTTATAAAATACTATCTTTTTAAATAATCTAGTCAAATTATTATAAACTCAGTTTTAAATATCGAATGACATTTGCTTGATCTGTTATTTCAAAAATATGTAATGTTACAAAAAAGAAATTTATATTTTTAAAACATGTTTAATTATAATAATAATAAAAACAAAAACAAAATAACAATAGAGGAATTGTTTTTTTCAATTTTATTTTATAATGTGGTTTATTTATTTATTTTTCTTGTTCTTGTAATTTTATTTTATTATTATTATTATTATTATTATTATGCTACGAAAAACAGTAATGTTAGTTTTTATTTATTTATGTGGGGTTTTTTTGTGGTTTTTTTTTTTTTTCTATTTTACATTGTTGTTTTGATTAGAAGGCGTATTTTACGAAAAGGAAAAAATCACTGAATTTAAAATGTCGTTATTTTTTCCATACACTATTTAGTGCTATTTTAAAATCTCTGGTTTTATAACGTGATACAATGAGTATTTTTACTCTGGGAAACAAACGATATACATTTAAAGAAATGGATAAATGTTTAATTATTACAATCTCCTTTTTTTTCCTTTTAGCTTTCTTTCTGCTGATAATAACAATAATTTCTGGAACAAATACACTGCGCCGCATTTTGTAGCTTATTTTTCTTCATAATTAATTGCGTTACTTCCTGAAAATTATATTAGATTTTCCTCGAAATAAAGTTATTTATTTATTTTTATTTTTATTCTTTACAGCGATATTTATCTAGTAGAGTTCTGTTTTCAACAACCTCATTTATTTCTACTGTGTTTTTTGCCGACAGTAAAATTCCTAATTAAAAAGATCATTCATGCCTAGATGATTTAGATGATACTAAGATTAGCTACTGTGGTTATTTTCCCTTTAATAAATTTCAGTTTTATTTTATTTTTATTTTATCTATTATTTAAATTAAAATCAAATTAAGTTGAAACACAAATTTACGATACTTCGTCATTTATTAACGAAGACACGTGAATTATTTACGATTATGGGGTAAGGAAACGCTGGCGAAAAATGAAGAGTTCCAACTTATCATTATGAAATCTTATCTTAAATTAAAGAGGAAGAAACCATTACTTTTTTACTCTTGTTTCTAATTACCGTTCTCTTTTTGTTAATAAACTTCCTTATTAGTTTGAGACATGAATGGTGAAAATGTGTGTAATGTTTGTTATTATCAAATTTTACAAACTATCAACTAATAAATTAGAGGATGCAGTTTGGTGTGTATTGCAACACTTTCTTTCTTATTACATGATTTGTATACTACTGTTTATTTGTTGTTTTTTTAATTTATTTATTCTTCTTTTACAGAACTGCATTTGGAAGGACTGTCTTTCTGATGCAGAAATGGATTATAATCTTCGATCTTTTTTACCAATTAGTTATAGCTCAGTCTTCTTCAAAAATTGAATTATTCATCATACTATCAAACAAAATTTTTCTATCTTCTTCTTCTTATTATTATTACTTAATATATGGGTGATTATAATCTGGACTGAATTTGTAAATCCTCTGTTGATTGCACAGGCATTACTAATTACTTCTCATCGATCGAAGGGTTGATACTTTATGATATTGTGAAAAATAATGAACTAACAGTAGTGCTGTACAACATCATCTACACTGATGTTAAAGTTTTTAAAGTAGATTATATGTTATTAATAGATTATTCCTATCATATAACATTCAAGTGAATAAACCTACATTATTTAAATAATAACAATAAAACAGATAAAATTAAATTTAAAAAAATTAAATATTCTAATTTCTTACACAGTTTCTCTTTTTGCATAATTTGTACATTTCTGCTAATTTGAACCGTCAGATGTGGAAATAATGAAAACATGAAATGTTATCAACCAAAGTGAACATTAGTACAAAAGTGAACATTCAAAACTTTTTACATTTCTAAATTATATTTAAAATATACCTTAGTGCAACGATATGATACAGACATTAGTTTGTTTCCACTGTGACTAATTGCATAGCTATATAAAATGATTCTTGATATGCTTAGAGAGAGAGAGAGTAGAAAAAAATCTCCACTGTCTGACTGATAAGCTTCTACATTTCGTATGTGATGACATCATACAAGAGAACATTTTTTTTATCCTGTGTCCTTAATAGTTCTTATTACAAATAAAAACCGACACCAGAGAAAAGATTTTTTGAATGATAATTTATTTAATCCATTTATTCACCTTGCTAGACATACTTTTTGACTGCGTGACACAAAAAGAAAAACAATATAAATGTATAAAAATTACTGAAAATGGATCTGATTTAAATAAATAAGTAAATAAATAAATAAATAAATACAAATCTTGAAAAAAACTATAAAAATGGAATCAAACGTTTTCACTTATATTTTTTCTTTTTAAACTACAAAAGACCAAGAACAAATAAAAAAAAAATTCAAACACAAAGTACTAATCAAAGTTACCACTTAAATACACTCAGACACAAATAATAAAGAAAAAGAAAGTTAAGATAATATGTTAAAAAGATATTTTAGTTACTTACCCTTAAACAATTTCAATCATAAAACAATTAGCAGTTGGCCTTATTCGGTTACTGATATAAAATCGTTACAAATGAATGATATTCAGTTACATTATTAAACTGTGGTTTAAAAGACATAGTGTATATTAAATACAGCATGATAAATACATATAATGTTATAGTTCTTTAAATTTGTTAACACTTGATATTAATACATAAATTTCACATTATCTGACATTGAAATAAAGAGAAGCTGACTGTTAAGATAAACAAGTCAAGTGATATATCATGTGCCGAGTTATTAGTTTCTACATAAATAAGCCATGTTGTAAATTACATTGTAATGTAGGCGGAGATGAAGGGCCCGGTATGTGTCTCTTGGGGAATTAGAAAAATAGTTAAAATATTGACATTTAAGTCAACCGATTGAAATATGAGCTGAGTGAAGTCATGATTGTACTGTTGTGACTCTGTTACTAGGAAGCCAATGTGTTTCACAACTGATTACAACAAATGGATTTGTGTAAAGAAATTATTAAGATAAATCACTATTCAGTTTAAAAATAAGTTACAACAGCATGTCAAACCAAGGTGAAATAAACATTTTCTGTGTGAAAGGAGAATATGGGTGCAGTGAAAGAAAATGATGTTTTTAAAATGCGTCACGAACACAACTACCCTATTTTATCATTCTGTTGCAAAAATCAATGAATATATATACGAATATATTTTAATATTAATATTTATAACGTGTTATTCTTATTATTCTTTTAATATATGATGATATGAGAGGAAACAAATTGCTGCCACCTCAGCCTACTTTCCATTGTCAGCCATTTGTAAAAGAACCCAGTGGTAACGTTAGAAAGTGATGGTTCTGTACAACAGACAGCATGTTTGTGAGATTTCTACCCGTTTAAAGCAATAAAATCTGATGAAATATTGAACATCTTTAGATAATTTTTATTCTCTTAAAACTATATTAGATATTAAATACACATAGCCCGACAGAGCTGAAAATTATTTATTAATGTGTGTGTGGAAATAGGAGTTCTTGTATCGAAATCTGAATCTTTAGTATCTCCCATCTGAATCTCTCTGAATCTCCCACATCTGAATCTGAATATCTGTGTCATTCATCTTACATCTGTTTATACTTACGACTATTAATATTTAGACACACTATTTTTGGTTTCGTTTATCTGTTGGACTAGTTATCTTCACGTGCAATTGCTGAACTGATTTCTTCTCTGATGTCATACACCACGATAAAATAGATCTTGATGCCAAGAATTATTCAATATTTTTTTCGTGGCTTGTCGAATTACCATGGTATAATAGAAATGTAACTGTTTGTGGCCATGTGAGAACGAAGAAGAAGATGAGTAACATACGAGAATAACAAATATATTACTACATATTTGTAACAAACAAACAAACAAACAATAAATAAATAAATAAATAAATAAATAAATAAATAAATAAATAAATAAATAAATAAGTAAATAAATAAATGGAGAAAAACGGGGGGAAAACAAGAAAGGAAAACCCAGCAAAAAACAACAACAAAAACACAAAACAAAATGTGAATTCTTACATTATTTTCTATGTCTAATATGTTTCCCTTCACTGATATAAATAGCTAGAATATTTTTACTGTATGGTTGAACTGTTAGAAGACGTAATAAATATAAACATTTACCTGTTCTACTATGTACAAAAAGAATAACATTAAAATAAAAACAGCAGTTTTCAAATAATTTGTCGTTTGTTAAAAATCTGGGATAATAAGAAAGTAACAATCACATACCAAGTCCATGAGTATGACGTCGACTGTCACTGTTTCTATTTTCGAGACGTCAAATCGTATAAACAAAGTGGTTGTATTACTTTGAACTAAATATATTCACTAAATGCTAATTGCTTTGCCTTTTTAATTAATTTAAAAGTTTCAAGTTTAAAAAGGTGGGGGGGACACGTTTTGTGTTTTTATCACCTATTAATTATAGGCCTGAAATATTTCTAAAGCATTTTTTGTGGTAAGAGTAAAGTGACAAATTATTTCTTAATCAACCTACCTGAACAGTAAGCAGACTGGTAACTATGGCAACCTGTGAGGTGGAACTGGTGCAGCTGGGAAGGACGGTTGTTTTCATCCCTGCCCTGAAGATGCGGTATATTCTATTTGTTTTCACAAGTAGTGGCGCGTAGAGGCACGTGAAGGTAAGACTGAAGCCTACATGATTTAAATAACAGAAAAAACGTTCTGGAAAGGCTAAAAAACTGAACACCAATAAATAGGCGGCCAAAATGGCGATAAGAATCATATGACTGAGTTCTCGGCTAGAAGACCTAATTACACGTTCTTTTCGGTAACTATGAAAAAATAGGATAACGAAGCCAGTGGAAACGAGACCGAGTATAGCGAAAGTACAGAGAACAATTGCCACGGGGTCATGCATGCGGACAAACGTTGGGTCTATTGGGTGACACGTTTGTCGCGTAGTCTCGTTTGGCCACGAGAATTCTGGGCAATCCATGCACCGCGTTGCCTTTGCTGACGTAACTTCGTTGTAATTGCATTTCATGCACTTCCAGCAACAGGTTGATTTGGGAAAGGTATAAATTTCACCAATTTTACAAGCTTCTGCACAAACGGAAACTGGTGTGACATTTATCCTCATGTTCGACCACTGTAGTTTTCTTTTATCAATTCTTAATGTCTGAGATCGCATGTCCCATATTCCCACCGAATGATGGCGCGGTACCTCGCTTTCTATCTGGCACTGTCTGATTTCGATTTTGCCTACTATGTCACCATTGTTATCAAAAGATATATGTCCTACTGATCCCTTAAATGTAACTTTTTTTAAATAAGGTAGAAGGGATTCTCCGGTAACACAAGTTTTCAATTTGTAAGCTGGCACATGCGCACAGTCTGCATTAATATGATCATCAAGAGCATACGCAAATGCATATACAGCATCAATTAGATAAGAAGCAGCAAAAAGTGGCATGTATTCCTCTCCATCATCAGAAATGTTTTCAGACAAAGAAATATGTTTCTCCTTGATTCTGTTTGTACCTTGACTTTGGTTCAGCGAAAACCATGAATTTAAAGTGTTACGAACTTTCGGAGAATATTTGAAATCATCTATGTAATGTAGGTTAGAATTCATATATGCAGAAAATTTAGATGTAATAGCAGAATACGGTCCAACTGTTAACGTACCAGGGTTGGACATACAGAAATCTGGATGTTCATCCAGACTGAGGCTGAGCGAATCACTGCCTGTCCAGATGAATTCAGCCTTGGCCTTATTACGTTTCACAGCATTCATTATGGCTATGGTGTGTTTAATTTCAGCATAAAGAACAACAACTTTAGCTGATGTGAATCGACGCAGTGAATTTATGATTTTATCGTAATCACTGATTCCCATTTTATCAGTTAGTTCAAGCGCCTGAGCAACACAGATATCTAAGTCTTTCAAAATTGGCATTAATTTCTTCTGACTCTCTTGACCGTAACTGCCCTGTGAGTATACAACAGAAACGTACGTCCAGTTGAAAGAATATAAAATATCCGCCATTGCCTGCACTTGGTTTTTGTCAGGTGGCACAACTCGTAAAAAATAAGGAAATCTATTTTTGTCACTTAAAATGTCGCTCGTTGACGTATGACTGATCTGTGGAATTTTAAATAACGCCATCACGTTAGCGACGACTATGCTCAAAGAACTGGTATACGCCCCTAAAACACCAACCACATCAAAGAACGGTGGAAGTTTTTCAATTCTATTATGTCCCTCACATTCTTTCTTCCGGCACACTGTTTGTAACGTCCTTGCATGAGGCATAAACTGCATAGCCCTCGATAATGCCATGGACGAAAGGAAGCAGTCGTCAAGAATCCTATTACCAAGTTTTATATTGGGAAGAATGTCGCTGCTGTTGTTTATCTGGTTAATGGCGAAAATTATTGCTTCGACGTACTCCATAGCTCTGTTGCTAGAGATGTTTTTACTGCACGTCGTCCCATCTTGAGAATTGTGAATGGACAATATGGCACCGATGTTGAGATCTCCCTCAGTGGTGAATTGAAACTGAGGGTTGAAAACATCTGCTGGGAAACAGGAGATCTCAGTCGCTAAAAGAAATGTAATAACCAGCTGAAGCTCACTTAATACAAAACCGTGCAGCATAGTCTCTTTGCGGTTATCAGCAGTAATCATTTCACTGAAAATCAGTAAACACAATAAGTATCGATAATTAATGTCAGTCTTTTGGAAAATAGTTCCGAAAACAATAACGACATTACTAAACACGATAGAAACAAGGTTAAATATTTTTATTTCTTCTTTTTATTTTAATCTTCTGAATCGATAGTGTAATATTTATTCTTTGTATTCTTCTTCTGCTTCTTGAAACTAACCTTTTTCTTTTGCATAATTAACATTGTACAAATAGTTTTACGTATTACTATTTATATGTCAAAATCATAAAAATCTTTTATGGTTTTTTCTCCACATGTTCATCACTGAAATAACAACGGCATTTTCAAATATTAACATCTTTGTTACTGCCTAAAGATATTTGTTTCTCTTTTTTTCTCTTTCCTTAACTAACTACTACCTTTACCAGTATGCTTCATTACGTTTGTTAATATTCTTCTGTGTTCCAGTAGGCCATGGATGCTGAAGATAACAATAATCTGAAAACAACGAAATGTTTGGATTAATCTCAGTTTCAAAACATAATTATTAACCATTATTAACTATTACTGAAAATTACTCCCGCAAACATTAATGTCGATATTAAAACATTACAATAAATTATTATTAAAATTTACATGAGCAAATATGTTACAAGCTGCTTGAGCTGAGGTAATAACCAGAGCATTAATGCCAATAACGATATAGAAACTAGAATCATTTAATTACTTTTTAATTAGTTTCTTGCGGGTGAATATTACAAATGGAAAAATTTATTTTAAAGCTTTTAAAATTCATGGGTGCTGATATTTTCCTATTTGTGGCGTCGAAATTTTTCATCTTCGATTTATTATTTTTGTTGTTATTGTATTTGCTGTTTTTTGTCTTGCTATTTGTCACGGAATTCAGATTGCGTAACCAAATTTGTTACTTCAGTCAGATCCGCTCCTTTTATTTTTAAGCTATCGAATTGAAAATGCGTAACTTTATTGCTACAATCACATCCTCTTTATTATTTCCGCAAATTGTTCAACTCCATGGCGTTATTATAAAAAGGGCTGGCATTTGGTAATTATTCATTCTCACAACAGACTCTTCACCGTGATGGTCGGTCCCGACATGGTGTAAGCCCGGAAGATAAGCTGTGAAGAATACTCACGGACGGATTGTGCTTACTGAGCGGAATTCAGAAACGAAAAAGATACTGTACCATTTTGTTTATTTATTTAGACTTAAATTCTTATTTATATTATTTGTAGGCTTTTGTATTATTGTTACTTTTATTACTTTTCTTTTTTCTTTTCTACCGTTTGTTCCTCTTTTGTCTTTTACTTTCCGGTATCTTAAATAACCGATATATCTTTTATCTTTATCTCGATCTGAAAGTGAGTTGCGTTAGCTTTAGTCTTTTTTGAATGAATATAGAATTGACTATATATTTAAAAAAAAAAAAAAAAAAAATCCAAATATATTTTTGAAACCGATATATTTAAAAAAAAAAAAAAAAACACAAAACAACAACAACCCATACACTTACACAACATACATGGCAACAAAAAACACGAAAATGTACAGCTCGGGAACAGATATCTCGGACATGGAAACTAGAGTTCCAAAACGACCCAGGGACAGGAGCCCTAGCTCCGTCGAAAAAACACATAACAGGAAACAAAAGAAAAAAACCGATAACAGTCCAACACACACATTCGGACACAGAAATAACTGAAGAACAAAAATTATAAATAGAAATCTACACATTTTGGCAAGGCTAAGGGAAACAGACAGCGAAGACGAAAGCGAACAAAACGCTTGGAAAATCACAAAAAGAAGAAAAAAAAAACACACACACAGCCGAACCACCATCGCAGTACACAAACAAAATTACACAAACATCGACAAACAGTTGCGCTACTTAACACATTACTGACAAAACAACAAAAGTGAACAATAATAAAAACGGAAAAGAAATCTACTTCGAAGTAGATACAAAAACACTAAAAACAATCGGTCCCAACATTACAATCTGGGACGAAACATTTGTCGTCAGAGTTTTAGCAAAAATAATCCCTGACACAAAACAAACACAGAAAACAACCCAGCAAAACACTGCTTGCACAACAGCAGCCAAAACAAACTCCTATTACCAAACAACAACAACAACAACCTAAACAAGCAACAAAAACCAAAGATACAACAATGCATAAATACATCTCAAAGGATTTGGGTTTTTATTACCCGCATGCCAACAAACTGGATTTCTTTGAGATGTTTAACAAAGAGTTAATAAAAGAAACCAATGCAACATTAGTCGCTGTGGAAATGTGGTAAAATCCAAGCTACTGGACCACACTGACATTTAACAGCAAATTGGTAAACACAACCATCACCATTGATGGATACAAATATACACTGGCAGAAATGAGGCCGCAGTTGCCCAAGTGCGGCCACTGTCAGAAATGGGGGCACATCACAAACCAGTGCACCCACAGACACAACCCGAAACATTTAACGTGTAGTTTCTGCGGTGGAAATCACCACAGAAATTCAGGCCTATGCCGGTCTCTGGCAAAATGCGCAAATTGCCAGGGCCCACACGAATCACACTACAAGATGTGCCCAGCCAAAATCAAAGCAACGAACAATTTTGAACACAACAGGAGAGATAACAAAATTTTAGAAAACGTCAACAAAAAATGTCAGAAAATTGAACAAAAAACCAAAACCATTATAGAAACAAAAATTGATCAACACAACAACAAACCAAAAGACAATCTCGACAAGGAGGTCAGGATCGCAGAAATCCACAAAATTATTGTCTGCCTCCTGATAGAGCTTCAGAACATCAGAACCAATAAAGGAAACACAAATGATGACGCCAATTTGGAGCAGACAGTAGCCCAGATAATTGAAGACAGCTTGGGCTTCAAGATAGACACACACGACAAAAGACTAAAACTACACACAGACAGGAGAAATCTACAAACACAAAAAACAGTGAACAAAAACAAAACAAAACAAACAGTAACAACCATTTACAAACTCTTCACGATAAGCACACCAAGAACACAGGCCTCTCCGTTCTTCAATGGAACGCCAAAGGCCTTCACTCAACAGGCCACGGAGACGAACTACTACACTTCCTGGCCTCCACTACAAACACACCGGACATAATATGCATTCAAGAAACATGGCTGGGACATTACAACAAAAACAACAAAACAACAAAACAACAAAAACCATAAAGGTCCCCGGGTACCAAAGTCATTACGTCAACAGATACAACAGCACCCGGGGAGGCATCATGACTCTCGTCAAACAAGACATTCCACACACCAAGCTGAACCAAGCCAAAGTTCACGCCAACATAGAAATACTAAGCATCACAATACACAACAACAATCAAAACATCGACATCATTAACGTATACAGCCCACCCACTCCCGCACTACACACCATTCAAACCCACGATTTAAACAAAATGATCACAACAAAGAACAAGGTCATTATAGTGGGCGATTTCAACTGTCACAACACCCTATGGTGGCTTGACAGACGACAGCCCTGGAATCGTCCTCGAAGATTTCCTAAAACAAAACCACCTGGTCTGTTTGAACGACGGAACATTCACATACACTAGCGACATCAATGGTGGCCAAACCGCCATTGAAGTAACATTCACAAGCAAGGACATCGCAGCGCTCTCCGAATGGCAAGTGCTCGATGACCTAAACAGCGACCACCACCCGATACTCACCAACTACAACAGCAAGAACACCTTCTCGGACAGATCCATCTTCACACCGAAATGGAACTTCAACAAAGCAGACTGGGAAGGCTTCTACAAAGCATGCAGAAACATCAACACGCAGAACCCCAACGACATCGACGCCTACTGCGCATCACTCACCAACACTATTTAAAAAAACTAGATATAATTCAATCAAGTGCCCTCAGGGTGATCGGCCACCTGCCAAACACAACACCATCCGACAGCCTCCTGTCGGAATACAGCATCCAACCATTAAAATACAGAAGAAAACTGCAGCTACTAAAATACAACCTGAAAATACACACACTGAACACAGACCACCCGGTCAAGGATCTGGTCCCGACGAACAAAGGATAGGACAACTCTTCAAATCGCATAGTCTACTACTATCGAATTTCCCGACAACAGCTAGCGAAATCGAAAGGGAAACAGGAATAGGTGAAATGCCACTGCCGGCATACCACAAAGAAACAAAACCAACAATAAACACACCTTTCCTGATCAAAAGAGAAACTGACAAAACAGAGATCCCACCGTTCAAAAAAAACATTTTTTTGGCAGCAGCAAACGACCACTACAAACAACACACGCACATCTACACTGACGGATCCAAAAACCTAGACAACGGGAGAGCAGGATTCGCCTTTATAGCCCAAGATCGCACAAACAAACCCACATGCATACAATTCGGCCGTATCAGAAATCACCTTTCGGTATATACGGCCGAGTTGGTAGCCATCATCAGAGCCATGCTGTGGGTAAAACACAACAACAACAACCACACAGTCATATTCTCGGACAGTCTAATACAATCCGGAAGTTCCAGCAGACAGACCTGCTCAGCAAAATACAACAACTACACGAGGAAATACAACACAACAAGAAAGAACTAACCATCGAGTGGCTCCCAGCACACGTCGGCATCATCGGCAACGAACTTGCCGACCATTACGCCAAAGAGTCACTCAGCATTAAAGACGAAGACATCTGCACAGACATACATTACGGAATAAACGAAATTGTCTCCATCGCAGCCAAACTTACGACAAACAATGGCAAAACGAATGGAACAACACCAAAAACAAATAGCACTTAAACATCAAACCACTCGCCAAAACACCCAAAATCACACTCGCCAACAAACTACACAACAACAGTCTCACCAAAGCCAGAATTGGTTACTCAACCAACCTAAACGCAATTCGATACAAACATAACATCACCACATCACCCAACTGCAGTTGTGGACTCTCAGAAACCATGAAACACTACTTGTTTCACTGTCCAAATTTTGCCAAGGAAAGACAAGCACTACGCAATACATTGGAGGAACTAAAAATCGAGTTCACGCTCCAACACATCCTGACACCAAACATGAAAGACAGAGAGTTAGTCCTCGCTGCAGTAACAAATTACATTCTCAAAACAAAACACAAACTTTAAACCTTTTTTTTTTTTTTTTTTTTGACACGAAAACAAACAACAATTATATAAATCTATTGACTTGCGGACTGATTGGTTGAACAGCTGATGGATCTACGGATGGATCGGCTGATTGACGAATCAGTTTGAATGGCCAATTAAATTAATAATTAAAAAATGATAAACGTACTATACGAACCCACTTTCAGAAACTACTAACCCGGTTATGGTGTCTTATTTCAATTTAATTTTTTTTTTATAATTTAATTAATTGATTTTTTTTTTTTTCATTTTCTTAGTCCTAGCTTCAGGATTTATAACATCTTTTAAATTAAAATAAAATGTAAATAAGTTAACTACATTTATGTTCTTATTTGTTTTAGCAAAAAAAAAAAAACAAAAAAAAAACAGGTTTGGACTACGTGGACCAGAAGGAAGCAGCCAAAAAGAAACAACAACAGCAGCCAAAAAGACACAACGACAGCAGCCAAGAGCAGAACACCAGGACGGCAAACAACACGGACCCGGTGATGGCTGAGAGATTGTGCCGAATTTTTTTCCTATTCCTATTCCTGGTAATTATTACGTGTTTCACAACTTGCTCTGATTAGCACGTTAATATTTTTTCAGTTTCAGTTTCGGTAATTATTTTGTCTTCGTTCCCCGTATGACCTTTCTTGTATCATTAATCAAAATTACTTAAACGTATGTATAATGTATTATTATCAAGACACCTGTATATCATAATTAAATAATTAACGTGAACCTTAACTTTTGTAGTATTTATTTCTGTAATGGATATATAGACTTATTTATTTTTATAGATTGCTGTCAATTTAGCGTTTATATTCCTTGTTAGGTGACCATTAAAGCACCTTGTTACCCTAGACTAAAGGTGTGAGCCCCGTGATACTATTGTCGTTGCTATCGATATCGTTGCTGTTGTTGTTGTTGTTATTATTATTATTATTATTATTATTATTATTATTATTATTATTATTATTATTTTTTTAATCTACATTGTAATCGAGATTTGGCACCTTTGAAGGAAAATATATGTATTTTGCGTAATAACTATAAGGGATGAGTTTCATTATATACTTTACATGTATGGTTTATATGTGTGTATATATATATATATATTTAAATCAATGAAACAGTTAGCCATCATTTTTCGGTCTGTCTAAACCAAGTATTCATACGTTTTATAAATTATTTAACTTCCAAAAAGCTGGTGCCCTTAGAAAACTTTATATTTTCTGTAATTTAATCATTATATCTTTTCAAATCCTCTTGCTGGTATATTCTATACATTTTTATTATTATAATACACATTACAAGATTAATGTTAGATAATTGGACGCGGATTAATCGAAGTTATTACTGTGTTATAAAAATTTAGTCTTGCTATAAAATATTAAAAACAGGAACCAGAAAAATGATAGTCAAAATGGAAATAATATTGAATTACAATTTGTAACGCCACTTTTATGATGAAAAAATGTGTCAATGGTGAACTTCCTTTTCGAATATTCTTTTTTTTTATTTTTGTCTTCTTATTTTCTTTTTTAATTCCGATTTATCATTCGACAAGATTTCTCAAATTCTTCGTCTTAAAAATATTACCAGTTCTCTTAAATAACAATAATTGAGATTACATCCGTATTAACCGAGATGTATGTGAAAGTCATCAGAAAACTAAATACGGTAAAAATAGTTTAGTACTGGCAGAGAGAAAAGCATAGAAAAACTCAAGTGAAGAATATAAGAATGCGTTAGATAGTTTATGTATTTTAGAAGTACTTCTATCTTGTTTCTATTGCAGGTACACAATAGTGAAGCTTTACGAATGCATTCTGTTATGTTATTCTATACCGTATTGTAATAATATATTACTGAATAGTTCTTTTTTTCTGTACTTCATAGTACTGAACTCTTCTGTACTATATTATACTGCACTGTACTTTAACTTGTTATTACTAATTCTTTTTCTCTTCCAAGTGATATACACATTTAATTAAGTGCCTTATTAGAAACAAATCCAATAAGACATCCTGGAGAAGACAATGTATTAGTTAAACAGTCAGAAAAAGTGTTCAAACCTATTTTATATCTTGGTGTTGTTATACAACGTTTATTGTCCATTTATCAGGAGTGTATAGGAGAGGGTTAGAAAGCAAAATGTATATTACTGTAACATTAAGAAGTGTTCGTTACTGGGGGGTTTCTTCTATAACACAAGAATGTCAAGAAAATGATATTTGCGTTATTCCTATTTCATTATTTCGAAATGTTTAAGATCATATAACTCGCTCTCTCTTATGTGTGTGTTTGTGACTGTGTGTATATGCGCGTGAGAAAGAGAGAGAGAGAATGAAAAAACAACAGAAAAGTTTTCTTTGATAGTTTCATTACTATAACATGCATTGTATAGTAAGTGATTAAAAGATGCAAAATAAACAAACAAACAAACAAAAATAAGAAAAAGTCAGTAATAATATTAAAGAGAGAAAGAGAAAGCTTTGCAAAATTTATAATAATGTTTTGGCCGTAATAAATAATATTAAACTCTAAAAGTGCTGTTAAATCATTTGATTTAGAAATTTACTTCATAATTTTTTTCATTTTTTTTTTTCAATAAACATAAACAGATTTTCTGCTCCACAGCTACATCAACCATATCATACACATATATATCACACACGTAAGTCTTTACCATGCACTATTGTATTCTCTATGCAACGAGATGGGAAGCAAAGCTAAAGAAAACTTGGAAATAAAAATATTTGTAACGTAAAGTATCTACACGAGTTCTGGACGATCTGACAACAAATATTACTGGAAAACGCAAAATAAATATGTAAACAGTAAAACGACATTGTCATTGCTCCAAGCAAACATCATGCTACAAGAAAGTCCAAGAGAAAACGAAAAGGAATATTAATGTTCAAAGGTGATGGACACGTCTATAAGCAGAACGAAAGTTTTTACACTTAAATGTAAAAAGCTTAATTATAAAGTGACTCGATCAGAACCTAACATCAATCCAGAAAGAAGTTAATTTAAACCACTGATTAGAAGAAATATTACAAAAAACATAACTGGAGGCTTAGAGATTCTAAGTTTATCGGTTTAGTGTTATGACGAAGAAAATAAGAAATTACAAGGAAAATATGCTTTTGAATGTGAAATAACATTTAAACAATTTCAGACAATTTTGTCAGACTTGGTAAATTGAATATGGTGCTGCATATAATGTAAAATAAACCCTATACATTAATACGTCTACCCAGATCCAACGTTTAAACTACAATTAATTTGTATTACCAAAATATTCATATTACTGACATATTAAACGGACGGTTATTAAATTTGTTACTAGGGATGGGGTCCATATCCAAAGGTTTCTTAATTTTCTTTTTTCTTTTTTAATGATTTTTCTTTTATTTTCTTTTATTTTATTTATTTTTTTAATAGGATATCATATTGTATAATCCTCATATTTTATTCATATTTGGAATTGTCCTTACAAAAAAAATTCAGAGTTGATCACAGCAACCCCTCACAGCAGGAATATATATATATATATATATATATATATATATATATATTTTGTTTCTACTTTTTATTTTATTATTTATTTATTTATTTATTTAACAGGCGTCAGGTTAATAAGTGATACAAACATTTCCTCTTTAACATCTGGATAAACATAAAAAAAACATATGAAAGAACCTTGGTATATACATCTGAGAGATTATTTTACAAGCAAATCACGTACACTTTCTTTTTAAATTATTGCATGCAATGTTATATAATTAAAAGCTTCTGAACTTACTTTTATTGAAATCTGTGTCTGCTAGTCTTCTGCTCTGTTTAGAACGTTTTATTCCTGAACACCGCTAAGCATATTCAAACATTCACATTTATAACTTCATTTCGTTGTTACTCTAAAAGCTTGCACTGTTCCTGAAGAGCGAGGCGAATCAACTTAAACTCTGGATCGAATGTTTCCAGCGTTTCTTCGTCTGATCTCAGCCTATTAATTGACGACGCATGCGCGCCTGGAGACGTTTTCCTACTTCCTCTCTCTCTTCGGCATCTGCTGTTACCTCTTTGAGAATAATAAGTAGTTATGTTCTCGTTTCTTGACCGACATCTTTCTGATATTTTTAACAACTCATACAGTTCCCGAAAAATCAACAGTGATAACAATAGAGCAGAGCAGAAATGGTTTGTTTTCTTTACGGGTTTTGGGGGATTTTCATTGCTTTTTTTTCTTTCTTTCTTTTTTTTTTTCTTAAGGTACGGGTCTTTCCGTTTTCTTTTTTTCTTTTTCTCCTGGGAGTTTACGCTGCCGTTATTTTTTTAGTTTTCTTTTTCTTTATTATTCAATTATTTAATTAATTATAAGCAAATTCTGCAACTAAGACGGCTCAAAAAGGAGAAGAAAGAATTACAATCTCCATAACATTTACGACATTCACAGGTATATGAGCTATAAAAGATTTATTTGAATTTAAGATAAAAATTTAAAATAAATAAAATACAAGTAAATAAATAAATAATAATAGAATTAAAGAATTCAAAATGTCGAAGTCATCGTCATACGGCATTATCAAAAGCCGCGGCCAGTGCCTAATTAGATTTAGCTAAATGTAACATTTAAAATGAAATTAAGTCCGTTAACAGATGAGATGTTCATGAGCAAATCGGGGAATTTTAACAAGTAACGTAATATTAATAGAAACGTAAGGAGAACGAAGCGTGCTGAGACAATTTTGAGTTCTTAAAAATACAGCTTAGAAATAGAACAATATTTATTTAAAAAAACTATTATTAGCTTTTATTAATTTATTTTTACGTCATCAAATCTATCATTATTACTAGAAGCAGTAATAGTTGTAGCAGCAGTTGATTGTCATGGTTGTAATAATCATTAGCGAAGGTTACGGTGGTGCTAATAGTAATGCCAGGAATTGTGCAGGTGCTATTACTATAGTAGTAGTCGTTACATATGTTGTAGTAGTAACGGTAGAGATAGTATGATGACAGTAGAAAGAATAGTGATCTGACGGAGTTGAATAGCTGGTCTGCATAACTGGCCTCGGAGTTGCAATATTGAAAATCTGTTCTTACCCTAGGTAAAAATAAACTTCGTCTTCCAATTATTATTATTATTATTATTATTATTATTATTAACCAAGCGTAGTTAGAAGTACGTTTAAAAATTAGTGATACGGATTTTAATTATTGTTATTTTCATTGTTACAGTTGCTACTGTTTTTGTTATCGTTTTATTGCGGTTTTCTTTTATTATTATTATTATTATTATTATTATTATTATTATTATTATTATTAATTCATTTATTTTTGTCGTTTCCATTATCTCTCTCTTGATGCAATGTGTAAATCGAAAAAACGTAACAAAGGTAAGTAACATACGAAATTGTTATTCAAATAATCTGCCAAAACTCAGAATATTTGTTTTTATTATTATTATTATTATTATTTTTTTAACCTTCTTCGCCACTCCCCATTTATTAAATCCAGTAGTCGCTCCACTATCACACTAATGCTTCCCTTTTGATCACGAAAGCAGAAATTCAATTAAATGTCCTGACACAGTTCATAAACACTGGTTTAATTGAAGGCAGCATGGCATATGTTCAGATTGTCTCATGCAAAATTTAACCAAGATGAGAGAACCACTCCGCTTTAAAGAGTAATAGTCTGATGTTGAAATGACGAACACATTTTAAAAATGTATGTTTTATTTATTTATCAGATAATTTTTTTTTTTTTTTTAATAATTTGTATAAATTTGTTTATTTGTTATAAATCTCTCTCTCTCTCTCTCTCTCTCTCTCTCTCTCTCTCTCTCTCTCTCTGATTGTGTGTGTTCTAAAAAACCACTTTCGGCAAACATTTGTATTTATTTATTTATTTTGAAGTGCAATAACGGTGAAATTGAAACGTCTCAGCATTCTTAATTGTATACTATTTTATTATCCATATTATTAAACAGAATTGATTGAGGTGTGGTTTTATGTATATATATATCACCAAAGATGATGATTTAATAAAACTTGAAAAATAATTAAGAATGGTGTTGAGAAATTAGTGGTTTCAAAAATATGCGTGGGTGCAGAACAATTTCTGTTCAAAGTTTCTCCCAATGGCGCATAACAAAAAAAATCGCGTACTTGCCGTCGTTCTCGTCATCATTAACATTATAATTATAATCATCATTATCATCATCACTATTATTATTATTATTATTATTATTATTATTAAGCGCTCAAAACGATTTCCGTGAACCATAATGATCTTATTTACCGAATCTGTGTTATAATATCGACGATTATTTCTGAAACAGAGAATAAAACAACTTTATCTAATGAGCAAACGTGAATGTGTTATACTACTGCACATATTAGACCACTCCTAGCTGCTGTGTTTTGTCGAAAAAAAATTACTTATCCAATTTCTACATATGATTATCGATATTATAAGTTTACTTTGGGTTCAAAACAGGCAAAAATGGTGACTGTTTTAGTTGAATTTTTTTGGTATTTAGGTAGATACTTTAATATGTATATATGTATATGTGTGCATATGTGTGCATATGTGTGTGTATATGTATGTATGTATGTACGTTCGTAGGTAGGTACATGTGTGGGTGTATGTGAGTTGTGTAAATATATATAGTTTATAATAATGTTGTTCAACATGATAATGAATAAGTGTGATATTTAGATAGTAATGTACAATTCTCTCTCTCTCTCTCTCTCTCTCTCTCTCTCTCTCTCTCTCTCTCTCTCTCTCTCTCATTACTAATAACATCCAATTTATTAATATGGTACCTTTAACGTAATAACAAAATTCACCGTTGTTTTTCTAATTGACTGATACTGGAGGACAAAGCTGACAGTGGATGCGGAGATGGAAACCTTTTCTTTCTATTAACGATATAACTAACTTTGAATATTTGAACAATAAAATAACTGCTTTGTATTATGTCAGTCATATATATTTTTGGCACCATAGTTTTACATCATGGATTTTTATTGGTCAGATGAAACTAAAAAATTCATAGCTACGGTTTCCGCTGTAAGTGGCACAGTGATTCAGCTTTGATTACCTGGTAATGAGGTGTCGTGTAAGTCTTCATTCGTTCTATTAAAACCACTTTCCAGCTTTAAAATGAAGGTATTTCATACCCCGTATGAAGCCTTAGATTAAAAATATAACGAGAAGAAGAGGAAAAATCCAACTTTGTCTTTACTTGGTTAACAGAATCTTTATTTGTCCATCCATTGTTTTACACGTGTTTGCAAGAAACGAAATAAATTGTGGGTTATCCAAAAACTTCCCTACTGTTTTCCACTTGCATTCCTACCCTCAAGAAAATAAAATGATTGCTTTGTTCGTTTGTTGTGTGCATCCGTTTGTGCTGTAGGTTTGCAGGTGAGAGAGAAATAACAGGCCTATGTATGTGTGTGTACATGCTTATATTTTTCTGTTTGTGTGTGTGTATTTGTAAATGTGTTAGTTATTTTAACTCATTTACTTAAATAGTAATAGTGATTGCATAAAACTAACATCATGCATTGTACGACAATAAATATATTCTGAGAGAGAGAGAGATATTAAAAAAGCTAAAAACAGATAACGAAAATTAAAAATATTTAAAGGAGTATTTCGTACAAAACAGTCTCGATTTCATAAACGTGTCCCATAAATTAAGTCTACTCATCAAGTCTCAAATAACCACTGATCAGATTAAAATTCATAATATTTCAAACTCTACTACACGAACATCCCCCATATTAGTCCTGATTAAGCAACAAAGCATGATGATAATCAACTGTCAAATCAAATATTTTTATTTTCAAAGTCTTTATTTTAAATACAAGGACAAGACAAAAAACAGAATGTGAAGAAAGTATTTTTAATGGAGGTCTTGTCATATATTCTGTTAAATGCTATTTGTTACAAATGTCTTGAGCCGTAATGTTTACTATTATCTTGTGCCGAGTTGTAAGGAATATGGAGCATACTGTTTTACTATAAAAAAGAAGCTTAATATATTTTCATTGGTTCATTGTATTAACAAAATTTAACGCCAAAATTAATTATATATATTAGTATATTTACTCATGTGCTGGCGCCATTTAATTTCTCTGGACTCTCACTTACCTTTTTACTTCTTTTATATTCGTCGCGTATGGCAGTGTCTCGATCTTCTCTCAATGTAACACTCACAAACAGATACATATACATATGCATATACTCACAAAACATACAAATACGCACCTATATTTACACACTGATTTACAAGATACAAAGGCAGGCGCTACACACACACACACACACACATACAAATACATGCACATACATAAGCACACACATATATACATGGGCACAGACCCACACAGAAACATTGTAATATTTATTTCAACATTTCGCTCGCTTTTAATATATTTTATTACGTTTTATCGATTCCAGGTGTATTTAAATCAAGGCTTCTTTTAAATTACAAACTAATGCATATTTTCAAAAAGAGAGAGAGAGGGAGAGAGCATGTGCATCAGAATGTTTATGTGAGTGATAGAGAGAACGACACATAAACATAAAAAGTATTTATCGTTTTCTCGTGAAAAATGGGTTGATAACACGAGAAAAAGTAAATAGAAGAAAATATAATCAATGTTGAAATTAAACGAATTATATTCAAAAGTTATTTTTCACCTAATCCAATAATATATTTCTTTTTTTCTGTCTATAAATGATACATTTATATCATTGGATACCATTCCATTACTGACATATTTAATCATCCCGAAATAGAAATCATTTCTAAAAAATGGGCTTCATCAATCCACAGCATATCACGTGTTCATGTTTATGCGAAAGGCGGCTTCCTTCATCAAAAAAGTGCAATGACTGTGATCATTTATATTTTCTGATTTCTGTTGTGCGTAGAGATGGTTTTGTTGACGTTACTTCATCTGCGTTTCCAATTTATCACAGCGTCCCCGAAATTAGCGAAAGACGCAATGGAGATTTGTTTCGGAACTCGTCGAAACCGCCCATTTGGTGCCTGGACGTATTATAGATGTATTTACATTGAAACAAATCGATTGTGCTTCAATGTCAGAACTATCATAAATTAAGCAAAATCATTCTATTCTTTCTTTCTATTTCTTTCTAACTATTTTTCTTTAATATTATATATTTTAAAAATGGTAATCTGACACTATTGTAGCAAGCAACATAGCCTATGTATTTGAATCTTAATATAACTTTTTTTATTTTAGGTAGGTTTGGCATGGAACTTGTCTAGAAAGACATAGTTCTCTATTATACTTCTTATTACGTTCAGGAGAATACGACTAAGTATAGTAGCATCGGGGATAAAGTGCGTGGCTGACTAAATAAAAGCTGTTGAATGTCCTGTCATGTAATCGGAAATACTCATTTGAAAGATTCATTCCTAGTTGAGTATATGACAACAGAGGTTTACTCTTTCATATCATTGTTAAAAAGCAGACTAAATAAATAAATATTACAATAATAATAATCATAATGTAATTAGTAAAAAATCATTTTCTGTTGTCGATATATACAACTACAAAAAGAAGATTGCAAAAAAAGTATGTGTAAATGGTAATATTCGGTCTTTGCAGCAAACATGTTATATTACTGCAGATTTTTATGGTTTGACATATTAAGGTAGTAACTCTACCTGTATATTTAAGTTAATCTGTAAACCTTGATCGACCTGTCTTAGATTTATAATCTGTCTCTGGGACAAAACAAGGAGCACTTTTCTAGTCATACTCAAAAAATATATATAATAAATAAATAAATAAAATAAGATTTAAAAATTAAAAGAATCTTGGGTTAAATAAGTATTTTGTTTATGCAGTATCAATATTCCTTCTCTCAGAAGCACCCAGAAACACTAAATTATTACAGAAAATAAAGTAAGTTGACCAAATGGTTAATATCGATGAAATAGAGGGAAAATAAACAAAACCTATTTGTTCAAGTTATATCATTCATGAATCAGCATTTATTTAAAAAGTATAAAACAACTGCAACTTCTACTTCCATTGCTGATTATACTGCTAGTACCTCTACTGCATACATTAATAATAATAGTAGTAGTAGTAGTAGCAGTAGTAATGAAGTAGCAATAATAACATTAATATCAGTAGCAGCAGTTGTAGTAATTGCCATCAGTTGTGCATTAAGATATTTTCAAAAAAGAGGGGGAAGAACTTAACATTTAGTAAATATTCATCTACTCCCTTATAATCATCCATAAAACTGAACACAGTAATAAATAACGTAATTATACACAAGTGAGAAACAATCTTATAATGATTAGAGGTTGCTGTATTAATAGAACTTTTATATCCATGTTTATTAGAAGAGAATCTATGGACAAACTGAGAATTTATCTGGTTATGAATGGTTTAGCAGACAGCGTGTAAAACTGATACCGTGACACAATGCAAAACTAAAGGCCCATCGATCGATTTGTGACAGCTGACCTATATACCTACTTCCTCTCTTCATATGTTGTGAGAATTCCGACTTCTGTGAAATTAATTTTATCGCTGATACAAAATTTAAAATTATAGTTTAATATTAGAAACCTTGTATTTATATTTATTTTATAAATAAATGTTTTTTTTTTGTTTGTTTTTTTGTGAATAAAATTACATATGCTGAAAGCTTATTATGTAGTTTCCTCGTTTTTCTCCCCCATATTCTTCTTTTTATTATAATAATAATAATTAATATTATTATTATTATTATAAAAAGAAGAATATGGGGGAGAAAAATGAGGAAACTACATAATAATTATTATTATTATTAATTTATTATTATTATTTACCAACATGTAATTTTATTGATTATGAAATTCTTTTAAGCAGGGATTAATGTTCATTACAACAGAAAGAAAGAATGTGAATTTTCAAATATTTGGATAACAAAAATATAAATAAATAAATAATAAATAAATAAATAAATAAATAAAATGATAATAAAATTAACATGCCCATTTTATTGTTTTCAATATGTACACTACTAATCATGTCACTAGCACTTTAAGTAAACATTACTTTGCAGATCATTAACACCATAGAATTAGTGACAAATATTAAGAAGCTTTTAAGTAAATTGACTTGAATTTAGTCTCAGATAAAAAAGACAGAAAAAGAAAAGAAAAATTAATAAAATGGACAAAGTTCTCATTTTATTTGATAAAAAGAATAGTGATAAAAAGTGTGGTTCCATTAGTCAAATAAAAAATAAAATTGTCCCTGAAAATAAAGCAAGGAAATTTTGAAAATTTTATATAATTTATACATTAGAAATTATATTCATATCAAATTTTAAAGAAAAACTAACAGCCTTGATAACAGTGTAAGAAATAGTATTTGATTTAACACAAGGTGAATAAGAAAATTTATGTTGGAAATGTTGTTGTCAGGAGAAAAAAATAAAAAAAGATTTAGAAAAAGTGACATAATTATATGCAAATCATTAAGTTTTATTTTTCCAAACTAACATATATTATTTGTAAATTTATTTGGACTGAAGCCATTCTTTAAAAAGAAAAAGACAAATATTTTTTAGTCTGTAGTTTATGAATGATGAATTTTAATTCACTATTTTTATCTTTGTAAGTTTCATGTTAATGTAGAATTTTATATTAATAACAAATTATTAAAATTATCATTTTTGTTTTCATCAAATACACAAACAAAAACATTATAAAGGAACACTCTGCCAGCTTTTGAAATATTTAAACCAAATATGTTCCATTAGTAAGTCTTCAATGTTAATTGGTTTTCTTTAAGCCGACTTTGTAAATCATCTTCCCAGAAGTTGTATTTGTTCAACTTTTAGTTGGATGAAGTATTCTCCATATTTAATCATATTTTCTATTGTCAAATTTGCACATTTAGAAATTGGTATAAGAAGTATTTTTAACCAATAAGCTTTTATAGTGACATGCAGTTATTTGTTCTGGTAAATTTGTTAAGGTTATTAATAGATGTGCTATTTTTGTTTTAAATGTTTAACCTTTTTGTTACCATTTTTGCTACAAAGACTTAACATTTTAAAAAATTCTATCAATAGTTTCTTTCATTCAAGTTTATTTGAATGGTCTGTTCAATATTAATAGAAATTCTAACATTCATTTCTGATGATGGACAATTTCTTGAATATATTTTAGTCTATCAAGATAATTTTTATACCAAATGGTGTAAAACAGATTTTAAATTCCAGAGGCAATTTTTTTTACTCAGTTCAGTACGGTAACAGGTAGCCAATTTAATAAAGTGTTTATGTTTACTGGGTTTGGAATTACTAATTTTGTGTACATTTCAATCTACAGTAGCTATTCTAGTAGCTATGTCTAAAGTTTTTGACAGAAATATTTGGTAGTTTTTTGTGTGATATATAACTTTTTCAAAATAATTAATATTTTTAAATACATTTTCTCAGAATAATGATACTGAAAAATTAATAACAGTTCACTATATTACTAGAGAAAAGAAATGAATAATTTTCTTAGTAACTTGCACAATTTTGACAAGAAATGGACAGTGATACCTAAAAATTCTTTTTCTTTTGTAAGCATTAAATATTTCATCAAATTTTAATTTTAGAATTACAAGCATGGCTCTTTTCTAAAAGAATAAACTCTGCCAAATTTAGACCACAAAAAGAAAGAGATAATGGGCTTAATGTAGTGAATTAATATGGAAACATGTTTTTAAAAATTATTATTATCATTATTACAACACAGCTATAAAATAACTAAAATTATTTAGTAAATGATTTCTATATAATACTAGAATGTTTGTCATTATTTTCAGTGTATAGAGAACAGCAGGACATTCAATGGAAAATAATGAACTCTTGGATCCATTATTTCTGCATATGGTTTGAAGAGTTTTATTAATTTCACTATACAGGTAGAAGATTCCAAAGATGTTGACACATTGGTGAATCCATGGAAAAATCAAAAGAAGGTATATAAATAAAATAGTCATGAAATTCAGATTACATATCAAATTTACTTTTCTGCGACATCTGCATGTTTTATTTTTATGTCATGGATTTAAGATTACATAGCAAATTTAGTTTTCTGCCACATCTGCATGATTTATTTACAAATTTTAAACACAATATTAAAGTAACATATAATAACAAACAAAACAATAAATAAATAATTTAATTGAGATTGATTGATCAGCTGACAAATTAATTAACTAGTTGATTAAAGTAATCTAATAATAGAATTATGTGTGTGTATGTGTATGAGTGTATGTGTGTATATGTGTGTGTATATAATATATATTTAAACAATAGGACCTAATACTAACCAGGTTATTGGATCATAAAACTGTATATAATAATGTAAGTAAGTTAATTACTTTCTTATTCTTTTCAGATGCACAACAAGTCATTTCAGGCTTGAAAAAGAGAAAATAAGAATTAAAAACCTAATATAGGTCAAATGAAAGTTTGTCACTACTTGTAAATATGTTCAGCGCAACTTGACTGTTACTGTTATTACTACTGTTGTAGTTGTTTTTGTTCTTTATTTTTTTATTCATTTTTAATTTATTATTCCCCCCTCCCTTTTTGTTCATGTGTATGTAATATTTTTAAAACAATAAAAAATCATAGCAAAAAAAAAAAAAACAATGTCAGGAATTGTTGGATGATAAATTCAACAGCAGAATTACTTGACAATGGATGTGGATCCATTTGACATACCAAACATAAAAATATATATTATTGAACATTCTTTGATTTCATTAACAGATGATACAGCTTTACTGAGTTAATAATTAACTGCTTTCTAATTTTAGGTCAACAAGATCATGAAGTATAACCATTAATTTGACCATATTCAGACATGAAAACCCAGGAAAGTTTAAAGCATGCATATTATTATTTACTGATGGCAAGAGGACATAATACTAGCATAATGTAAATTATATTACCAGCACTTAAAGTAGAGACACTGACTTGCAGATCATTCAACATTAGAATTAGTGACAAGTATCATGAAGCTTTTACTTGAAAAAGTATGCTGACTGAATATGGTCTAATTTCAGTACAACATAAGAATAAATGCAGCCAGAAACTTCATCGGAACTGAAGTGAGAAAGTTAATACTTCTCAAATCTTTTAAGAGTATTGAAGATCAAACTGTGTAAATCATCATCATCTCTTTATTAAAACCAGTTTTAGTATAAAAGTATTGAAATGGACAATGACTGAAATCTTAACTTTTACATAATGATAAAAAAAGTGGAAACCAGGAGCCACATTTCATTATTCTTTTTAATAAAGGGGATCAAAAATCTATTTTTGCTGTTGCATTTTAATCACTTATATACAAAGACAGAAGCTGTGAATTTTCATTAATTGGACAAAATCGTTCAGTGGCAACAATGAAAAATTCTCATGTCATCAATAGTCCCTTTCAGCTATGCCTTTTCTTATGAAGCCTGAATGTTATGCTGACAGAAAACTGCCATCATTTATAATGTAACTGTAATGAGCTCACTAACAAATTTTAATAATGAACATTTTTATTAACAGAACATATGTCAATATGTTGAAAGGTTAGCATTTCCTTTTTGTCTCAATCATAAAATAGAAACCTTCAAAAAATACTTTAAAATTTCAATCTTTACAGATTCTTTTGAGTGCTTTTAAAATACAATTTCTTATGTCATAACAATTCTTTCAAAGGGAATTGAGGGCTTGTAAATTTAACAGTTAAAAAAGAAGGTTGCCAATCACTTCAACATATGCTGCAAAACAGTAACTTCTGAATTAAATAATCCATATTTTAAGGACAAAATGTATCGTTACATACAACATTAAAATTTAGTCTATGTATTTTACCATTTATGAAAATATTGCAAGTAATATTAACCTATAATACATATAGACAGATTAAAAACTAGATAAAATAAAATTATATTTTAGAATTTTATTCCTGGCTGTACAAAAGAAATATTTCAAAACTATACATTAGCAAACTGAATTTACAGAGTTATGAACCAATAGGATATTGCTCTCTGTATCAACTGAGATTGGTTCAGGAAATACGACATCCATTAATAAAACTAAAATTAAGTCACAGGCTTCATGAAACCGTTCAAGTAGTGTGTACAAGTCTAATGAAATAATAATCATCCATTTGCCGTGTTATCACAGATAGTATGCATCACCATTGTCTGAACATGAACAACTGTTGGCAGGTTGCAGCATTAATCAGTTGATGGATGAGTTTCATTCCATAATCAGTTCACAATTTCTTGGGAACACTGGCAATAATGGGTTTCGGCCTTGTTCTGAATGTAAGTTTTTTCTTGATAACTGCTTGGATGATGTAATGAGTTGTCTTTCTCTGACCTGCCTCCACTGCTGAATCAGCAGTACTGTTCTTTATAAGAACAGCTAGTGGTTTATCAAGTTCAATAACCTTTCCATACAGAATATGATGCCCAATAAGGAGGATTGGAATGTCCTGGAAAAGAGTAGTGTCACAAATTTCTTCATTTATATTTAAATTATTCCTAAGAAATTATTTTTAGAATTAGCAGCCCTCAACACATTTTAATATTGATGAATTAATAAAGTTTAATCATGTTTGTTGTCTAAAGATATCAGATAGGAAAGCATTTAAAGGGCTGCTCTTATCACGTATCAGATATTTCTGTCAGGAAAGTACACAATATAGTAAAACAGTCTAAAGAACATTCTAACATAAGAAGATATATTTTTAGTTTTTACACATTCTGTAAAAAGAAATATTTTGTTTTTCCTAAGTCTTGTTTTAAAGATATATTTCAGTCTAAAACTGGTCAGGGCAAACCTTTTAGGCCACTTTATTTTCTTATGTATATATATATAAATAGAGGATTAAATTTTAAGCAGGCTAAAATTTGCTGTTTTTCTTCATGATTATTTTGTAGCAAAACTGGTAGTTGACGAGGACCAATATTGTGCCCAATAACTTACCTTTGAAATGTTTAGGGTTTATATTTGTACTGCTTATTTGCAGTACTTCCTGTTAGCTGGGTTTTTTAAAGAAATATTAATGGAAAGATTTAGCTGCACTGGCATGTACATTTTCATGTTGAAAACACCTGTGCATAATGCCAAGTTTTAAGGAAAATCCTGTTTCAGCTTCAATGTGAAAACAAAGGTCAGATTGTGAATCCTGGTCAACATAACCTCATGGCTGCCACCCTGGTTTGTATCTCAGCCTTTTTTCTTTCTTTTTTTAGTGTCAACACAATAATTCTGGAATCCAAGATTACAGCATCAAGGGCTGCCATACAGGATAATCATGCAATGGAGTGAGTTTGCTAAGTAGAATATCTTACTTCTGAACTAGAAATGCTGCTGCAGAATTGAATTTATTTTTATAAGACATCATATGGATTCTTTTTCTTTTTTTAAAAGCTTATAGTCTATTATTCACTAGAAAGACCACTGTTAATAAATTTGAATAACAGCATTAGACATCAATAACATCTTAGGTATCAAAATTTCCAGAATACATTAATTTTTTAATAATAAAAGTAAATAATATGTAAGTCTAACCTAATTAGTAATTAATTACCGTATACGTAAAATGAAGATCACCTATAAACTTTCCACTCAATGGTACATCATGTCTAGTTTCCAGATCACCTTGAATATCAAGTATAGCCCATTCTGGGCATGAACTTCCATTTGGTCTGAAACATATATAAAATAATAATTTAATAAAAGATAAAAAGGAAAAAACTAAATAGAAAGTTTTCATATTTAAACAGGACAAGAAAGTCAAATTTAAAAATGTATCTATTAGATTATACACATAGTCACAGTAATTTTTTTTTAATGTTAAGCCAATGTAATACCTTAAGTCTGGTCTGTTTAAAACAGCAACTTTGACATGTTCAATTGATGAATCATAAAACTAGAAAAATAATGGATTCATTAATACAGGGTTTGAATTTTACCACAATAACCATAAAAAAATGTACGACTCAAAAAGGCATAAAAGGTACAGAACAACCACATAGCAATTTGTTATCCATATACTTTTCTTCCTCTTCTTCATATCCTACATACCATTTCAGACTACAAATAAATATCAGGACAAAATGCGCCAAAAAAATGGATTATCTCCTGCAAATAACATTAATCTATTAATATATCAACTGCAAATACCCTGTGTTACGGTTATGCTATTATACAGTTCAGAAAAGCAGTTATTAAAAATTATCTGGACCAATGTACATGTAATATATTTATCAAACTAAACTTTTGTTGAGTTCTAGAACTAACACTTATGAATTTTAATTAATTAATTGCACTGATTACCTCAAATATACCTTAGGGTCATTCCATGTCAAATCACCCAAAAAAAATTTAAACCCGACCATCTCAGATTTTTATAAAACTTGGTATACTTGTTGACCAATTGGACCAGTGGTGTTGGAGATATGGCCCACCGAATTTTTAGATTTTTGGCAAAAATGGGTGTGACCACCAACCTTAGAACCCTCATATCTCTGGAACTACTGGGCCAATCTTCATAAAATTGGTATTGTTGAAAAGGCAATATGACAAGGATTCCAAATCTGCCATTTTTGTTCAGTTTGGAAAATATTGGAGTACATTGACCTTATGACCTTTGCTATGACCTTGAAACTGACCGTGTGGATCACGTGACCTTGAGATGACCTTTATTGAAATTTAATCTCCCACATGTTAACTAAAACATATAAAAGTTTACTGGGTGTAATATGTTTTGTTTAGCCACAATATAGATTTAAAAAATGCACATACATGAAAATAACACCTTTTCAGCCAATAACATCTGATTAACTAAAACCTGAATGATCAATTCTGGATGCTAGGAATCACCATCTTTCTTGATCATTGAGTAAGACATTGTAGGCCTACATGTATGCATAAAGTTCACATATAAAAGTTTCCTGGGTGTAATATTTTTTGTTTAGCCATAATAGAGATTTTAAAAATTTCAGATTTAGTGCTGTGGGATCCCAGTCAACAAGCATACCAAGTTTTATAAAAATCTGAGACGGTCGGGTTTAACCCATTGGGTGATTTGACGTGGATGACCCCGTATGTGTTTTTTATATATTCTCAAAAATTCAATAGAAATTAAACCAGTATACAAAAAGTACATTTTTCCAAACTGATTTTTCCAGAATTGTACAGGCCTTTATGTTTTCACTCATATTGCTCACATACCCCCCTTTTTTTAAATATCAATTAATTAGCATTAATTTGCCTAAGAACTTCATTATATAGATACCAAAAAAACATTCATAAAAATCTGATTTGCTAAGAACTATCTTCATAATCAACATCTTTATCAGAAAGAAAATATTATGCCACACAATTAATGAATCAAACAAAATAACAAAACATTGAACTTTTAAGACCATCTTATATTTTCTTGTGTTTATTAAGCTGAATATGTATACTATATATTTTGATTTTGAAATTATAAAAATATAATAATGAAACTCCCTTCAAGGAAAACAAAAATTGGGTGACCTTCAGCTGTGGCGAAGTTAAGTTTATGTCAAGTACCTAATAAGAGGAAACCTAACTGAAAAGAAATTCTAAAATAACAACCTTTTACATACAATACTATCTATAATTATAATTATTATAATAATTAGTTAAATTACTGTTTATTCATTTTCATTATAGTCATGCTATATTTTTCACAGTAATTAAATTTCAAAACATGCATCGTTACAAATTTATACAAATCATGCTAATAAAATCCTAACCCTAACCCTAAACATTTATCATTTTATGACAATACTGAATATCATGAATGTGAGAAAAACAATGTTTTTCTCAGTTTATAAATTATTATTATTATTATTACATGTTGGGAGTTTTGGGGTTTTTTTTTTTTTTGGTAAACGTTTCTGAGACGTGATTATACGGTCATAGTACTTTTACTTAGTATTCTGGGTTTATTTTTTTTTAATTTTAATTTTTTTTTTTTTTAATTGCTGCCTGTGCAGTTAAAATAATAATAACAATAATAATAATAAATTCCTTAAAAAACTAAAAATAAGGTGATACAAAAATTTACAGACTCGTTTACCAAATTGTAGGGTGGGGAAACATGAATAAAACTGTCAGTGTCACTTAATTACGTTTTTTACATTTTTAATTTATCTCTTTTTAGCTCTTTTCTTTTATTTATATAGTTTTTGGGGGTGTTGTTTGTTTTTTTGTGTTTTTTTTTGGGGGGGAATGATAAGTAACGTGACCACATGATACAATACATCATGCTTTTTAAAACTTATAATAGTTCAATACTAGTGGCCGAATTGCGAATGCATCAATTAATTTATTAAAACATACACTTTAATAAAAACCTGAACCATTGCAGCTTCAGCTAAGACTGAAAATCACAGTTATATTAACTCAAGAAATAAATGAACACATTTCTTCTTCGAAAATGTTAGACCAATACTAAAACAAATTCCCGCCAAGGTAAGCAAATCGTCTTCTTTATTTTGCTGTTTACCAGTCGATTATTATTTGACCAATCATGTTTCATTTCTGGTGTCATGTCTTCGTCCACATGTGCGGTTGTGACTGAGAATTTATTTATTTGCCGTTTTGTTTTAATTTCTGGTAATTTCAAGTTTATATATATATATATATACACACACATACATACATTTTCTAAATTGATAAATCATACATTACTCAAAGAAAATCTTGTTTCGGAATTTTTTGTAAAAGTAATATAAAAATTCAGTCACTCACTCACTGACTATATATTTTAATTACTAGCCAGCAGCATTGTTATGATAATATTGTAAATTCCTAAAGAAAAAGAAAAATAATAAAAAATAAATAATAATAGGTAATAAATTGATACTCTTTTTGTTTGTCTTACCGTTATTGTTTTGTCATTTGACTCATTGTTGGGCATAAACATTCTTTTGAAGGTAAACCGATACAAATAGAATATTCAGTGTCACAGAATTCCTATAAGTATACATTAAATGATTAAGCTTTATTATATTATATTTTATTTTAAAGGTTCTTGAATGATAACATGGCAGAGTTCCGAGTACATCATGTTAGATTTTTTGAATATGTTCCAAATGCTATCCATTCACTTGCATATGAGCCAAGTCAGAAGAGACTAGCATTGTCTAGGTAATTATAATATATCATATATATTTAAATTTGAATATTACAAAAGCAAATAAACATTATAATGCATCCCTTTTATTTTAATTATTTACTTGCATCATATTTTATTTTAATTATTATTAGGTATGTGTATTACTGCCAGAACTGCATCCGCCATTTTCTGCTATATCCGTGTGACCTGGATCTCCCCGATGGCGAGTGGTGTGTCTGCATAAAACGCTTCTCATTAGTCAGGGGCTGGGAGTTTCGGTTATCCCTGATGGTATAATTAGCAGGAAATTCCCGTTTCTCACTTGTTTTCGAATTTTTCAGTTCGGTCAATTGGTTTGTTTCGGAGGAGAGTTTGAATTTTTCCTTCATATTCAACACGTTAAAATCAGTCGTTTTCGATATCGGAGGATAATCTAAGGTAGATGGAGGCGAAGAACAATATTTAATTTTATTATATGTGAATTTATATCGAAATCTGACATAGCTGAGAAAATGTATTAACCCCGGGAAGATGAGCTGTAAAATCGAAATGGCTTAAAAATCAAACATGGCGGATGAAAATTCGAGTGAAACTGAAGTGATTTCTACCCTTGATTTCAGCTATGTTTGATAAATGAGTGATAGAACAGATTGTGATGCTGTATAAATATACAACTGTACTCTGTGTCACACTTTTATTACTTGATGGATTGTAAATAGTGGACGATTGTGGATTTTGCGAGTGCCTTCAAGCCAATCGGTATCAACTAATTTTTAAATTTAGTAATCATTATTATTATGTTGGCCTTCTTTTCGGGATGCCTAACTTGAAGTGGAAAAGAAAATCCCCCAATCCAAGGACTGGTATAGCCAACCAACACTAGGAAGAGAACTTTTCCAATGGAATTCCAGTTTCTTTGGCGAATTTCTTAAATGGTCACGTATTCAGTATTGTTTATTTTTGTCTTTAGCTGCAAAAAAAAGCTGTGCAAAGACCTTTAAAGAACTTCAATCATATATCCCCAATAATATTACTGGTCATCAGAGAAATACAGTTTTGAATTATATTACATCACAAATTCAGAAACTTGTTGACAACACTCGGAACAAGTTCAAGAAACTCAGTGACACTGTGGAATTCAATATGTTTGATTCCATTTGTCACGAAAGTTTTGATCAGCTGAACCTGACCAGTACTATTTCCACAGTTATGTCATGTATTATCCAGCCAGTGGAAGTCCCTCAGGCTGATGAAGAAAATGCCATTGTTCTTCCCAGTACCAAGCCTGTTGCTGTGTCCCCACTGAAAACCAGGCAGATAAGAAAGTGCCATAACTGTGAGAGATATCATGAAAGTTTGCTATTTGCCAAACAGAAAGTGAGAAACAGGATCTCTTAAAACGTCAGAATTAAAATCTGCTGTATTACTAATTATTTATATTGCACTTTTAATAGCTTGAATTGAGAGAAGTAGTTACCATCTATCTTCAGTCCAAATTTCACTAATAAAATTTGATTATTAAGAAAGTTACATGCATTCTAGTGAAAAACAATAGGATTTTGGTCATGCCATTGTAATGCAAATGCAGTAAATAATAGAACAATTAATTAGTGTTAATTGAAAATGTTAAAATGCTGTAACTTCCTTAATACTTAACAGAATCACATGATGTTTGTTGTTTTTTACAGGGTTTTTAGAGTTCGTTTCAGCGATGTTATTTATGTTGAATTTGGCGGTGATTGAATTTTTTGTCCACATACCTATTATTATTATATTTTTTTTATTTTATTTATCTTATTTTGGTATCATGAAGTACAGAATGTTCTAGATGTAAAGACAGTAGTATCAATCCACTAATGGCTAGTCTATATCCAATAAAATGTCAAATTTAAGCTGGTCCATCAGTAAATCTGTAAGAAGATATGTTTGCAGAGTTGGTTATCACTGGATTTTTGTAATTTTTATTTCTATTTAGGTATTAATGGTAAATTTTTGATTAATTATTTTTAGATCTGATGGTTCAGTAGAAATTTGGAGTATAAAAGATGACTGGTATCAAGAAAAGGTAATTTCATTAGTTATATTTAATATATATATATATATATATACACAATTTAAACACAAATTAGAAATTGTTACTTAGCCACCATTTGATTGTTGATTCTTTTTCTGAGTTATAAATGAAAAATTTACATAATAAAAATTAAGTTTTTGTAACACATCGATTCTTTAATTTTAAATCAATTAATAATAATAATAATAATGTTTGTTACAGATTATTTTGGCCAAAGAAGGTTTTTCAGTAGAAGCAGTGGTGTGGCAAGGGAAACGACTCTATTCAGCTGGTCTGGATGGGAATGTTACAGAATATGATTTGTTTAAACTACAACCTAAGGTTAAAATTAATTGATAACCATAATTTATCAGCATTTCATTTTTCTGTTTTGTGACTCTTTCACTTCTAGTTCTAAAAATCAGACTAGCGGTAACTGTCAGTAAAACAAGAGTCAAGTAGATAAGTTATTGTTTAAAATGAAAAAAGATGTAAATTTATAAATACTGAATATGTCTTATTTTTCTACCATCTACCATATAGAAATATCTGACAATTTTTAACGTTTTATTGGAATAAAAAATTTTGCCTGATAAATATAATAAATGTAGTTCAGATTCATTAGATTAATAATATTGCATTTAACAAGAATACATTATTTTTTTTTCAACTCGGTATTTTTTGGTCAATATTGTTTTAATTTTAGGTTTCAGTTCCATCAAATGGAGGCCCTGTTTGGTGTTTAACTAGCAATGCTGAAGGAACAGAGCTTGCAGTATGTTTGAAAATAAAATATTAATATTTACAGATAATCCACTGTTAAATAACTTAACACTTTGGAAGATCACTGTGGTGTCTTTATCACATTTTCAGCAGGCTGTTACAAAGTCTAGTTATGAACTATCAGATTTTTTTTATGACATTATTAGTTGGCAATGCTCACCTTCAGTGTTTTTAAAATTAGAGAGTTACAAGGAATTTAAATATATAAGATACTAATAACCAGTAACTTGATAACATGCATAACTGGATGTAAAACATCTGCAATTATATGTTACTCTGCAATCTTGTACAGGCAGGTACAGAAGAAGGCTGTGTTGTTCTTTTTGAAACAGAGGGTGATGTTCTGCAGTATAACAGATCATTTGATCACCAGGAAGGTACAGTATTACATCTCATATTTAAAATTGTTTTATTACAGTATGATAATGATTTGAAAATAATATAATTTTAACTATCTGCTTAATTATTAACTTATGATATTAAAAATTATACATAACATTCACCATGATTAAATGATTTTGTTACTTCATATTGCAGGAAGGATTCTGTCAATAGCATGGTATTCAGCTAACAATGTTATAGTGACGGGGGGAATTGACAATATCAGACTGTGGAGTGTGAGGTCAGGTCACGCCCTCCAGAGATTGACCCTTGGTCGTCAAGAAAAAAACAAAGAAACAATTGTTTGGTGTTTAGCTGTGACAAGGTGAGCAATATTATTGGCTTGTTATTTTTAATAAAAATGTAACAATTGCATTATTATTGAAATTTTTGTAAAATGTATTTAAAATACTAATTACTGTGTTTATTTAGATGATATATATTATATTTTGATTATTTTCAGTGACCTCACAGTGATTAGTGGAGATTCAAGAGGTAAAACCTGTTTCTGGAATGGCAAACAAGGAACACTCATGAAAGTTAGCACATTTTAAATTTATCATCTCTTTTTATCGCTATTATGAAATTTCTATTATTTTGGAAATTATACATTATAATTCAGACATCATCATGCTGCATATCTTCACAAATGTTACTGAATTGATTAAGTGTATTGATTCAAACATTTGAGCTATTTTGTTCATTTTGCAACCACCATTAAAGAAATGTTTCACTGGGTTACACTGTTTACAAAAATGTAAATAAATGTTCACAGATAGATCCATAGCTGTAAGTGAAAGTCTTGAAAATAATAATAATAATTAGACAGTTTTATATAGCACCTTAACTGAGAGTATTTAATCCAATTATTATTCTAATTTCAGAGTTATCAAAGTCATAAATCAGATGTTTATTGTATGGCTGTCAGTCAGGTATGTGTTCTTTTATATTATTAGATATTTCTTCACTCTCAGTGCGTTATGAAGGTTTCTATCATAAAGATGAATTCTTAAAATTAGTTTGGTAGCTCTGTGTTGTGTATAGCAAAAACGTAACTAACGAATTAAATGTAAACCATATTTTTTTTAAACCAATATTTTTTAATGAGTTATATCACACTTCTGTTACAGTTAATTAAAATTACATGACTGTATTTACAGTGATTATGTTGTAATTGTGACATACAAGATTACTTCGTTAATTTTATTTTTTATTTTTCACAGGATGAGAAAACTGTACTGACGTCAGGAGTTGATCCAGCTGTTGTACAGTTTCAGTACGTTGAGACTCAGGCAAACAGTGAGTGGAAGAAATGGGTTCGATCCTCAGTATGGGTACAACACACACACGATGTGCGAGCACTTGCATTTGTTGATAACTTCATTCTGTCAGGAGGTAAGAACTACATGATTAGGGTATTCAGAAGTTCCAATTTCTTCCTGTTTGTCTGCAGCCATCTAATTTTAGTCTGTTGTGTAACTCGTAAATTTCACATTTTTTAGTTCATTTATATCTGAAGAATCACTTTTATCTGTGACAGCACATTAAATTCTAGAAGAATTTTAGATGTATCCTGTCACTTTGATATTGGCCTAATTTAAATCCAGGGCATCTTCATCTTCTGGTATAATTTATATTTCGGTGTTAGTTAACAATACCCACCATATTTCCAGAATGAGTGGGATGTCGGATACAATATACAATTGCTGGTTCAATTTCTTTTATGAATTATTTGTTAATTTAACATGTTTTAGTGTCATGGAGGTTCATCATTACAAATTTAAAAAATAAAAGTAACTGTCAAAATAGCATCAAGTCACATTTAAAGTCAATGATTTAATATGAAGCTGATATAAGTTAGTGTAATGAGTCTGAATATTTTTCTCATACTTGCAGTATAAATCTATATGATTAAAACCAATGTATTTCCAGGTGTGGACACTAATCTGACTATCAGCATGATGGAACAAAGCAGTAAACAGCCTCCACATATCTGGCGAAAACTTTCTGCTATTCCAAATGTAAGACTTACATTACTGTGCTTGCATATGTTTGAGTTTGTGTGTGTTTGTGTGTTTGTATTTGTGTGCTTGAATTTGTATTTTACATTACAGTATTAATTAGAGGCACATAGCACCACAGAAAATCAGATATACTTGTATTGGTGATACTGAATGTATGTAATATGTGATCTTTTGTTCTCTATTGTTTTTATTTTTATAGTATTTTTTTTTGTCTTTTCAGACTCACTTAGTTCATGTTGCCAAAAACTCCAATATGCTATTATTGAGATATCCACAACATCTGGAAGTATGGACTCTAGGGCACTCGGACTTCATGTCAGGTAAAAAGTTTCAATATTTGTTTTATTTCTTACACATTTGAAATTATTTTTTTTATTTTTTATTTAATTTGCTAATTCCATAGATTCCAGTTTCTTTTACATTTAAAAAAACAACTTTTAGTTATAGGGCAGAGAAGTTTTTGATGGAACCAGATACATATTTTATTTTAACCACTGGATTAAAAATTCTAAAATCTTAGCTCTATAAATGTACAGTAATTCTTGCTCTCCTCTCTCTCTATCTGTCTGTGGCTCATCATGTTTCTTAACTCAGTTTGTTTCTGTTCAAAACACCTTATTGATTATGTATTTACAAAAATAGGGGTAGAGTGATTAATATAGTTGTATGCTTTTTTATTAGACACAGAACAACATATAAGTAATGTATCTTCTTTATGCATTAAAAAAAGAAAGAATTATTATAAAAGAATATAAATTTGACTTTCAGACAAGAATGGTGAAATTCTGTCTCTGCAATCAAAACCCATTAAACTGATTCAGCTTCTGGCTAGAACTGGTCACATTATTGTTTGTTGTGCGATTTCACCAGATGGCTGCCATATTGCTTATTCTGATGAAAAAGATGTCCGGCTGTATGTCATGACTGTTAATGTAAGATATTAAATCTTATCTTTTTTTAATTTATCTCATTAAAAAAGTAATACATGTCTCTACAATGGTTGGAATATGTGGCCAAACTTTGTGTTAATAATAGCAATGTTATTAATGGCAGCAATTAATGGCAGCAATGGATGGGCAAAAACTTGTTCTGGAAAATGTATGTATTTCTTGGCTGTATCAGAAATCTGGGACATAGAGACTTAAAAGTTAACATTGATGATAATATTGAATTGTAAATAAGATGTTTGTTTTGTAATATGAAACTTTTTTTTTTTAATTTCCTTCTAGCACAGAACTGAAGATGTCATTTCCAGTGATGTTAATATAGATATAAAAAGAAAAACAATTAGTCCTGGTCAAACTCTGTCACCTGCTCACAGAATGATCTTCACCCAAGATGGGCGCTTTCTTATCACAGCAACTAACACAGCTAATATACAAGTTATAGAGATTTCTGATTCAGATTTAAAACATGTGCACACTTTTGAATCATCATCTGGTTAGTATGTTTCTCAAATTATTTTTAAATAGGTATAATAATATGTTTTATTTTGTATAAATTGTTATAGGTAGTTGAGGATGATACATGGATGAAATATTTGACACTTAATTAGGCTGTTTGGAATTAAAATAAAAACCAAAAAATAAATTAAATAAATTATAAAACAAATTCATTTCAATTATAGAAAAGTGTCATATCCATTTATGTTATTTATTCACCGCCAGAGTTTATATAATAATGTGGAATATTTAATTCACATCATACAAATGTTCATCATATAAAAAATTAATTATTATTTTATCAATATTTGGATTTATTATGCAGTGTGTATTTCTAATATTTTTAGACACTGAACCAATTCATTTGCTGTGTGCAAGTGCTGACTCAGTCTATATAGCTGTAGCTGATCACACAGGAGAGGTTAGGGTCTACAATATCAAAACAAACAAGGTACACTTTGTAATGATTTAGAACTGTCGTACATTTTATTTTATATGTATATTTTTGTATTATTATTATTTATTTTTTTTGTTAACAGGTTAAAAAAGATAGTTCGAATGATACATTTTAAATTAAATGTTTACTTTTGTTTTAGTCTGAAATAGAGCTATATGGCCAAGTTATGTAAATCATGGCATTAATGTGAGAAATTTTAATCACTGTTACTCAGATTAATTCTGACAATACAAAACATAGTGAAATAACTATTTGTGCTTATATAAAGAGTCTATTTGCTAAACTAGTGCTGAATGGTCCTGAATATTTACTTGATAAAAATTTAACTAGTTTTCAGTAATTTATATAATCAGTGATTAACATCCAAATGTGGGTGTGCAAATTCATTTTATATCAAATTTCTGTTTTTGAACTATATAATGTTAAATATTCATTAAAGGTCAAACAAGTTTCAAGAAAATAATCTCTAATGGAGTCTACTGTCATGTTTGTCTAAGCGTAGCCATTAGCAGAAATTTTATGACACAAGACTTTATTTTGCTCTTGTGTAGAGTAATTAATTTAAAAAAAAAACCCACTTAATTTGTTGTTAAAAGATTTTCAACCCAAATTAAATTGTACAAACATTATATTTGTATAAATAATAATATGAAATGCTTAAAGTATTGTTTTGTTTTGACAGTTTGTTTGTAGTTTACCTGGACAGAACTGTCAAGCCACTGCTCTGACCTACTCACCTGACAGTTCCTACCTAGTAGTTGCATACTGCAATCAACAGGTGAGATTATCTTTTTATTTTCTGTCTTAACAGTTTAAGTTGTGTTTTTTTTAATTAAATTCTGTCAGAATTGGAAGTTAATTACTTTTTTTAAAGAAAGAGGCATAGAGAACTTATTTGAATTAAAACTTATTTTTGATGGTAAACTGCATGTCAAACTAATTTTTTCTTGAGGAATATTGATATTTCCAAATGACGAACATTAAAATAAAGCACTATTTGAGGTATTTCTGAGCATGAACTATGTTATAAAAAAAGTTTACAATATTAAAAATGATGCACAGAACATTATTTTACTAGGTTTAGCAAGTTCACTGCAGTTGGAAAAAATAAAATAGTAAAACAGCAGTCAGTTGTGGGGCTTTGCTTGTGGTTTGACCTGTATTTGTAATTGTGCAGAGAGATACAAAATCCCACCAATATTACATTTGACCATCCATTATCTTTTTATATGGCCTCAGAAATTTTCTATAATGCATCACAGGACAGCCATTTGAAAATTTTAGTTGGATAGTTTTCAAAATTCACTCACAAAAGTTCTTGATGTATTTTTTTTTTTTTAATAATAACAGAACGTAAACATTGTTTATTGATAAATCTTTGCTTAGCATTTATTTATTTATTTATATATTTTTAAAATACATCTGATTTAATATATTTTAATTGCTAGATTGTTATTTCTGCTGCACAGTTTTTCTTAACTTAATATATATATTTTTTTTTTATCATCCAGCAATTTTTAGTTATAATTTATCATAATATTTAACAGCCATAGAAAAATAGATATTACAGTGAATAGAACAGGAAATATTATAATGAAGAAAGTACTGTGTATAAACAAAACACAGTATAGTCACCTAGTGTTGAGAACCAGGCATGGTTAGAAAAAAGATCAATTACTGATGATAACAAAATGTGTCACCAGAAATTACCTCTTCAGCAAATTTTGATTGTTACTTGCAGATTTTTGAATTTGACATAGCTAAGAGAGAATACACAAGCTGGAGTAAAAAACACAGTCACAGTTTCCCCAAGAATTGGACTAAGCGTTACCATAAAATTATTAACATTTCATTTAACCCTTGCAATAACAAGCAGATGTTTTTAGAAGAGGAATCCATGTTTATCATTATTGACAAAGCAAAGGTAAATATTTTCTAAAGTAAAGTATATTATAAATATACCTACAGAATTATTATTTTTTATTTTTATTTTTAATAACATGAAAAAAAGAATAATATTCAATGTCAGATGTTATAAGGCCAAATGTTTGGTCATTTAAATAGTAACCTTTGCTATTTACACAACTTCTATGACATAGTAATAATTGCAGCTTTTAGTGCTTCATAACTTATCCATTATTTTCATTGACATATATTATCAGTTAATCTTCCAAAGCATTTTATTCTTACTGAAAAGAGAGAAACATTACAAATAATTAACAAACAGGTTTATTTTTCTTTATTTTCTGATTTTTTTTTTTTGATTTTTTTTTTTTTTTTTTTCAGCCATTTCCAGATCAAAATGAAAATTTGATAGCATGCAGGTCAAAAAATTCTGAGGAAAAAAATTCACATGCTTTTCATTTCTGTACAAACTACAAGGTATCTGACTACATTTTATTTTTTCATTGTGTATATGTTCAAAGTTAAGTCAGTTAATTTAAATTTCAGTTTTTCTCTCCAAGATTCATTTTATATCTCCAGGTCTGAGCTGGCAAAGTTTAATTTTCACAATGAACTAAAAAAAATTAAAATTATATATTCTTTATTTACATATATTAATTCATTATTATATCTGAAATAAATTTAGCCACCTTTATTTATTTATTTAAAAAGAAATATACCAAAATGTTTATTTTAAGTTGGAATGATTACCCCCAAAATATAAATATTGACAATCCTCCAAATCTATAAAGACTTAGCAACTTTTTTTTTTTTTTTTTTTTTATTTTTTGGAATCATATGGAAGAATATTACTTAAAAATAATAATCAGCTTAAAAGATTTAAAATTATTTTACAAATGTTTTATTTTATGTTTTATCATTTTAAATGTATATATATATTTTTTTCCCCAATACATTCTATATAGTTTTTGCTTCACCTAAATTTGATTGTTTTGTTTCTGTGTTTGAAAAGATTAATAATAATTTTTTTAAAAAGTTCTTACATATATTTTTCATCTTTTCATTTTTAATAAAAGTGTTTATATTACTATTTGATGTATTTGCATATCATCTTTCACCGTTTGTTCTACCGTCTTGTATAGTTTGAAATAATGGAAATAAAGGTTAACACTACAAACTATTAACTTAAAACAGACTTAAAAATACTAATTTTGTTCTTTTTTAAAAGTGATAAACATGAGATTTCACAATAAAAGAAAAAAGAAATATTAAAATATTCAGAAATGCAAAATAAGAAAGAAAAATAAATTTTAAAAAAGCTTTCAAAAGGGGGAAATATTTCTTATTTATTTATTTTTTTTTTATTAATTTAAAAGTTAGAATAGCCCAAGGATAATTTTAAAACTATTGGTCTTGTGTAACTGATCTACAACTATGCAGAATATTACAGAACATTCAGTGAGAGAACTTTTTGGTATTTGTATGTGAATTTAAAAACGTAACAAACTTTGCTGATAATAACTTGCTTTAATAGGTTTGCACTAAGTAGCTACTGCTACTCAGTGAGTTAGGCATTTTTTGGAATTGTGAAACAATAAGATATCAGGTTACATGTTAGGTATCGCATTAATGATACAGTTTTCAGAGACGTTTGTGACTTTTTTACGTTATTGCAATAAAACAAATGAAGTGTAGCTAAGTGACATTTTAATGTCAGTTGACTAATTCAGTATTAAATTTTTATTTTAAGTATTTGAATCCTTATTTTTGAAAATTTATTATTTTAAATTTAATTCACTAGATTTATAAATTTAAAAAAAGAAATTAATTTTTTAAAAATCTTTTTGTTCATTACCTTTTTCCTTTCTGTCATTTTATTGTGTTAATATTAATTTTTTTTTAATTTTTTTATTTTGATCATCTTTTCCTTTTCTTCTTTACATTTTTATTTTACATGTTTTATTAACCTGATGTTAATAGTTATACAAAAAACATTTTGCTATAAATTTGCATGTGACAGTTCTCTGAAAGATTTAATTTCTTCAAAATATTCTGTTTGGAAGGGAAATACCTAAATTATAAATTAAAATATTTATTATGACTCACTATTTTAAATTTGTTTTCAGTATATAATGTGTCTGGAGACATTAAAAGATGACTGGTTGGTTGTGGTTGAAAGAACACCATTAAGCATTAATGAGCAGCTTCCTCCATCTCTAAAACAAAAGAAGTTTGGCACATAAATATCAGCTGCCATCTTTTTAAAGTGGAGTACACCTAAACTCATGCTTCATGGAGAACATTATATTAAAATTTTCTCTTAATTTCTTATTTTTTTATTTTTTTATATTAATAAAAATAAATAAATCCCAATGAATTTTCTATATGCTGTTAATTATTCTTTTTTTTCATTTTTTTTTTTTCATTTCATTTCTTGGATGATTAATTTGATCAAGTGGTTAAAATGTATTATTGCATACCCAGGATGTTTACATAATCTTTCCAGAGAATCTGTGATAGCAGTTCAATTTTCATAATAATAATAATAATAATGATAATAATAATAATAATTATATATATATGTATACTTGTTTCCCTTTATCAATCTCATTATAAAGATGAATCTAAACAGTTTTTAAGAACTGTTGAATAAATTTGAAGTTATAACCACTTTCGATTATTATTATTAATTTAGCTATCATTTTTATTAAGTACCATTGGTGGTAAACTTGTGTAGTTATTGGGAAATTAATTTGGCCTAGTACTACAAAAAATGCAATTAAGTTGGTACAACTGATATTACCAAGTTGTTGCAGTTAGCTGATGATGTTGGTACTTGTACCAAATGACCATTTAAAGAATGATGACAGAAGGCACATGGCCACTTTGTTATAGTGAAAGGCCAATACAAAACTTAAAAAATTCAAAATATAGTTTTAATTCCTTTATAGTTTTATTATTTTGAACATTATTTCAGTAACATATAAATCAGAATGTTATATAACCATGTAAAGAATATTTCTATCCTTCCCCTTTCCTCAAGTTTTATATTGCAAGACAATTTATGATCTAGTATGAATTCCTGGGTTTCAATGATATCAATACAAACATCTAGCATGCACTTCATTGAGAAAAGTGAATGACAGTAACCGGTCCAATTTAAAAAAATAATAATAATTTTAAGTTCTTACCAGTTCACTGAATGATAAAAATAAAGAAGTCTATGCTTATGATATTGTCTGAGACAAACACTGGGGCCAGTACTGAGATTTGATAAATTAAAGTAATTCATAATCTCAGAGATTAAATAAAACCAAAATTAACCACCTGTATTACATAAATCAAGATAAAAATTGAATTATCTTTCATAGAAACAAATGTTGAATATAACAACTGTCTGATGAAAACAGGTCTGTAACCAAAATAATTGTGAGTGAATAATAGATAATTTAAAGTAATAATGTCTTATTCTTATCCAGGAAATATTTTGCAGTTGACCATAATTAATTATGCAGCTGTTCGTCTTAACAAGCAATTAATTTAAAATAAAATTTAATGAAATAAACAAAAAATTGAAGGAAAAGAAATGTTTGTTTTAAAATGTATGATTATGGCCAAGTTGGAAAATAAATTTTATATTTGTTGGATTATTTTTTTGTTACGTTCTATTCAGCATTTTTTACCCCATTCCACCAACATCAAAAGTAAAGAGCAACAGAAAATATTTTAAATAAACATTAACTTATAACAGAAATTTGTTTTTTCAATAAATATCTCTGTTTTAATTTGTTTCAAAACACAACTTTGTCAGTTAATATGAGTGGTCTAAAAATAATTTATTACAGCTTATTATTTTTATTGGCTTTTTATTAATTATTATTTTAATTATAATAATAAAATAATATTGTATAAAAATGTTTGAACATTACCATTTTTTTGTGTTTTTTGTATGTAATGGCAGAATGAAAGTTTTATTTCTGAAGAAACTACAGTAAATGCTGAAAAGTAAATTATATTACTGAAATTATTCTGAATGTTCTCACTGTGTTGTATTGTTTCACTTTATTGAAATTTAATTAATTCATATTATAATTAAAACTTGTACTATGTATGTATCTGGGACCAGCTGACAAATTTACTAATGCTTTTTAAATTAAAAAAACACCATTAAAAAAAAGAAACAATGGAAAGGATGTTTTAAAATTTACAATATAAACACTGTAGTTATTAGGTATGGCAAAAGTATTTATTGGCAATTGAAAATTGATGACCTTTACTTCATAAAGTGATTCACATTTTAACATCTATATTTTTTTATAAGGTTTATTTTGTTGGTTTGTTTTCAATCCAAATTAATGCTTTTTATAATTTATAACAGATGCCATTTTAATACCTGATATTATATTTGCCGTGTCAGCAAATTGTAATATCCAGTAACATCACTACAGAAAAGATAGACTAAACAGATTGCCTTACCTGTATGTACTTCATCTCGAATAGCAATAAACTGTAATTTTAAAAAATAATAACTTATGTTTTATATATGTAAATTATTACTTGATTTTGCACAATATACATTTACAGAAGAAACTGCAGACTTGTCAGCCATCCCAGTTTAACATTCCTCAAAACCTTTTTTCCTGAATGATGTCTGAATTTCAAAGTATTGCACATCAATGATCAATCTAGCATTTCCTTGATTATTTCAAACTGCAGTACCAACTGTTTTTCTGAAAAGGATGACAATGTCAGATCCTGAGTGTAAAAATTACTATACTTTTTAAATATCTATTTTCATGAACTTTAACTGCACGTATTTTGTATTATGAAGTCTGTCATTTAGGGAGGTTATTGATCAAATTAACAGTATATTGAACAAATTGAGGAGATTGGTCAAAAAAGAGAAAATTATGATTACCATAAGACTAGGTAAAAGGTTAGAGCAACCCATGGAGTAGTGCTTGCAGATTTTTTCTTTATTCATATTGTTACTGTAAAGGGTATCATTTTAACTATTAATAGTAAAATTGTAATTCATTGTCAGTTTTGTCATTAGAATGACTATGTAATCCTAATGGTTCCCAAACTATTTATTAATAACCATATTGTTTGCTAGATCCTGTTCTTTTCTAAATTACGGTAATAATTAGTTTGCCCATCAGGGCAATTAATATATATATATTTCTCAAATAAATTTTATTATTTTTTTAAGAATTTGTGCACTATGACATTCAATTCAAATTTTTTAATTACATCGATTAATTTTTACCTGCATGTGTTAATTATTTTTCAGTATTTAGTGATTTAAAACGATGTTTACTTTTATTATGTTATAGTAACTGGTTTTTTATGGTGTCACCACTAATTAATATAATAAATATTAACAAAGACAGATAACATTAACATTACTGATGTAATCTTTTGCTTGAATAATAAAAATGAATCACGGAATTGTAGATGTTTAAAAATAAAAATGATGTTACTGTTACTATGGTATACCGTTTAATCTCACACTTTAAGTGTTCTTTTCCTCCATACTACAGATTAAAGTGGTGTAACTGAATATTTTTTCAAATATACATTATCTAAAATAACAAAGAAGACAAAGAAGGCTTTTGGAATTTGTTTTAATGACTGCCAACAGCTCACAACATAGAGACTGGAGCATTGACAAAGTGAATTATTTAGGAGACATCTTTCCTGTCTTCATTATCATATTAGCAGCACTTTTACAGTGTACATGGCAGAAAAAGCTTCATACAGTACTTACACTGTCTGTACTGCATAAACTTAAATGCAGTACATTTACAGAGCATATACTGGTGGAAAGTTTCCAGCAGGCACTGACAAAATGCAGAACATTTTACAGAATGAACTGCAAAAACATTTAAGAACAACACCTCTACTGTGTACTGCAATCAAGCTTCAAAATTGCTGCTACTCTGTGATTGTCCTGTATGAACTCAAATCCAGTATGCTTATATGAAAGCTTCAACACAGTAGGTCTTCTGTACTGCATAAATTTAATGGAAGTACATTCAGTGTGAATACTGTAGGAAAAGCTTCAGCACCAACTCACTAGACTAACTCAACATTCAAGAAGTAACATTCTTGCGTAAAGCAAGAAACAACTAACAAACTGAAACAGAAAATGCAGCTTTCATAAATGTATGTATCTGTGCTGTTGAATATATTTATAAATGAGAAAATGGTCAAGGATTACAACAACTAAGTGGATTTATTATTTAAGTCACAGGATTTCATAACTGAACAATAATACTAGTTATTGATTCTGCATTCTGATAATCAGCCCAAATATTTTTTTTTTTTTTCCATAGGATCATGTTGCTCAACCCAAAATCACTAAAAGAAAAATAGAACAATGATTAATTTGTAATATATATTAATGATTAAATCTATATGGCAATTTATAGTTGTTATAAACATGATTATGAAGATAATTTGGAAAAAATTATACATGTGCTTAAAATATAAATCAAAATGAATCAGAATCCTCCAATATCGATATATTTTAATTGGGAATTGGTAGAAGTATTACGAAGTATTTAAAAACTCCCCTTTTAAAAAAATGTGTTAGTTTTTAATATTATATTACAATTACATATGAATAAACAATATGAAGTATTATTATCTGAAATCAAACCCTGTGCTTTCAGACTCTATCCACATTTTAATCAAAAAGGAAAAAAAAGCCCATTAAATATTTAAACTTATTATTATGGTTATCTGATATCAAAATAAAACATAAAAATAATAATAATAATAATAATGAATATTGGTTTTCATTCTGAAACTGTACATCCATTTCATGATAAAATTTCTTTCTTTTTTTATTCTTTTTTTTTTTGTTTGATGTCTTTCAAGTGTGTGTGTGTGTGTGTGTGTGTGTATATATATATATATATATATATATATAAAATAATGAACATGAAATGAAGAGAGCTGTACAATCTGATACACTATTAAATAGCTTTTTACATAGAATAATATAATATAAAAATTGAAATCAATGACTAATTATTTGCTGGATGGATGGACAGATGGTCTAATGAATGATAAATGAAAAGAAAAACCCAAGATGCAAAACATTATTTTGAATTTTCCTAATATAAATTATCTTCTTTTTTTTAATATAATTTTTTTTATATATAGAAAAAAAAAAGAAAATACTAGAAAATATCACCATATATTTTTTAAACAGGCAGATGCATGCATAAACATACACACCTACACACACACACACACACACACACACACACACAGAAATAGAGAGGAACATTTCAAAACAAATATACAGAGAGCTAAAAATCAAACAATGTGAAAATGTAAGTATAGTTACCATCATACTAAAGTTTACATACTTTCAAAAAATGACCCTTTCTACTGGCAGAGCTATTTTCCAGGAAGTGTAATATGAAGTACCTCAACTTGTTAACCTGTACTCTACTGGTACCATTCACCCCAATGCACTGAAGTTGAACCAGCAACTTGAGTGCATAATTAATTTCAGTTATTTTGAAATTTATTAACATCATTTTCTTTAACTGACTTCTTACTTGTGACAGATGCAGAGTACATGATGAAAATCCCACCTTAAATTACATCTTTCAAATGATCTTATTTTTAAATTAACAAAACTGCAACTTTTAATTTGCTGAAAAGCTTATAATATGGTTGCTTATTAATAAAATATTGTCAAAATATATTGATCATTTAGTGTACTTTTATGAATATATGGTCTATCAAAAGTCTTTATGCTTCCAAGTTATTATTTCATTGATTGTATGGCATCATTGTCCATAACAAAGTGCATTAATAAAATAACTTTACAAAACATTTGCATTTCACAGCAGCAGTCATGATGCCATTGCGTATGTGGTAGACTAATGGCTCTTCTTTTTCTTTTTTTTTATCCATTCTTTAGAATAAATTTGTCTGCCCTCTGAATGGCAACATATTTGTAAACTATACTTTTTGTTGTTAAAACATCACTGTTACCAGAATACCAGATGGTATGCAGATTATTGTAATTTTATCAGACTGGACATGGATGGCTTAAAAATAATAGTAAATAAATAAATAAAATATCACTTGGAAGAATGCAGAATATATTCATATTATTTTTTTTTAACTCATCAAAGGTACACATGAAACTTCAACTTGCATATTCTTCCTTAAGTTAACTATAGATAGAATTATTATTAATTGTGAGTTTTATTTATGCAAGGACAATTTTGAATAGTTTTCATGTTTAGCATACATAATTTAAATTGTTTTTGACTTTTACAGTCATATTACTTAGATTTTTATATAGAATTCTGAATTAAAAAAATAAAAAATAAGACAAATTTATTGTTGATATACTTTTAACAGACTTTATAATTAATTTATTCTTATTTAGAGGTGAAAAGAATAATATTTATGAAGCTTTTCCAGCCACTATAAAAGTATTCTACACTGTCAGAATTTAACATACATATTTATTATTTTCATAAGAAAGGATAATATAAATTATTTATAATTTTGGAATATTTGCAGGTAAAATCTGAAACTAGATTATGTAAAATCTGATGAAAAAAATTTAAAGCTTTTGTTAGAGGTGTACAATCCATCCAGCAAACTCAATACAGTGATAACAATATGTGTGATGCACAACAAATGATAAACATGATATTTTTTGTTTATTTTTAAAGCAGGTAAAATCATGAAATTTGCCAAAAACTATTTTGTGACAAAAAATTAAAAAAGAAGTTAGATGCCATTTGATGGCACAATGCAATGTGTAACAAATGTGCATTGTAAAGGCTTGTAGCTTTGGGGCCTGGCCCACAAACATTTGTTAAAAACTATTCAAAGTAACACCTCACACTTTCAAATAGTTATCATTTTGTATTTTCTTATTTTATAGTTATTTTGTTTCTGTTTTCCTCCATTCATTAGGCCACAGCCAGGTGAGGCACACAAATATAAATACCACAGTTACACACAGTCATCATAATGCATGACATCAGCAACAACCTAGTGAATGTTTCTGGTGTGAGCTACAGTTGTTTTATCAAATGCATGTTCATAGATACAAATGAACTCTCTGCACTTTGTGTATTTAAAGTCTGCAACAAATGTCAGTTTGTAAGTCCTCACTTTGCCACTTTAGTGACTATTTCATGCATGCATACACATGCTCACACCTTCACACATACACTGTCATATCCTCAATTGCACACACACACATACACATGCAAATGCACAAGTACACACAGAGAAACATGCACAGGTCAGGAAATTTATGTTCACACATACAAAAACACCACAAATTTGTTTAAAAAAGAAAACTAATAAGACTATTGTCGATGCTAAACTCCATTGTAGTTTTTAATATCAGAATTAGCACACCAGATTTTCCAACACCCACCCACAACCCACTACATCCACAAACATATTTCATGATTGTGGCAGTTAAAATTGCTTTGAAGACCTTTAATTGAATGCCATTTTTTTTCTTCCTGTTTTACAGTCAAAAGTGAAACAAAAAACAAAACGAGATCTAGAATATTTTTAAAAATATTTTCCATAACAAAAAAATATTATGTTGTATGTATATATTCAACAGTTTCTGCCAGGTATGCATGTAACTCAACAACAATAATAATTATAATAACCATGAGTCTACTGGTGTCAAATATTGTTAAATATAATAAATTAATTTTGTGTTAAGAACTATTCAATTGGGACTCTCTTAATTTCACACACTAGGATTCTGATTTTTTTAAACTGAACTAAATAATACAACAGAAAAAAAAAGTAATATAAACATAATAATATGTTACTCCCATCTGATTTGTACAGAAAGTAATGAATGACAATTTGTTTTTGTTCAAGACTGGTCATAAAAATGCAGAGCCAGCTATGGGCAAATGATTTCAGTTATTCATATGATTATAAATAAAGAACCTTCTATTAATTCAGAATCATTATTCTTCCAATTTATTTTCAAACTGGAACTGAATATATATTCTGAAGGTATGCACTTATGTAGATGGGTTACATAACTCTGTGACAAAATTTCTGTTTGTACAGAACTAGTGTCATTGTTAAACATTTTATTTCATTTTGGATGTTCATCAAAATCCATATAACAAAAAAATTATTTTTTATCACTTTTCCTTTAAATATGTTTAAAATATATTTAAAATCATATTAAACTAAATACAAGAAAAGTTATTATTTAAAAAAAAGATAAAACTGAATTTGCATCTCAAGATTATCTAAATGCATCTATTTTTATCAACTCTGAATCTATCTTTTGAACCTGGCCATGCATCTGACAGAAATACTGTTTAACTAACATGAATTAAAAGTAGAATAAGTTACTCAACAAATTATGCTAACATTATTAACAAAACACAGAAACATCATTCTTAGACAGGCCTGGTCCACAACCTAGCATACAAACATGTGCAATTATTACAAGCTTCACATCCATAGCTAGCAAACTTGAAGTGAAAACAAAAAAGGCAGCAGCCATCTTGGAAAATGTAATTTTGCAGATCAAATCACAAGGAAACTTAGAATATCAGGCAGCAAAGCTTCTTTATTCTAATGATCTATTCTGATCTATAACTGTCAAAATCTTTACTTCAAAATATCTTTTACAAAGTCAAGCAAAAAAAAAAAATTGGATAAAGACTGGAAAGTAATACTCATTTCCTGTTTTTTATGCCCTTTTTTCCCCAACATCGTTGTTCAGTAAGCCACAGTATCCCAGATAATGAAAAAGATTTCACTAAACTTTGAATTCAGATTTTATGAAATAAACATTGTTAATTCCAAATCAGTTAGCTACATCTGATACATGCTGAAAACATCATGTATTTAACACTTGGCAATTCTGTGGTATCTTGTAATGTATCACTCACAGCCATTAACCAACTGATAATATGAACCTCTAGTGAACACAATGACCTTTGAAAAGATTGCCCTGATTTGATTTGTGACAAGAACCAAGTTGTGTCACCACAGAACAATTGATACTGTTGCAGCCATAACAAAGAGAAATAAAAAAATGTTTTTCTACTAACTTCGGTTTTTAAACCTAGAACATCTTTAAAGCACAACCTAACTGTAGTGTTACTTTAAGTTGTTATTATAACATGATCCAGCAACTGCTACACATTATCTTACATACATTACCTTTCACACAAATAACTGATTTCAGTTCCTTCAAATCACAGAGAGGATATTTAATGTGTATCCATTTACATATCTGTTTTTTTTTAATTATTATTTATCAACAAGTTCTGATGGTTTATCACAATATTTTCTTTTTCTTTTTAAAACCACAACAGAAACAAAATGTTAGTGTGCATCATACATTTTCATTCTCCGAAGAACTGATACTGAAAGCTTCTTGGTAGTCTGGAGGAGGCCCAAAAGAAACTATTTCTCTAGTCTCTCCCATCCCTGATGTAGGCACTGATCCAAAATGACCTACAGGTGGCACTGATCCTAAAGTCCAAGAGGGATCTACATTAGAACAATATTGGTTACAATCATCCCTTTGACTAGACATTGACACACTATAACAACGTAAAGGCTGGCCCCTGCAGTCTCTAATTCTCAATGAGGGTGCCAGAACTGTCCCTAATGAGTCCAAAGAACGAGCAGTGTCTTTATAAGGTGGGGGGCTGTCTCTGTGTGTATCGAGCACAGTTTTATTTGGGGGAGGGCGAACACATACATCACTGTCTGCCTGATGCTGGATTTTTGCTATTTCCTTTTGGCTTTCAATATAACCCTCCTCCCCATCTTTGGACCGTCGTACTTGGGGGGGGTACCAAGAATCTGTGTTTGTGTTGTCTGTCAGCAAGGACACTTGTTGCTCTGAATTATTCTGTGTAGGACTTGGAACAAATCCCTGTAAAAGAAAATGTTTATAAGAGATAAAAAGAAAAATTAAAAAGAAAACCCCCCAAAAAACAACCATTAGTTAGCTGAATTGAATGAAGAACCATTCTAGAAAGATTTGGAATAAAGAGTCTATCTGTTAATCTTGACCTACTGCCTATCTAACCTTTTACGTCTTTGGTGATCTATGAATCTATCTTTTTCACAATTGACTCACTCACACTCACTTTCTCACTCACACTGTCTGCCTATCTGATTCCCTGCTTATTGACTCAACTATCCAACTACTTTATTTATTTCATCAAATCAAATACTGAATTAGAGATAATCTCTCACAAACTGTACAAAAATGTTACTATAAGAAATGATATATTAAGATTAAAGAGATATTTATAGTTAAAGACAATTATACAGTTGTCATGTTTGTTCTCCATTTGAACAATCAAGTACAACATGTAAATTTTCTAGACCTTGGAGAGATAAATTATAATTTGTCAGACTTCAATTAGGTATACAGTTTCAAAGCTATCAACATATTTATTGTGGTGACAGGACAACTGCCGCCAGAGCAACTGCACCTAGACAACTGCCTGCTAGGACACCTGGCCCCCCCAGGACAACTTCCCCTATTTTTTCTTCCAATATACCATTCAGTCTCTTCTTTAATATGTAACAAAAAGAAACTAATGTTAAAAGACTCTCTATTTGGTCTTTCCTAGAGCATAAAAGCAGAGATCACATTTTGATTAGGGAGATCATTTTTATACAGCATATGACAGACATGAGGCTAACTGTCAGCTGATTACTAATTCATAAAGTATATTCTGTAAGATGGAGTTCATTGATCCAGAGCATAGTCATCCAAAACTTGCCTTCGAAAAATGATGTGTATATGTGTGGTAAAAGAAGAAGGCACCACAGTGGTAAAGCTAAAGTTCTTGGAGCACAATCATGCAGCAGATGTAGTTTATCAAAATCAGATCAACTATGAAAAGAAGAGAAGAAACAACACAGGTCATCATTACACAAGCAGTTGCTTTCGGAAGGTAAATATTTAATTTACAGATACCACAAAACTGCACAACTGCAAAACTGCATATAATCATTTATTGTTTGCATGATGTTTCTTGTCATTTTTCTTGTAGATGCTGCAGTACAGCTGTCAGCAGAATGCAACATCAGGTGACATTGTCCTACCAGCTGAATATCAAACACTGACAGGACAGCTGTTCTGGATATATGACAGTGGTGAGGGAGATGTCAATTGTTTGTTAATATATGCCTCAGAACGCAACATAATACTGCTGGCTTCATCAATGAAGTGGTTTGCCGGATGCTCCTGAACAGTTTTTCCCAGCTGTACACCATACAAGACTGTGTTACAAATAATGGATTACTTTGAGGACAACATCATTTGTCACCAGTATGGCAGAGCTGGTTGCAGATGTGATCCACATTACAATGTGGAATATGCACCAACAAGTGGAAGAGAATTTGCCGTGGACAAACAACTTCATGGAAGGGTGGTACCATTGCTTACTATGAGAATTTCTGGAAGATGAAAGGCATTTTAAAGCATGAACAAGCACTAAATGAACTGGAAATAAACCAGATGACTGAGACCAGTCAGACAGCGTGAAAACACATTGTCTGGGGGAAGTCATCCAGAGGGGGGGCAGTTTTCCAGCCGGCATTTGTCCTAGAATCATTTAAAATATGGTATTTTTATAGAATATTTTAATTCTAAAACAAAAAGAAAGAAAATAAATTGTGAAAATTAAACTGGTATCTCAGTCTGTAATGATTAGTAGCATGATAACTGACTTGTGGCAAATCCCAACAAACCACCTAAACAAATTTACTCCCTGTAATTACTTATGAAATAACAATTGTTTACTCATGGATTAACATCTTATTGGGTTATTTTTTATGACTTTTTATTTTATTAGTTTCAAAATTTTAGCACACACAGGCGTTTTTCAGAATCAAATCAACTTCAGTTACATGTAGATAGCAAATTACACATAAAAACATATTTGTATAACCAAATGGACATAACACATGTCATTAATAGAAAACTTTTTTTGTTGTTGTTGCAATCTTATTATAGCTTGATATGTATGTATATTTTATATCAGAAATATTATTATTTCTGTATGGAAATGTAAATGAACAAGTGTTCAACTGTCATGGTCAGGAAATCATATAGAGCAGATTAAAATGCAGTCAAATTTCCATAACTTATTTTAGAATCTGAAGGCATATTTATACATATTTAACCCACCCTTCATAAAATGTGCTGATGAGTGCAAAATAATCTGCCTTTTACACTAAACTTTGCCATGTCTCATTTTGCCTTCACAAAACCTTACCCATCCCTATTTTTGTAATACAGCTTTGAATCCTAATTAACCAATTGTAAACTATATCATCTGATATTTTAAATATTTATTCTCCTCAAATGTGAAATAAAAAATAACACTCTTTCTCTTTCTGCCAATCACACTCTCCCTTACCCTCTTTTTCTCTGTCTCTTTTTTTCTCTCAGTCTCTTATCTATCCCATTTCCATACATTCACTCTCTTTTAAAATTATCTTCTATTTTCTATAAATTTAAACAGATTTGTGAACAATAAGGTAGTACATAAGATTACTAACCTCTGAACTGTGCGACTGTGGACACAAGTGTCTGGGTCGACTGACTTGTCTGTGTGAAGTCATCTTGCAGCTCTGATGCTGTACCATGTACACAACTGCCACAAACAGCGAAATTATCACAATAGAAATGGTTATTATCACAATGTATGGAACAAGATCACTTGATCCTGAAACAAGAAAATTAATTAAAATCATAAATTTTTTTATTTACATAACATATTAATAATAACGACAATAAATATTAATATGAATATGAATGTGTAGGGATTTTTTATTATTATTACTAGAATTGAAATGGTTAGTATCATATATGCTGTAACAGAGTTCATTTTGAAACAGACCACAGCTGATTATAATAATCAGGAAGAGGAAAAGAATAATTTTGTTTTTAAACTTTATAATACTAAGGACAATTACAGACCACCTGAGAGTGAAATGAAAAGTTTAAAAACAAAATGTAGATTGTTAAATTATATTATACTAACATCTTCAGTATGGTATTTAAAAAGAAATCTTTAGGATGATCAGTCAGGATATTATCACAACAGACCATTCTAATAAAATGTATGAGTATTTACAAGAATGTTTATTAATGCTGACACAATACCCCAAAATACATGTACATTTCTCAAGTATTTAAAAGTGAGCATGCTACAGCTAAAACAACAGACCATACAAAAATGTATATACATTTCTCAAATTAAACAATTTAGGTGATTTCATGAAAGAAAAATAAGTTGAAAAAAACAAAAAACATACTTTCAATATCAAAAAAAATTAATTGTTCTTTTCAATGCACTCTAAAGTGTGAGCTGTGTTACTAGAATAATTAACTGCCTGTAATAATGTACCTTCTAACATCAAGGTTAAAACCAACAGTTAGTTTTCAAACATATCAAACATGAAGTATTAACAGACGTAAAACCATCTTTGAATATATAAAATATGATGCAACTAAATAATCAGATACATTTCATAACTAACAAAACAGTCAAAACTGAAACAATCAATGATGCTTTATTTTATTTAAAGTTTTTTACTCTATGGAAATGTAGGAATTTGTTTATATGAACACACTCATAATAATCCTTTTCATCTAGCTGCTTACAATAATTACAAGAATCACTGTTTATTAAGCCTTCAAAGAAGAATGATCATTTCATCTCAAGCAATAGCCTAATTACATGAAAACTTCCACTATTGTGATCATACTTGCAAAATTGTGTGCCGATGCTGGCAAAGCTAATTAGTAAATTACTATATAAATTGTTCTTTTGTTCTGGAATTTACACATGGAATCTGAAGAAGAAGAAGAAGCAGAGAGAGAGAGAAAGAGAGAGAGAGAGATATTTAAAATACCAAAACAGAATTATATTAATGTATTATTATGACTTTGAAACCTGTATGGTATACAAGTCATGCTTGCCTACAAAAGACAGACAAAACACATTAATTATTAGCATATGTATCCTCTTGTCAGGTAGACCAACATGGCATGTATTAGTATATTCAATAAACGCCACATGTTTCAAGTCTTGAGGTCACATAATTTGGCAAGGGTGTTATAGAATAGGGTAAGCATTCAAAAGCAGCATTCATGTGAGAGTAAATAGTGGATTGGAGAGGACTACAAAATGTGGCCAAACAGGGTACACATTATGACAGTTTATTGGACATTTGCCAGGACAAGCTGACATTTCAACATTACAAATACACAAGGAGATGGCTTTTATATCCTGCATGTCACCTGCATGATTACAGCATGTCAACAAATACACACATACACAAACACACACAAGCAAACAATAATACATAAAGAGTAAAAAAAAAAAAATATTCATTTACATTTACAAACAAACTATAAACAATATATAACCCAATTATACATGCACAAAAAATGAACATAAATGTGTACACAAATAATTTTTTTATTTTAAATTCATATTTCTTCCTCCTGCCCATTATATTTATAGCATATGTTAATCAAATTAAACTGAATATTACTTTCTTATAATTACAGTCCTTTTTTCTTTTTTTTGACATCTTTACAGTATATAAAAGAATTATTTATTCCTGTGAGCTAAACAAATACTTGTTATTAAAATGATAATAAATGTTTTTAACAAGTCTCATTCTCCAGTTTCAGAGTGAGGGGAAGAAACAAGGAAACATTTACATTTAACTGCACAGACGTATAAGATGATTTATACAACCCCAAACCCAAAATGAATTAAATATTAATATTTTTCTTCTTTACAAATGTTAATCAAAAAGTAATTGTTTTTAATGTGTGTGTGTGTGTGTGTGTGATCCAGCTGTGATCAGTTTATGATAGACTTATACTATAAATGAATGAACAGTCCATTCACACCATAACTAAACACAATAGCTGAAATATTTCATCCATGGAAAACAATTAAGAACACATTACAAGAGAAAGTAATATAGTTAATTTTGAACTTTTTATGAGTTTCATCAAATTCTAAATTGTATTTTAATATGCAGAATAGCAGAACAACCAGAAATAATTGAGATTGAACTTTTAATACTATTACCTATAAATATATACTAGATCACCGTTCACATCCCTATCTGTGACAGAACTCTATGGCTGTGACTATCTGACCCTACATTATTTTACTGTTATAGACCATTAATGTACTGTCTAGATATGTAACTTAAAATAATTATTTTGATAATATTGCATCTGACCTTAATCTGTTTCCTTCAACCGAAGTGACAACAGGTTAGGTAATATGTTCTGGCAAAAGTAGGTCAGAAAGCTGGTACCTGTCAAATTTATGTAATGCTCATTTTCATATTCCTAAGGAGCTATATAGTTAATGAACTATAAGGTGTTTATTAAAAAAAAAATATAATAAAATGCTATTTTATTCTAAAATGAGCAACTCCATGGAAATTAGCCAAATGGCTGTCATTTATTCTAAAACAAAGCAAAAATCGCTCTTTTCATCAATGTTAAAACAGTGAATCCATAATGTAGGCATACGCTTGGAATTCCCTCTTTTTATTTATATTACTATTATAATTTTCTTGTTGCAGTTCTGGAGGTTATGACAACTAAATGAGGTTGGTGATCTAATGCTTTATAGGATAAGCAAAATGGCAGTCACCTCAGTACAGAATGTGTTGTGTAAAATGTTACTGAGATTTTTGTTGAAATATATTCAAAGTTTCAATTAATTTTGGATATACTTAGTACTTACTGAAGAACATTAGATTCCATATTATTAAAGGCATTTATTTGATAATGGCCCTTTCTAATGAAAAGAAAATATTGTACACTTTGATTTCTGAAATTTGATTTCTTTGGCTTCAAGTGTTGATTAGCTCCATAAGAGAAATATCAACAACAGTCAGATTGTAGTTAACTTTAGCATGCAGTTAAATTACAAGTACAAAGCTTAGAAAACTTCCTTTGTTTCTACTTCAGATATTCACACCATCTTCAACTGCCTTTAGTCTCATGATTATTTATTTATTTATTTACTTATTTATTTTATCTTATTTTTTTAATATACTTTATCTGATTATTTGAATAACTCATTTTTCTATTTTTAATGCAAGATTACACTTTTGGTAGAGTGCCACACACACACATATTATTTAAAAAAAAAAGAAAAAAAAAAGATTTATATTAAATTTATATCATATTATAATATAAAAAAAAAATTACCTTTCATGCTTTTAGGTGGAGACCAAGTTAAAAAAAAAATGATACTACATAACTGCAGGTCATTGATGAGATATAATATTTATTTGTTAATGCAAAGCTCAAGATAACAAAGAGAAGCTAAGTCATGTATGGCATCAGTATTATTTTATTGAAAACCATGTTCTGAGTGCTGATAACATTAAGTTTACATGTATTATAGTACTATTCTTACTGAGGTTATTTCTATTTGGCTAGACAGGTAACTTGGAACTGTCAGAAGTAAAAATCAACATGTGAATGAACACTCACTCATGTTCACACATTCACTCATTACTCTCTACACCTCTCTCTCTCTCTCACACACACACACACACACACACACACACACACACACACATAAACACACACACACACACTATGATAATAAACAAAGTCCCCCCCCAAAAAAAAAATATTTGGCATTTATTTAAAAAAAATAATAGTAAAAAAATATTCTTTATAAACTAGAATCAAGGATTGACTGTCTATAAATGTTCAATCATACTTAACAATCCTGTCATGTTTCTTATATTCAGAAATATATCATGCATAACTAAGTATTAATAAATAAATAAATAAAACAATCAAAGGAATGTCATTATAACCTAGAATCCAGTCTAGTTTGTTCACTTAACGCACAATCATAATTCTGCTGTGATAATTATTAAAAACACATGTCAGCACACACACACACACACACACACACACACACACACAGTGTCATTAACTACAACACAAAATGTATTTTTCATAAATGCCCATTCTTGTTTTGTAAACTCTGGTATGTCATTATAACCTTAATTTCAGACAAGAGTGTTCACAAATGAACAAACAAACTGTGCCATGATATTAAAAAGCTACATAATGTGTCACCATAACCTGCAATACTATGTGCAGATCCTGTCTGATGAAAACATGGTTTATATTTACATTCTCTAAATTAAAGAGCTAGCTACAAAAATAAGCAGTTTAGTTAATGAAAACTTACAACAGCTTATTTCTCTATCTTTTCTAGGTGTGTTTTGTGTGTGTGTGTGTGTGTGTGTGTGTTTGTTTGGGTGTACTTTATTGTTGCTGTGTTTGCTGTTGTTCTTTCCATTAAATAAAATGACTAAAAGTTTAAAATGTTTTTTTATTACAATCCTATACTCATGATTTCATCTAAAAATGTGTACCTTTTATGAACTCTTGGTTGTATGAATATATATGAATATTGTTTTATATATTGGTATATTGTTTTCAGTAAATATTTGTAATCAATATCTGGTAATAATAGTATAAAATGTGAAAAAACAATGCAGAACAAGAAACAGTATATGAGAAAAGGTTTTGTGCAAATGGATTTTAGTTAATACTATATGGACATGTTGTTTTTATTTTTTAACTGTCAAAACCTGAATTTTATTTCTAATCCCTTTTTTTTTTCTTTTTCAGTTGCCATTTAGAATTCAAAATACACAATAATTTTGTATTTTAAAACCTTATAAACAAAGACTACCATGCTGTCCACACCTGGTTTACTTCGGTCAAGATTAAATGATGTACAGTTGCAAACACACACACAGACACACACACACACACACACACAAAATTATATCTCTAATCTTGATTATTAGTATGACATTCACATTCTGAAATAATGGATTTAATAGATATGTTGATTATCATTATTATTATTACATGTGTTAAAAATTTAGTTGCACAGGCGGAAAATTAAATAACTGTAAAGGGTAACGAAATCCATTAACCTGAAAACAATTACCGCTTTATACTCAAAGCTACAACTATGTTCAAAATATATTTCATCATTTGAAATATATTCTCAAGCAAAATGTAATTAACAAAACAAAGAGTGATATAATATAACCTACCTGCACATCTCCACATTATCTCTATTACTGAATAACTGTATTTTACCTGGTTACATGTCAGACATAACAGTTTGCACTGAAAAAGGTTAATGAACGGTCAAACAGAAAAGGTGACAGACAGAAATGTTATTTGCAGGAATTTCCTTAGATAAATTATGTCTGCATGTGTCTTGACAAACCTTTCCATTAAAAAAAAGGTTGTATTTGCACAAAATTAAAGAGAATGCAAAAATGAAAAATCTGATAATGTGCCAAATCTACTGACGTAATACATTAAGTTCAGAATGAGTTTTTCATTTCTGAATTCTTTATAAAATATTCATAATAAGCTACAGAATGTACACACTGATCCAAACACTTTTTGCTGACTCAGATAAAAGAAAAAGAAAGAAAACAATAATAAGTCAGGTAAACATCAAACTAAGTTGATCAATATAGAATAATGCCACATATGTTCATACAAATAAATAACAAAAACATCAGCTGTTGAATAAGATGGTCAAGAAATTCTGCCATGCAAAATAAATTAATGAATAAGAGATATACATGTATAATACACATTCTAAACTTGTCATAATCTAAGAAGGTTGTGCCATTCAACAGGAGTTAAAGGGAGTGGGACATCAAAATCTGTTTGAGACTGAGATAGAACAATGCCCTTAAAAATTGGGGACCACTGTATAAGCATCAATATCAAAACTTTGATTGGTGGCAGAAGGTGACAATATCATATCAGCATGAAGAAATCAAGATATTACATACCACTGATTTTATCACTATATGGAAAAGTGTACTCAAAAATCACTTGTTGAACCAAAAAATGATGTTAAGCTGAGTAGATTATGTTACTCACTTTTAGAAGCACCTGGCTTTGGACAGCTTTCTCTAGTTTCATCACTACGATCAATGCAGTTAGCAATACCGTCACAGAGACTACCTGAAGTCTCTAGGCAGGTGGCACCACCATCACAGACAAATGCACAAGATTCTAAAAATAAAAGTAAAAAGAATTTTTACACAGCCAATCATTTTGTTATTTAAACATATTTAATGAAATTATATAATTATTTTTCTCCTTTCTCATTCACATCCATCCATCCCTCTCTCTCTCTCTCGCATTAGTTTCAGACGTCATCAGGAATGATGAGAATATATTCTGGCTATGAATATATTATTGATATTCATTTATTGTCTTTGATGAATTTTTTTTATATATAATACATGATACTTTTATGCAATCACTATTACTAATTAAGTAAATGTATTAAAATAACTGACATATTTACAAACACACACACACACACAAACAGAAAAATATAAGCATGTACACACATACATAGGACTGTTATTTCAGATAAAACACAATTATAATGACCAAAAAGCAGTAATGCAGAAACAGCTAGAAACTGTCCAGATCAGATGACATCCACCATTTTTTTTCTAATATATAGTTATTAACATTCATCACGAACTTTCCACAGCAGATTTATTTCAGAAACATATGTTAAATTCTTACCACTTGATAAGACTTTAAGATTTTAACTTTTTCAAAACGGAAATAACATGTTGTTTCCCTTTGATTCATTTTGTAATCTGTGTATTTTGTACATTTGATTTATGAGTGTGTATGTGTATTTTGTGCCTGTCTTTAAAATTAATGAAATAATTAAAGTTTTAAAATAATTTTTAAATGATTATATACAGATGCAGTTAGCAATTGTATTTCGTTCATTACCAAAAAAACCCAGAAATGACTAATTTTGTAACATATAAAAGTTAACATCATAAGAGTCTTCTGAAAAAACAGAAAATAATAGATAAAAATAGTATGAATGCGCTGATTTGTAACCTTTAAAAGTAACACAGTAGCATTTTAATTCAGATGGATCAAGAAATTAATGTTTAAATTAATACCATCTTTAAGCTTTCTTAAAAGTATGTTTCAAACAGGAAATTCAACTGTTTAATTAACATTATACAGAAACTTAACTATAATAATACTATTTATTTATTTATTTATTTTAAGTTCAAAGTTAGATTATTACTTCCATGAAGAAAGTAAGAAAACCAAAAGTGGACAGTCTAAAATAGAATAATCTCAATGACAGAATCAGTATCCCTAATTAATTCAATCCTGGGTACTTTCAAAAATTTTATATAATAATTTCAACTGAAATATATCTAAAAAAGAATGATAAACAACTGGATACAAAAATGCTGTGTGTGTGTGTGTGTGTGTGTGTGTGTGTGTGTGGACGTGTGTACAAAACATTAACAATGCAACTATTATACTAAATAAAACAAAAATCACATATCAAGACACAAAACAATGTAAATTATGTCACAAGTATGCAGGTAACACTGATATACAAATCAGGACAACACAGATCAAGTTCCAACTTTAATATGTAAAAACAGGTTCATAACAAACATTACTGCTTTTTAATGTTGTAAACACCAAATCAGCTAGTTGTGTTTGTAAGCTTTTTATCAATTAGTCCTAGTATAATAAATTCTTCACAAGCGATATCATATTTTCAGGCCAGTGATATAATAATATAGATTTTATTATTTGACTGATTGATTGATTGGATTTAAAAACAAAATGAATAACAAAGTTCATGTTTCATTTTCATATCCAAGTAAATTACTAGAGATGGGTTCACTAACAATATTTATTTATATATCTAACTAATGGCATATGCCATAATAAGTAATTATTACTGAATATAATGTAAACAAAATTGTTTTAGTATGTGAAATATTAGTAATGCATTTTCTCATAGCATACTCAGAAAATATACACAAATACAATATATGTATGTACATGCAAGCACACACAAACACATATACACTTGAACATGCACATACAACACAAATTCATAGAAAATGATTTACATATTGTTACACATTGTTACACATCACTCCATTTTAAGGAACAAAATTAGAATGACAAATAAAACATAATAAAATGTTTTTATAAATATACTTATCTGAAACCATTCTGCTTATCTTACTCATTATAAATAATTTGTGTTTAAGTGTTTACAAAATGATTAAACTAGCTAGTATTAAGGGAGGCAACTCATATACTCTTTCTAATTATATATGTATGTATGTGTATATATATATATATATATATATACACACACACATATATATACACACATATATACATCACTGTTACACAATTAAATACTTATTCCAAGAAAAACAAGGTTTATGGATGCCATACTTACTTTTATGAAAGTCAAATAATAGGGTAAAACCACTCTTTCTGTGATTTTTCCATATATAAATAATTTTTATTGTATTTGACTGAGTTTGAAAGACAGCAGGTCTGTTAGAACAGATCACAGTCTTGGGATGTGACTGTCCATCCAGTATTAACAAGTCAGGTGAGCAAGAATTTGACATTCTCGATCCACTTCTCATTATTCCAAATCCAAACAGATTGGTGAAATTGAGCTCTATGTAGTGCATCTGTGGTGCAGAAATGTTGTATTCACACTGATTGAAGCCCTGAGCTTCATATTCTGCTGACTGGGCTTCAATGGGTGGACTGTCATTGACATATGTGTAACTACATTCAGCTGCAAGAAATAAAAAGAAATGATATCTCAGTATAAAATATCATTTTTTATTTTTTATTTATTTATATATTTATTTATTTATTTATTTATTTATTTATTTATTTATTATTTTTTATTTTATTTTATATTTTTAACTGATAAACTAGTCATTTCTTTTCTTTTTTATAATAATTTAAAAAATAATTTTGGTTAAAATGAACACTTTTTGTTAAAGGAATTAACAATGAATGATTCACCTTTAGTTGAAATAGAATTAGTATTTTTACATCTATATCTATATTAATGTGTATATATATATATATATATATATATATATATTTATGTATGACTGAGATACTGACAAAACTGATGACAATATCTTTACAGATCTTTTTGGAAGGTTAATCCAATTTATCTAATGTAATTTGTTTATGCTCTGTAGCAAGCTATTGACAAAACTATGATCAGAACCTTTAGAACAATTCATATATTCATACTTTTTAAAATATGTCAAGACTATGACATTTCCTTTTAAATTAAGTCCAAATAATTAAAAAATAAATATATAAAATTGAATTTATGACAGTCTTTTTCACACATACAGATGCACACACGCAAGAATGCACATTTCTGGATTTATTCTTTAAAAATATATATATAAATTTAAAAAAAAAGAATTGGAAGGCTAAGATATTAAATATATCACACACACACACACACACACACACACACACACACACACACACACATTCTACCTTCAATAAGGGATGCTATGAAGCAAGGATCCTTTCGTCTAGAGGTTTAAAGAAAAAACAATGAAGTTAATGTAATAATTGGTGTCCAAGTGTTCAGTTGGTGGGCCAGACTAAAATCCCTAGCAGACTGGATGTGGTCTGAGGGCCAAGGGTGCTGACCTTTGCATTAGATAATAAATAATTTAAAAATTAATACAGCTAGATACTGTATTCTAGTATAAAACTAACAGAAGAAAACAATGAAATGTGTACAGCACTGAAATTAAATTATTAGAACAGACAGGTTGCAAACAGAAAGAATATTTTTATTTGGGTGTCTTGAGAATACAATATAAATTTTGATTATTTAAAATATTGACTGGCTATTCCAAAAATAGACCTAATGAAACTAGGTTATAGCCACATTTCTTTTCTGGTTAAACTAACACTCATAAAAATTCAGATTAAAGTTCTAGATTTCCGTTCACAAACAGGAAAGTGGAAATCAAAGAAGAATAAAACATTTAATATTGACAACAATATCAATGTTTTCAATCAATATCTCATGAAATCACAATGGCAGTGTCTAGACAGTCATGCCAAACTGGTTATCTGTCTGCATACAAGTTCACTATACACCTCAATAGGAAAAAAGCATTGAGCCCTAGTGCTCGTTATCTACCAGCTAAGTACAGTAACCAATTTACACTTAAATGTTTTTACTATATTTCTGCCTTATTTTTAAAAATCTGTTTTAGAACTTTACTATTAATATATTCTGTTATATGTGAACAATAACAAGTAATATGTTTTATTTATGTTATGTGCATATTAGTATATGTCTACATAATAAGGATACAGTTTCTTTTGCTAAATTCAATATTAAGTTATTATAATGTATTTTGTTACAATATTACAAAAACAGAATAATTCACTTATTAAAATATTATAATATATAGTTTGTCATACAAGTACAATCAAACAATTATTTTAAATCTTTTTTAAACATTTTAAACATATTAAAGCTTATAATAACAATTAAAATTATACACATACACATATACATACAAAATATGAAAAAGAATTGAATATATTCATTTATGAAAAATGTACAATGTGCTTCTGGCACACATACTATAATTTCAACAAAACTGTTTTCATATAACAAAGATTTATTTTGCTTTTTTTCATTCTTCTTCTAGGTTTCAACATATACTATTTGTATTCTTTATCATTTATGAAAACTGAAAAAGACCGAAAAAATGAAAATAACCTTCTGTTTATTTAACAAGAAAAAAGGGTGATCTCTTTCTCAGAATACACTAAATATAGGATGTCTGTAAACAGTCTGGGTGAGATAAGGGTGAAATAATAATTTATAATGAAATAACCAAGGCTTGTTATCCAAATCTTTTTTCCGAAAATATGTTAAGAACCAGAGGCATGTTCTTGGACCTAAATTTTAACTTAGTAAATTTATCACACTCTAACTTGATTTATAATAACACTCTCTGAAACTCAAAAATAAACATTAACAATCAAATTTAATTAGATAACAGCAGACAGTTAAGTTTCAACCAATCACTGTATAAATGGGTGATTTTTGACATCTGTTAATTTATGATTTGATTGGAAATTAACAATAAAGATCTGCTCTTGAACTGTGTATTGTTTGATCATTCAGTGAATTTGTACGCTGCAATTGAAAAACACAACATTTTTGAGCTGGACAGCTTGGTGCCTGGAATTGGACATGGTATATGGCTGATTTTAGCACCAATGGAAAGCTAATATGTGGCAAGACTGGAAAAGAAAAAATATAACCATGTTTTTCTTTAAAAATCAACTTCAAACTTAAATTACAGTATGTTGCAATGAATTTACACCCAACATGGTTGTATCATTCGAAAATGTGTTCAATTTTCAGTGGTATTTTAAACTTAGCATAACATTCACTGGGGCAGTGGCTTTTTCCAATATAATAACTGCTACCACTGACCAATTGATAATTTGTGTGTTCACAATTTCATCTCATTTCTTGATCGAATTCAGCATCATCTCAGTAAGCCTATTATTACAATCATCTATGGGTGGTCTGAGCCATTTAAACAGATTGTGAAATAGATTGCGATATCAACAATATCGTTTTTTAAGGTTTATCCAGTTTATCTAATGTAATTTGTTTGATGTTCTGTAGCAAGCTATTGACAAAACTATGATTCATATATTCATACCTTTTAAAATATGTTAAGACTATGATACTGTTTCTTAATTGAAGAACAAATATTTAAAATATTAAATGTATGTTTAAAATATGTTAAGACTATGACGTTTCTTAAATGAAGAACAAATATTTAAAATAATAAATATATAAATTTGAATTTACGTCTACCATACATGCAAGAAGTCACATTTCTGACTTTATTCTTTAAAAAAAAAAAGATAAATAAAATAAAAAAATAAAAATTTAACACATCAGTAACAGTTTGTATGTGAAGATATTTCAGATTTATTTTGTGGTTTATGCTTTGTCTTGTCCTTAGATAGCAATCATGCAATAGTCACATTAGATAATAAATAATTTTTTAATAAATTTTTAACGAAATGTGTACAACACTGAAATTAAATTACAAAACAAGATGCTTATAAACAAAAACAAATTTTTTATTTTTGGGTATCTTGAGAATTCAGTGTAAATTTTGACTGTTTAGAAGCAAATTATATTGTTTTCTTTTGATTTTTATTTGTTGTTATTTTTATGTGTTTATTTTATTTTATTTTTTTATTTTAAATGGTCTTATTTAGTTTAACAACTAGTTTTGGTATGGTTAAAAAGAAAGCAGCTGATACTGCAACATGTTACACTTATCCCTTAAAAGAAATGCCAGTTTATAAAGATTAAAGTGATATGAACTGGAATATAATTTATTATAAATGTTAAACATCTACTGGATGACATCTGTAGGGTAAAATAGTCTGTTCTTTTTCTTTCACATTTCCCTTTTACTGCTGAAATAGATTGTGATATCAACAATGTTAGTCTTACACACTTTTGTTTTTATTCAAATGATCCAAGTTATAAAAAATAAAGTTAAAAAAACATACTTGAATGTATTGTTACATCCAGTAACAAAACATAGATGTGTCTGGAATTTGAATCTGAAAAGTACATGATCAAAATACAACAAATTACAAGTCCATATTGTTTGTATCCAACTGACTGTTTTTGGATGTGAAATTGTTGTAATGTTACCTGTCAATATATGCAGGTTCCTTTCTAGTTTAGTATTTCATTTGCTACTTTATATATTATAGCTATACAACTCAGCTCAGTACTGCACTGATCATAACTGAAATTGAAGTTAACGTTAGAACAGTTTATTGTCTTTATTCACTCAAAATTTGCAGCAAATCCACATGACAGTTTTTAGGTTATGGCCAGTTATGTGTTGTGGTAATCTGTAGTGATTATCTGTTTATATCCACACAAGTTATTTTGGCCTTTTCCTCATGTTTGGAGGACTGTATCATCAAGTAAAATACAATAGCTTCATAAAAATGTTTACAGATGCTCTCTAGGTGGAGGAATTTCAGGCTTTTAAAGGATTTTTAATATGTGTCCAAGCTATGTACTAATTTGATGCTGGTCAGTATTAATATAATTAGATTGAATGTATACTGCACTATGCATACTGTTAAAAAAAAAAAAAAAAAATTATTTCATGCTTATTTGACTATGCATTGTGATAAATATCAAAATAATTTTTTTTAATGTGTACCCATCTATACTACTGATAAGCATTAATATTAAAATGATTAATATTATTTAATTATATATCTAGGTTATTGTTACATTAAAACCCCTACTGTTGTGAAACAAACATTTAAAAGCCTACAGTTAATGTTGAGATGATTAATTTTAAGTAATATTTAACAGTAATTAAGAATGTGACCTCACAGACAGATGATGATTTTGTTATGAATATAACAAAGTCATGATTCAGCACATTTAAGCTTGCTGTACGCATTTAAAAATACACTATTAGAAAAACAGTTCATAATATTAATATCTGGAAAAAAAATGGTATATAATTAAAACTTGGTGGAAATAATCCTTATTTCTTACTATAAAACACTAGTACCAGCTTATTTTTTAATGACAAATGGTATTTTTGTTTTTGGCTTTTTTTTTGCATTTTAGTATCCAATTTCATGAACCTCTCCAACCTAAACCAATATATATATATATCATTCAAACTGCTGGGGTTGATCATAGGCTTATAGTTCTAGAAAGCAACAGAAAGAAATTAGCCTTTTTTTTTTTTAAATTATTACTTTTTCTCTCATATTTTTCCATACTTGACACATTATAAAGGTTATATGAAAAGAATGGAACATTTTTAGCAAGATTTTCTTTCTGTCACTTTCTAGTGTTTGTTTCTAAAAATATACATTCCAAATTTAGGATCTCTAGTGCAAACAGTTTTAATGCAGCACCTTTAAAAACATTTTTAGAAATTCGACGAACGAAATGTGAGAAAACAGCAAATAAAGATTTATAACTATATTACCACATATTCTAGCTACTGGGGTGATTTTGTATATAATTATTATGATAACTGTGTGAATGTATTTCCTTCCAAAAAAAAACAACCTGAAACATTTATCTAAAAATCTTTTTTTATATATATATATATACACACTGTGTATATTAGTTGTCGTTTGTCCTTGAAACTTATAATAACATATTTACATTTAAAATTAACAAAAAGAAAGCTGTCATTACTAACAAATTTTACCTTCATCATCAATTTCCAAAACACGTTCCAATTATATTTTGGAAGTCTTTGGGGAAGGCCACTGAATGTTTTGCGCAATAGCTTTCCCTTGCCAAATTTGTATTTTGTGTTGGTTTTCTTTCCACAATGAGTCTCATGATTTCTAAAAATTAAATCTTAAAACAAAATGCTCAGGGCAAAAAATCAATGAACGGAAGTAATCATTGTCACTGGAAATAATGCTGATAACCAATCAGAATGCGGCAACAAGTCATGTGATATCATACGACCAACCAATCCATGGGCAATGCTATCTTAATTTTTTCTCTCATATTGTCAGAGGGTGGTGCACTAAATGAAGGAATATCTCGATAAATTTTGTATCTATTTTCAGAACATTGTTGCCATAACGCTCAGAGAAAATGGGGCTTTTCAACAGTATGCAGAATGTCAAATTTCATGGAGGTTTCAAGAAACACGCATCGAAAATAAAATCTGGAAATAAATGCAGAATTAGACTAAAATGTGTAAATTTCAGTGACACGCACCTCACAAAATGCTTTTTTTTGGACACAATACAATTTATTTAGACTTTTTAACTTGTATGAATAGAAAGCTGAATAATTTCTGTAAATGGTCATTCAAAATCTCAAAAACTATTTTTTTTCTTCAAATTTTGTCATATTTCAACCAGTGTGTCTTCTTAAATAATGCAGCATTCCTTTTACACATCTATAACCAAACAGTAATTAGACATTTTAAAAATGCATTATTCTGTGCCTGCTGGTTGCACTATTTTTCCTAAATATGCTATTAAATATAACAACAAAAATATTAATGTATAAAATGCTGCTGACACCATAGAGACATTTCAGTTCAGTTCTAAAAGAAAAAAAAAAAAAACATTTTTTCAATAAAAGAAAAAAAATAATTCACCTATAGAATAAATAGGTTTTGTTCTTATCTGCTCTTCGTCGACAAATGTTTTATATATATATATATATATACTTTATTTGGTTGCGTTTTTTTTGGTTTATTTTTACTTTTATATTATTTTCCCCATTAATAATAAATAGCCCATTGGTATTTAAAATTTTCAACTGTTAGTCAAACACAAATGAATAAAGTAAGTTAGAAATGAAAATAAATACCGTTAGAAAGGTTTAAAATTTTAACTTAAGTGATTCTTATTCTTTAAAATAAAAGAAACAATACAGCAGTTACTGCTGTGTTGTGCTCTCTGTACATTATTTCACTGCAGCGAATATGTATTTAGAAACAGATTACTTTTACCATTATATTTTACATACATTACATTGTTACCCATGAAGTTAGCCATCATCTCTACAGAAATACAAACAAATATTAATAAGTAAATAAATAAATAAACTTTAATTTTTAGCAATGACTGTACATCATTAACAAATAAAACAACTGTTATTATATTTGCATTAATTTTCACCACAGACTTATGACTTCATTAATTTTCTAGTTTGTATTGAGAATAATATATATTAATTTAAAACCAGACTCTAAATAAGCATTGATTTTATCTGTGGAGTGAATTAATAAATAACCCAATATAACTTACTTTTTTTTATTAGAATCTACCTTGAATATACTGTATATGGTGATTCTTAGGAAACCAGTTTTAGCAAGTACACTTTTCAATGACTTGTATACAATCTGGTTCTGCATCATTAAAAAAAGGAATTTTAATTTATTAAATTTGTGCTAAAGATTAAAGTATTTACAGCTTTAATATTGAAAACAAAGATTAATAGCAATATTTTTTCTTTAGTATTCTGCAATAAACCTGAAGCTGAATCCACAACATCTTGCTGAAAAACTTATTGAAATTTACCATGTGCAGTGCCAACATCCATCAAGAATGTGCACTGTAAATGTGCTCATACATTTTCCATCATATGCCAAACGATTGAGCCAACAGCAAGTCATGTTATAAAAAGATGTTGTTATGGCTACCTGGTTTAAAATATCAGTCTCATTCATTACAATATTTTTTTCTCTATGTACTTCTACACTGGATTTGAATGAATTTCACAAATCTATTGTAATGATCATTCAAAAAAATTAATAATCTCATTTATTATTTCTGTCTTTCATAAATATTATTATATTCATTTATTATGTGAAATAAATAAATAAAACTGTCTGGCTACTGAATTAGGGTGGGCTTTTATTCTTTGTTTTTATACTTCATAATCAAGTAAACTTTAAAATTACCATATATTTATGTTAACATATTTTCAAAAACAAGATTTAGTATAAAATATTTTCAGTAACTATAATAATAAAATATACTGCTATAGTTATTTTTGTAAAATTGTTTTAAAATGTTCCATACCGTATCTGCACTCAGCAACAGCAACATATTTATATATCCAATATAATATTAAATATGAAACATTTCTGTGCAAGAATCTGCATTTTTATTTTACTGTTTTATTTATTTTTTTCCTCTTTTTTTTTATTAACAAAAAATAACTGGATTATCTGGTTATCTCACTTAGAATTACATCCTTTTTAAAAATTAACAAACTTGTATGAACTTACCTTTCTTCGTTTCAGCTTTAACTGCAATCATGCATGCGATCCAAAGTGCATATAGTGTGACCAGAAGTACATTAGTCGTAAAACTCATTCCGCAGGTGACCAGTCATTAGTCCATTTACTTGCACACACCATGCAACTGTTTACTGCTGCACCATGTAACATCAATCCTTAATGTTTCACCAAACATAATGAAATATAATTCCTTCTCTGTGTAGTTTTTGCAGTCATGCCACACAGTTAGGAAAAGCTGACCACATTTATTGGTAAAAGGCAACATGGACAAGTGTTCCATCAAAATACTGTATTTAGTATTAATCCCAGAGAGAAATCATCTTCATCTGTGCACTGATAACACATGACCTTTGTACACTTATGCACATGGAATGAGTTCCAAACTGGCAAACCATTCCAGTGTTGAATTCATAATAAATTAAAAATATATAAATGCTAGTCACTTCTTTTTTAGCAGGGAAGGGGGGGTCTAAAGAAGAAAATTATTTTGTTTTATGGTAAGAAAGAAATAATAAATAAACTGAAACTATGCTGTTGTTTTTCTTTAAATGAATATTTTTTGGAAATACTGCTTTTCACACAGATACTAATTCCATTTCAACAGTTACACAAAACATAATGTTCAAATGAGCAAATGACAGAACTCCATTTAGCAACATTGTTAAATACCTTCTGCAAGAAATGTTACACAAATGAGCAAACACCACTTTTGACACTGAAATTAATAATAAATAAAATATACAGTAAATCAAGAAATAAATTCACATAAATTCCAAATTTTCCATTAAACTATAATCCACAGAAAGGACAGAGTAAATTTTCTTTCTCATTTAATATATAAAATGGTTTGGTGTATTTCTCTTAGATCAAATAAATGTGTAGCTTCTGGCTATTACAACACTGTACTTGCATTGTACCTTCTTTTTAGCTTGATTCATGACAGAAGTTATGCAAACACAGACATACCAGTACTTAAATATGTTCCATGTCTGGAGATAGTACAATCAACACAACACTAAAAACTGAGCTAACTGTTTTCAAAAGACCAGTCATGAAAAATTAAAGCATATATATATATATATATCTTCAAAACCACACACACACATTCACACACACACATGCACACATACACACATACACATAAATATATATATATATATATTTATGTTTGTATGTATGTATGTATGTATGTATGTATTATATACAGATAAATATACTCACTTCCTCAGTTTTATCAAACTCTGGGGCAAGTGAGTTTACATTCTGAAAGACGCATACACAAAATGTTCTGGCTATCCACATAACTACTTGGATTCACTGCTGAAATTACCAGCAGGTCACTGTGATCAGCAGAGGCAGACAAGTCAGACTTTAACCCAATTGCAGGCAAGATGTACAAGCAGACGTCTACTTTAGCATATCTTTAGATAAGATTTCCTTAGTGCTATTACATAATATCTGTCTACCTTCCTTTAACAGTGAATGACAACATATCCTAGAGGAATTTCAAACAGGACAAAATGTCTCTGTTCTGTGATAAGAATATATTTTATAAAAATGATTTTCTTTTCACATACCTGCTGCACAACTGCACAACAGGTTGTTTTCACCATAAACTGCATTGATGGGTGCATGTGTATTGTGGTTTTGCCCTTCACATGTGCACTTTCACAAATGACGTCACAGACTGTACCACACAGCACACAGACTGAGCTGACAGTTTTACTCTAACAGCATCTAGATAGCAAGGGAATACAACTCCTGATGTCTTGCCTTAGAAATACACTCCAGCCATCTTACAGGCAAGGCTGTCATTTGGGTTAATCAGCACACATAAACCTAGTTAATCCTGTGCAGGTCATGACCTGACTGAGGTAAATGGCTGCATGTAGCTAAGCAGCCTGAGTCAGTCTATGCACACGCTACTCGTCAGTTGTAGGTCACAAAGCTTGTCTGCAGCTGACAACAGCCCACTGGTTTCCAGACACATTAGAATAATAGACATATCACACGTTTACAAAAAGCAACAAAAAGGGAGCACCTTGTCCCAGTTGTAGTGCTCCACATTTCAGTCAGAACCAGTCAGGAAGACACACAAAGTACAGAAGATAGGGCTGAATATTCCTGCCTTTTTCTTCTTTCTTTTTCTCTCTACTTTACAATTTTCCATACAGAGAAAGGAAGACAGGCTATCTGACTTATGATGCAAGCTGAGCATAAGCCAATAGTTGCACACTGCTAGCTGCTGTCATCTAACATTCTCTTGACTGGGCCCAGAGTTAAATCAGTCCACTGACCTCGTCAACTCCCCATAATATAAATAAAAACGTTAACTGAAAAAAAAAAAAGGTTCATTGCTTGGTGTTTCAGCACAGAACAAAAGCATATCCATAAACTATAAGACTGAGGAAGACATGTTCTCCAGTCTCTAAGATATGCACTGAATGCCAGAGGCCATAATCTTATCATGTATATTGGCTTATCAGGGTGATCAATTGCAGACCATAAAATATGGCCCTCAGTGACTGCCTCTTTGGCTTGCTGCCTTCAGAAACACCTTGAAATATTATAGCGACAGACTCTTGATATAAAGTTGTGCTGGCAATAAATAATTTAAAAAATATATAACAGGAACGTGCTGTTTTGGCACACCAGTTGAACAATTTACGAGCTTATCAGACATTACAAAGTACTAATTATCTTCTATATTAATGTGGTTGGGTGCTTGGACTTATTTTATTCTTTTAAACAGATCAAGAATACATATGATGAAAAGATTTGAAATTTTGTTTTTCCTGTATTTATTTTTTTGTCATAATATTCTGGTTTATTATTAGTTTTTAGAAATTATAAATAACTGTCTATTAAATTTGAATTCCATGATGTCTTAAATCTTACAGACTCTTTCACTAGTTTATCCAACTTATCAACATACATATATAGTGTCATGAATGAAAGAAGAAATCAGCAAGCTATTGAAAATTATGGATTATTACAAATTGTTTTTCTTATCATTTTCTTTTTCTTGTAATTCATTTTCAATTAAAACCTACTAAATACAAGTCAATTTTGTTTCTCCTACTCCCTCATAATATCATCATTATAAAAACATCAGTTTTTTCCAATTAATTTTTTTTAAACACACACACACACACACACACACACACACACACACACACAAAAATCCACACATATATATCACTAGAAAATGGATACAAATAAAACTGATGTTTTACTGGTTACAAATTCTAAGATGTCAGACAAAATACTACAGACAGATTTCCTGCAAAACACAGTGAAACTGGTGGGGCAGATAATTTGTCAAAGGCCAGAGTAAATTAAAAATTGACAATCTCTCTTTCCTATCAGCCAGACATTTAATTAGTATTGACTCTTCAGTATCTACTATCTGCAGCACAAATGTGTGTGTGTGTGTGTGGATAAAACCAAATAAAAAACCAGAATTTTCTGGGTAATGCACTACCTCTAGTCATAGTTGCATGTGTATGTATAAGACATGTGTGTGTTTGTTGTGTGTATGAATATAGGGAGCCTTTCTCTAGAAAAATATTTTCATTATAAAAGAGACTTTTCTGAAAATCACGATTTTTTTCATTACTTCTAATATTAACCTGGTATGTACTATAAGTTGATGAATTTGTCTTACACCACATAGAAAAGAAGATATTCATTCATCTGCATGAAACTGCAGAAATATAATTTATACATGCCATGCACCTAATGGAGCTTTTTCAATCTAACCTTCAGTGCTAATTACATCTAAGTGGCTTGTCTGGCTGGTTCCTTGTGTGAATAAAAACAGGCACAAAATGCATGTCTTGTCAATTATTTTGTTTGAAGCTCATGATCATTGTAATAAAGTACCAATATCTGTGTCCAGCCTACATAACTTTATCACATGTTTATCACTAAGAAAAATCCAGACTATGTCATTAGCCTGTCTAAATGATTTTATTTAATTTTTTAGTAATTACTCAGTTCTCATTAACAGAGCAGTATTAAATAAATAAATATATATAAGTTTTATAAATAATTTAAGGCAAATAAAAGAAAAACTAAAGGAATTTCAAACATCAAGTTTTAAACATCTAAGTGTTTAATGGTGACAGGGCAATCTATCCATTAATGTATTTTTGAACTATTCTGCAGAGTTGAACACATGAACCATATGCATTAAGAAATGACATTATGACAGCTAAATAAAAATGTATTATTATTTTATACAGAAAGTCAGCTGTTACAGGAGCAAGACTTCAAAGAATTTGCCATCCAAATCTGACTTGAATTATACAAATTAATTTGCAAGTAAAAGACAGACAGACAATGATAAAGAGAAAGATGTTTGGAATGGTACTAATTGTGACAGCATAGTTCTATATTTCAAGTCATCTTAAATAACAAACATCTGAAGCATATCAATTACTGATGACAAATCAGTATCATAGGTTCTGTGAAAGGTATTACTTACAGTTACATCATATAGGTTGATATATCCAGTTATGTGTCAAGATAAATATATCCTGCCATAAAATTATCCTTACAGACTATCATACCCTTTAAATGTCAGTATTAAAAAAACTTATCAGCAGTCTTGAAATGTGAATGTGTTGTTTCCTTTAGTCTATGTCAAATGATATTTTATTTTAATTATAAGCTATAATATTGTTATAATACTGACATAAAATTAAAAAATATTTTTTAAATGTTTGTTTACTATAGAAAAAAAAAATACAACTGATACTAGAAGAAGAAAAAATAACTGTAGTTTCAAAGCAATGATGTGTGTGTGGATGAACTATTGTTCAGTATTGTCTGAGTGAATGTTATCAGTGTGTAAAATGAAGTGTAGTGGGAAAATGTGCACAACACACATAATATCAAGCAGCACTGAAGACCCCTGTCTAGTACAGATAAAATACATTTCAGAAAAGCATTAGTTTTCTCCAGTACTGTAATGCATCAATTCTGTAGACAGCACAACAAACCTCTGACGCAAATTGATGCAATTTGGTCGATCCTGTCTGGTATTGATTGTATGATCAATATGACACAACTCTGCCATAACCGTCTTACACAATATGAATAATAATAAAACACCATATGCTGGAATCAATACTAAATACTGTGAGCCATTCTCCATAGAGGGAAGGAAATATGGAATAAAATATGTAATAAAAATCAATGATGCCAATAATAATAATAATAAACTTTTATATAAACTGAGCAAATACAGACAATTTGGTGAAGTGATGACTATACCAAAAAAATAAAATGAAATGTAAGTATGTGATATTTTGGAATCAGGTTTAAAATACTGAGTGTTTTTTTTTTTTTTAATATTCATGTATGACTGTCTGTGTGTGTGTGTGTGTGTGTGTGTGTGTGTGTGTGTGTGTGTGTGTGTGTGTGTGTGTGTGTGTGTGAAAAACAGATGTTATACAATGCACAAAATAATTTTACAAAAAGTATTTTATATGTAATACAGCATCCCACAATTATGAAAAATAGTTCAAAATAATACATATCAAAAAGAAAAATGAGAAAATAAACAAACCAGTAATAATGTGGATATATAAAATTATGTATTTTGAAAATAAATGCAAACAGATACAAGAACAGCTCTAGGTAGTAATAGGAATCATAAAAATGTTTAAAATTAAACTAGTCCTGCCTTGGTCAAGTTGACATCTGAAGAAATGTTTCAGGCTCCTGCTAATAAAAAAAGTGAATAAAAAATAAAAATGAGGAACTGAAGTTAAGAAAAAAAAAAAAAAAAAAGATCACCATTGCACTGATTAGGGAACAAACAAAAAACTGCAAAAAGACACAGAGACTTTGATAAGATTATAAAATTTTACCCAAAGAAAGACATTTTCTCTCTGTTATTATATTTTACTTGCCTTTGGGCAGTTATTATGACCTTTTTATTTATGGATTTTTTACTTCATTTTATTGTTTGCTTCAGGATACTATTTTTTTTTTCAATTATTGTTATTGTTTTGGCAATTTTAAAAGTTCTTTTAGTATTCACTGCTGTCTGCTATGCATGTTTTTCTCTCTCACAGGCTAGATTGCACACACACACACACGCACACACATAATTAACTTTTGTTTGCATTTTTGTTTTAAAAAAGATCATAAAAATATGGTAAAGTGAAGGAACAAACAAATAGCACCAACATCTTCTGAACTCTTAAAGTAACAACCAACGAAAATGGTCAAAGAGATCATCATCAAATTATTAAGATTCATACATGACAGCTCAATATTTTTGTTGATCACCAAATGGAATGAACACAGCTGATAACAAAAACCAAGCAAATGAAAGTTGCTACTTGTCAATACACTATGTGGTCAGCATACATGTATGGTCAAGGTGTTTTAGGTGCCAGAATCACAGTGTAAGGACAGTTATACTGAACCATTCTCTGCCCACAATGAAGTGTCATACCAGTTAGTTTGCTCATAAAAAATTGATGCTAATTTGTTGCCTGTTTGGCCCATCTGTTGCAAGGCCTGTCAGAGTTATTGAGGTACAATTCATTAGAATCAGGCAAACAGTATCTTTGATTAATATTGACAGGAGTGAAGAAAACAGTTTCAGATGAGTGATACTTCTGTAAGTCAACTGTGAACTTTATTGGAAATAGCAATTTAAATGAACCTTTACAGACAGGTCGAGGACAGTGATTTCCCACACCCCTCCACTACCAATGAAGTAAAGCTCTTTCTTTAGGAAAACAGAAGATTTATAGCTTAGTAAGCACAATAAGACAACAGAGGAAGTTGCACGAAAGCATAAATGATATGTTAATGCTGGGATGTGGTGAAATGGCAAAGTGAACAGGAAGATAAAACCTGAAGATAAATTCACATTTTCTCATTAATAATTTATTAATAGCATTATTTCAAAGTATTTAAAAAAATTCTTGTAAAGAATTGATAGAAATATTGTTAAAATGTCATTGTTGTCATGCATCAGACATTTTTCATGTCTTTGTTTCTCCCTACATATTAATTAAATGAACATGCATTATCATCTTTGTTTTCTCAATAATTATGCAGAAATAATTATAGCATATTGATTAAACAAATCTCTGTAAATATTTTTGAGAATGCATTTTAATGCATATGTCATTACAATCAATAAAAGTAAAGTTTATATCATATTTCATTCATATTCATTTGCAGCTGATATACACACATCCATAAACACACACACACACACATACACACACACAAGCACACACACAGACATATTTTCATATACCTAGGTGCACAAGTAACTATAAATGTGCATATCAGAAAATGTCTTTCAAAATCAGTGAAACTCGGACAAAAATTGACATTTGTATTCATCTGCCTATTTGTCAAGACAATAAGTAAAGTCTGCTGAAGAACAACCAGGCTGTGTGTGCACAGCAGAATATGACAGCCAACTTTTCCTTTGTAGTTTGATTGGCAAACACAAACCTACTGTTATAGAACAAAACACAAAAAATTGTGATTTCAACCAGTGCTAGAAAAAAAATAACAGCTTCAGAAAAATTATGGAACCTTATTTTAGATGGTTCATTAAAAAGAAAAAGAAAATATAAGAAAACGTACTTTTCCAGGTAATTAATAACGAATATATATTATTAATGGAATTTTTAAAAGACTGTCATTTTAAATTATTCTTATTTTACAATGAATATGTACAGCTTACATATTTAAAATAATAATTTTAGTTGTACATCTCTATTTATATGATAAATTTCTTAAATGCTGCTTCTTCTTTTTTTAACCTTTCTTTTACTTTATTATTATAATTTAGTAATTCTCTCCATCATGGTATTTTCAGCACAGCAAATGGTAAAATATACAAGCAGAAAAACCTCAGACATAAAGGATGTGTGGGGGGCGATGGGGCTTATGCCATCTGCGACCCAGACAGATATAAACATGACATTTACCTGATCAATAATATTTTTCTGCATGGACTGCTGAGACAGGGCTAGACTGTCCATAGGACTCAGACTTGTTAAGAAGAAACCATTAGAGGGTGAAAACAACCAGAGATAAAATGACTGAATTACTCATCAGAATAGGTGGGGGTATTGATAGGCAGTCTGATGACATGGATGGACTGTCAATAAGTTTCAGAAAATGTATCAAATTATCAAAGAGATCAAATAAAATGTACTGTTACTCATTAGTGTGTGTATTGTCAAAGGAGAATAATTTTATTATCAAGTACTACACAATATAATTTGATTTCAAGCCTCCTTGTCAGACAACAGACATCTTTCTTAAAACAGTAAGTACATAGAGTAAGTACATATTTCATATTATGTAAACCTTAATAAAATTACATAATGTTGTGGACTGGATTGTTCAGAATATGTTAGTCTGGTAACTTAAGGCTTTTAAATGTCAATCCAAAATCATGACAATTAAGCTAGAGTTTTGAACACACATTTTAAAAATTAGCAACAAATGTTCTTTCCGAAAGAACTAATGCCAAACTCTGTCACTAATAAAAATAGACTGAAGTCTTAATAAAGCATGTAAAATATATTTGTAGCTAATCTCAATTTATAAATTTAAAGCACAGACAAACTTTATAGCTGTTCAAATATAAACTAATAATAAATGATGTTTACATAGTTTTATTAATGTACCACAATAAAACTAACATTCTCTACTGTTATTCACATTTTTATGTATAAGGAATTTTTAAAATGGCATTTAAAATTCAGGCCACTGATCAAACTTGCAGTGATTATGGAAACATAATTTTTACAATATTAAATTTAATTTAACATGTTTTTAACATTTATAAATACAGCAATAATCAGCCATTAATCACTACTGATGTCATATGGGCTTTCTAAAACTGTTGTTTTATTAGTATTATGTATGCATATACAATACATTCTAGTTATTGCTGGGCTGTAATTATTTTTATTAATAAACAAATACCAAACAAATAAAAAACATTTCATATTTATTTTGTCTGGATAAAGTCATTTTTTCATTGATGAAGCAACTTTGCTGTCTAGCCATTGTACAAACAACTTGTGGAATTATAAACCTGCCAAAATACCAGTGCTATCATAATCCAGAGCATCTGCAACCTAGCTTTCCTAACACTACACAGACTGAAAATCTGACAATTTCAAAAACGTTATTTCCAGAATTGGTTTTTTTTGTGTATGTGTATATGTTTGCTATTGTTTTCTTCTTCTTCTCCTTCTGTTATACTTCTTTTTCTCTTTATCATAATAATAATAATAATAATAATAATAATAATAAAACAATAATTTTTTTAAGTTCCCTTAATAAAAATTTAGTTACATTAATTACCTGTTGATGTAAAAAAAAATTATATACACTACTGAAACTATATTGTAAAAGAAAAATACTTATTTCTCTTTTGTTTTATGTCTTTCTTGATGTCTAGCCTCCTAGTCAGACCAGCAAAAAACAAAAAATAACTTGAAATAATATTAGTTACTTCAGAACAGAACATTTTGTAATGACATTAGTACTTTTCTACTGTGTCAATTAGAAATATTCATAGTGCAACCAAACTAGTTAAATGAAACTACTAATATGTAACACTGTGTTCAACAGTTTTCACAAAGATGTAATTATTATAAACCTGACAGCCATATATAATTTGGTTTAAATTTGTTTTGTCATTTGGATGTTTTATTTTTAATCTCTCTCTCTCTCTCTCTCTCTCTCTCTCTCTCTCTCTCTCTCATATAATATCAGCATAGAAAAATCCGTTATTAAGTCATATGATAGATAACAGGATACTGAAATCTTGATTAGGCACAGAGCAGCTTGGTCATAATAATAATAAAAACAAGGTATAACAGCTTTTAAATTAATTCTAATTTAGCTGCTTTATAACTACATCAGAGCTTCTTATACATTGAATCAGGCATTTTTATTGTTTTTAGTCATGATTTTTCTATGCTGTTTTTAAATTTTACAACAGGATAAAAGAAACATGTCATTTAAAATTCCATAATTTTATTTTATTTATTTTTTAACCAGAAACCACTGAACTCTACCAGCTGCTTAAATTCTGTCTATGATTCATCTAATTTGACTAATTAAATGGCACAAAATCTCTATCCTCTTCATCGATTTTGAACTTTTTTTAGCTTCTAACTTTGACACCTAATTAGTATTAACAGATCTTAGGCCAACATTCATTGCATTTCCCAATCAGAATACTAAAATTAAGAAGCTACATTTGCTTGAATTTCTATAATGCTATGATGAGGTAGTAATTTATAGAGTTGTAAATATCATATTAAATATCATCAGTCTAAGTCCTTTACACTAGTGCATGGCAATATGATCTCTTCCTGAAGATTCAAAATATTTGTTTAAATATTAATTACTATTTTTGCCAATGCCCCTCAACTGGCTTAACAAAAAACATGGTTTGTTCTTTTCTGTCTAGGGGAAACAATACATAAAAAGTCCACTGATCCAAAACAAAAAAGAACTGGTGATACCATAGAATTAAATAATATGCTGAATGAATGTCAACACTATTTCTTTATTTTATAGGTCTGATGAATACTGAAGGCACATTAATCAATTAAACCACATTAAATTATTTTTATAACTGAACTGAAATTACTACATGTTTACTGCTAAAATAAAAATTGTGAATGAGTATTACTTATTCAAAATTTAACTGTGTACTCATACATTTCCAGTTAAATTTGGACTAAGCTACAGTTACAAACACACAATTTGGACTGATTTAACATTTTTTATCAAATAAAATTATAAATATTCAGTATGCAGTATGTAAAAAAAGGAAATGTGTTTAAACGTATAGATATCAATTTAAATATATTCAGATAATTCAAGTTATATATAAAATACTTTTCAGGATATTTAGTATTAAGACATTGTAAGACATTTATACCAGGATTTACATTCTTTTTCTTTTTTTTTAAATTCAGTCAATTCATCTCTGAATACTTAAGAATTTGGCAATTAATGTCAGGCAGACATCAACTACAGCAGCTCTAAAATAGAAATAATAATAATAAAATATCTTCTACTTTTCTGAACACGTCATCCCTTCCTATCCTTGAACCAATCATGCCATATTTTAGTTAAATCAATATTTCTTACTGCTGTTGTTGTTTTTATCAGCAAATTAATGTTATTGTTATAAAACAGAAATTAAAAAGGATGAAATTAAATTATCTGCTAAATAAATAAGCCAGACAAGGTAACATGCAGTCAGTGTAAGTGACCATCACTGATCAAACAACTAACACATGCCAGACAGACTGACCCAGTGACCAGATGAGCTGGCACTATAAAGCACAGCAGGTCAGCCCAACCTGAATGCTTGATTTATTCAGTACTGCTTTCAAATCTGCTGTTCTTTCGTTGTATTTACACTGATGATTGTCTTTGTCAACCTGCAGAGCATTTTCAATCCTGTATTAATAACAGTGATTAATACAGAATCAGTAATGAGAATTTGTAATGAAACTTTATGGTTATCATCCATCATCATGGCTGCAGACAGAAAATAAATAAGAATAATAAACCCCCTAAAAAAAACAGACCACATTTGCTGCAAGTTGAAAACTCTTATAACCTGAAGCATGAGCCAATGCAAAGAAATGTGAATAAAGATAGTTAATTATTTCTTGGTATTTGAAGCAATAATTTACCATTCATTGGGAAATTTCAGCCAACATACTGTCCTATTCTGATTTGCTGAAGTTTCAAGGATCTTACTGTTTACCTATTACATGAACAATGTTGCTGACAGGTTGTTTTCACAAGTGCCAAGTTAAAATGGTCTACAGTGGAAACATGTCTCTTAAAAAATACTATCTGCATATAAAATCAAATAATGTAAGCATATGGATATTTCAAATATATTCAGGTTAATACAAAACATCCAAAACTGTAATTAATTATCTTGTAATCTGGTAAATTAAATATGTTTGATTCTTTATTTCTACTGGCACAATGTGGATTAACTGAACATTAATGGAGGTGGTTTATGTTTGTCTTACAAAATTTCCAAACCATAATATATAAACACACAATTTTTCACAACCAAACGTCTGTGAAATGTATGGTAAACTAATAAATCTTGTATATTAATCACTGCATGTATCACATCAAAATATTCACCATATTCCTCTATGAATAATAACAGCTGCACATATTAAAACTGAGAATATTTGGTGCATTATAAAATAAAATGCAAACGCACATGAATCAGCAATAACTATATACAAAGAAGACCATATTACAAATGACTAGTAAAATCCCTCTTACTTGTAATGCTTTCCAAATTTCAAGAGTGGCACTGGTATTTTTATTTAAAGCAAACTTTAACCTTAAAAATGAACAACTATATCATTGTCTTCATGCAAGACATTGACATGTTAGTATTTCTAGAGGTTGTATGTGTTACACTGAGGTATACAGTCATATATAATGTTGAGGTATGGAAACAAATGGCACCAGAAAATATGTCACTGGAAAAAATGGCATCTGGAAGAAATGGCACTATGTAAATTTGGAAAACAAATGCACTGGAATTTTTTTTTATTATTGCTTATTGACATTTAGTTATTGGTAGGAAAGTCTTGCTTACAACAATTCATAATAGCACATAAAAACCAGTGCAAGAATAATATTTGAAATAATGATTTAATGTCAGAAATAATATCCTATTTAACAATTGTTGTCAGGTCATAATTAATCAGAACAAATGTAAAAAAACACAACCTCCCAAGTACATATTTATATATAATATTTTTATATGCTATGTTTGAAATGACAGAATATTATTCTGGACAATATTTTAACTATGGTATGCATGTTAACATTAGGTGCATCTGTATGAATGTGCCTGTATGTATGAACTTACTCATACATCTATGTACGCATGGTAGCATACATACACACACACACACACACACATATATATGCATTTGTGGGGATTTTTTATTTATATTTGTTTTGACTGACTGTTTATACACATACATACCTATATGTCCTCACACACACACACACACACACACAAAATTCCCTTGGTGTTTGATGATGACAATCAATTAAATCCTGCTTACAAAAACAATTCATAATTGTTGGTCACAACATCCACTGCAAACCTCATGGTAACCAGAACCAACTAATGCAGTGTATACTGTATTCTTAAATGTGATAATAATGTGATAATTGTAATACTGAACTCTGATATAATACTGTACTTTGTTAAGCAAAACCTAGTTGTTGAGTAATGATATTAATATACGTGTACGTAGCAATATTGCACGAATAAATTTTATTTTTCAACTTAACTAAAAGTTATAATACTCCAATAAAAAACCCTCTTGCTGCAGAGGCATCATTAGGAGTAACTAGAGTAACTTTGATTTTTTTTCAGATGATATCTGGGTAAGATGATCACTTTGAAAAATTGGCTTGTTAAATATGGTGACCAAAAAAACTGCACCAGGACAAACATAAAAACAAAACCACTCCTTTGTAGCAAACTTGAACAAAGCATGCAAATGATACAACTATCCGTCAGATTGATGAAAAAAAATTATAAGAATCATTATAAATGTGATATATGGCTACCATGAGATATTGTCTCTGAGATACTGCATGCACAAGATATTGTCTGAATAATATACTGTTTGTATGAGATACTGTCTGTACAAGAAATCATCTGTATGAGATGCTGTCTCTGTAGTCTCTGTAATGAGTGTATGAGATACTCGTTTCTCTACCAAAAATACTTCTTTTTTTATATACTATAGGGTCATTCCGTGTCAAATCACCCAAAAAAAAAAGAAATTTAAACCCGACCGTCTCAGATTTTTATAAAACTTGGTATATTTGTTGACTGGGATCCCAAATCTGAAATATTAGCCCAATCAGACCAGTGGTGTGGGAGATACGGCCCACGGAATTTTGAGATTTTTGCCAAAAATGGGTGTGACCACCAACCTTAGAACCCTCATATCTCAGGAACTACTGGGCCAATCTTCATAAAATTGGTATTGTTAGAAAGGCAAAATGACAAGGATACCAAATCTGCCATTTTTGTTTAGTTTGGAAAATATTGGAGTACCTTGACCTTTTGACCTTTGCTATGACCTTGAAATTGACCGTGTGGATCACGTGATCTTGAGATGACCTTTATTGAAATTTAATCTCCCACATGTTAACTAAAACATATAAAAGTTTCCTGGGTGTAATATTTTTTGTTTAGCCACAATATAGATTTAAAAAATGCACATACATGAAAATAACACATTTTCAGCCATTAACATCTGATTAACTAAAACCTGAATGATCAACTCCGGATGCTAGGGATCACCATCTTTCTTGATCATCGAGTAAGACATTGTAGGCCTACATGTATGCATAAAGTTCACATAAATTTGAGAGAACTAGGTGTTTCTGATGCTTAACCTTCTCACTATGTTTGTTTCAAATGCTCACTGTATCCTTCATTCCCAGACACATTCTACTGTTCTCATCACTTTCATAAAATTGGATTATTTCCTCCTTCAATTCATTCTCCTTTCAATGGTAAAGGGTGACAAAATCAAGATTTGCACACGCTCTGTGTAGGATTCAGACATTAAGATGTCATTTTAATGTTACTGTAGCTGATGGTTTTTTTCTGTCCTTTCATTCATTTACTGGAATGCGCTAGTGAATGGAGTTTGACAGGAGTTTCGCCTAAACTCAACAGAATAGAATTCAAATCAAAGTCCTTTTCTAGGGAAACAACAACCAGCGGTTTGTTAGGCAAGTTATCACCAAATTCTCCCATTGTAATACCACCCATACTAAAGCCATCCTCTGCAGGACCTTTGATTTCTGAAGGGTAATCAGACAGTCGCAGCACAACTTGTCTCCTGGCACTAGTGTCTTTGGAGGATTTACTAAGCATTTGTAAGTGCCCATGCTAACAATTCTTAAAGATCTAGTGTGTGCTTGCTCAGGGTGGCGATTAAGGGGATGACAACAGTTTTTCTGCAATGTTGAAAATTTGATGAAAAGTTCTTGTTCATGATACTCTTGATGTCCCGTGTTTTGATCCCACTTCAAAGAGTGAGGAGTTCGATTTCCTCAGTTTTCCATACACTTCGCAACAACTCCTTTTTGATATGATGGTGTTGATAACACACATTTTCAGGAGAATTAAAGCTGCAGTTAGCTCTGGAAGAAATAAGGATTTTCAGTATTGGCCTGCACCTTCAATTCAATAGAACAAAGTCAGTGCTTTCCTAAATATTAAATCAAATCCTGAAACCCTTTCAGTAAAATTAAGCAGGTCATAAAATGGCAGCAGAATACATGTGTTATTGCCAAAGGCCCACAAGTCTTGGGCATTTATGTCAATCTTCTCAAGTATAAATCACAGTTTATTAAGGTGAAGTAGACCTTGTTCATACTCTGTGCCGAAGACTGGGTGTACAAATACATTATGCAGTACATCACTTGATGATGTCTGATTTCAGACTGGGTTGTACTGTTGTTGACTGAAGCCTTGTTCAAAACCAATGGCAAGGCCCACATGACATGATACAATTATTTAATAGGTTTTATGAAATAAAAATATTGTATATGTATCAACATCTGACATTGTGTCCAACTTAAAAAGCTTCAGATTGTCAAAGAAATGCAGATGAAGAAACTTCTTTGTCTTAAACTTCAAATTACCATGTGCTCAATGGGGATTGCACCAGGGAATCTAAAGGAGTTCCTGACCTGCCTGAAGCATCACTTCCTGTTAATCCTTTGAGCCTGATTGTGTAGAACATGTCATGCCATTTGGCATCTTTTCATATCCTTCAGGCATTCCTTCAGACATGTCAGGTGGGTTTTAACTCCAAAGATGAGTTTTTAGTCTCAGAGAAAATGTACATTGTAATGCATTGTATCAATCATCCATGCAGGTATGCATTTTTTTAAATCTCTATTATGGCTAAACAAAAAATATTATACCCAGGAAACTTTTATATGTGAACTTTATGCATACATGTAGGCCTACAATGTCTTACTCGATGATCAAGAGAGATGGTGATTCCTAGCATCCAGAATTGATCATTCAGGTTTTAGTTAATCAGATGTTAATGGCTGAAAAGGTGTTATTTTCATGTATGTGCATTTTTTAAATCTATATTGTGGCTAAACAAAAAATATTACACCCAGGAAACTTTTATATGTTTTAGTTAACATGTGGGAGATTAAATTTCAATAAAGGTCATCTCAAGATCACATGATCCACACGGTCAATTTCAAGGTCATAGCAAAGGTCAAAAGGTCAAAGTACTCCAATATTTTCCAAACTAAACAAAAATGGCAGATTTGGTATCCTTGTCATTTTGCCTTTTGCCTGAGATATGAGGGTTCTAAGGTTGGTGGTCACGCCCATTTTTGGCAAAAATCTCAAAATTCCGTGGGCCGTATCTCCCACACCACTGGTCTGATTGGGCTAGTATTTCAGATTTGGTGCTGTGGGATCCCAGTCAACAAGTATACCAAGTTTCATAAAAATCTGAGACGGTCGGGTTTAAACCATTGGGTGATTTGACACGGAATGACCCTATAATTTTATCATTATTTCTAATGTGAATAGGTGAATTGGGTGTAGGCCATTTTTTTTTAGCATAAATAATGATGTCATATATCATAAGAAAAAATGTAATTTCAAATATAAACCTATATAATATAAGTATGTATTTAAAATTCACCCACCCAATCCTAACCGTGTTAAATGCAATCTTACCCAATCCCACAAATCATTAAATACATTTCACTACTACAAGTGCAACATTCTTTCTGCTAAGAAGAAAACTGGAATTCTTCCAAAGCCTGTGAGCTTGTACATGTACATGTAATGTGCTGCGGCAAAAACTGCCAATCCTGAAGGCATTTTGCTTGAAATAAACTTCAGGATGTATATTAAATTATTTTCCATTTGCTGCAATTTATAATTACTTGTGGATGCCAGACATGTTAGGTGTAATCTAACACAATTTTGACATCAGCTAAGAAAGGTCAAAGCAACTAGACAAAGCTGAATCAGTGTTGTGGGCAAGTGGTTTTGTGACACACTGACTGTTAAACAATTAAATACTAGTATAACATGTCTAGACATGCAGGATACACTGTGATTAGTCACTGACAAGTAAACCTGATCAATATCTGTTTATAATAGACACCAGACCAGAGTTATTCCTTAATAGTATACACACAATGCCTCAGGTACTGTCTACTTGGCAAAATCAAAAATTAAAAACCCTCAAAAGCACCAGCAGAAATAGGTCTTGCCTGACATAATAAAATATTTGTCACCTAACTTGACCATGTTCTTTTCAGCTGATAATGTCTGAGCCCTAATTCTCAACACTGCATAACCTAGCTTAAGAGGTAACATTATTTAAAATTAAAATAATACTATTTATAAGGTAATAACTTTTCCCATAGTTTTGTAACTGAGGAAATGATTATAAACCTAGCATAAATTACGTAATTATTTTCAATAACAAAATTTATAAAAAGAAGTAAATATTTATCATTAAATGCTTATCATTATTTTGAGTTAACCTAATACCAGTTGTCTATTTAAATGTTATTTCAACATGTTTCTTTCAACTGTTCTTTTCAAATACATTTAACTACTGCAGTTGAACTAAGCTTACACTTAAGGTAATAAGTATGATCACACATAATTAGAGAACTATTGTAAATAAGGAAATGTTACGCGTGAAAGTCTTTAACACAACTTTATTGTAGAAATATCAAAAAGAAATGATTATTTTACAAACAACAAAATCTGTTGTAATTTGTTTACCTTATAAATATGTTTTCCTGAGCTTTGATATGGTAACTGAACAAAACTTTCACTACAGAACTTCTAAATATTTAAAATAATAATAATAATAATAACAATTCCTTGTCAGCACTGCATAAAAACCTTAAATCATTGATAATCAATAAAGTAAAAACAAAATAGAGTGGTAAGATTACATCTGAATCTGACCAAATTACACTATTCAGCCTTCAGTCGTATGTGATACATTGGTTCTCACAAAAATATTCTGGAATGTAACATTTAGTACATTCCAGAACTCATGCAGTTATCTGATGAACAATTGAAAATCAATTGGCCTGGTCTAATTTCTATTTTTATCTACAGTTAGTTATTGATGGCCTGTATTAGTAACAAAGTTTTTTATACAAAGAAATTGTTTTATAGTGATGAGAATTCAAAGCCTATAAAAACTAGTTTTCTTATTTTTATTTTTAATTGACTGCATATGCTTTATGCCTTCATGTATACCTTTAACCCAACAAAAATATACTTTACTTCGAAACTGAATTTAGCTCTGACTGAGTATTATTAGGTGACTGGAGAAAACGTCATGGGAAAAAAGTCACAATTTAGTATAGGAAAAACATCACAGAAAAAAAGTTACAAAATGTATGGTTTTGTAAAATATTCAATGTATCATCATAGTATGCATGGGGTAATTGTTAGCCTTATGGTTGTGCTGGAAATGCCTAAAAAGATCTAATTTGTAATTGGCAGAATCTCTTCATGATATTGAGTGGAACATCTGCCTAATCCACTAACATAAAAATCAAAGAACATTAACAAAAAACTCAAAATGTGTTTAATCTATCTTTCATTTCTAATATATTTCTTAATCTTAATTAAAAATTATGACTTTTGCCTGTGACTTTTTTCCTAGAATCTATTATTACACTGAAAGTGTGCATGACACCTCCCCTTTATCATATACTAACTCAAAAGTTGGTCTTATGCAGCAATACCATTTACTATAACCATCAATATTACTATTTATAATTTGTTACTCTGTACACCAAATGTTATGCGTTCAGTTATTATAGGGAAAATAACATTAACAAAAAGGAAAAAAGATAAACTATTTCTCAAATAAGAAATTATAAAGAAAGTTAGTAATTTTTTTTTTTTTTTTTTTTTTTTTTTGTATTATGAAAATTACATTTGGTTGAATAATGGTTCAGACAAATTAAACCAATATCTTGCTCAAGATCTAACCAACAGGTCTTTTAACTAATTATTTAACCACTTCAAATTATTTAATGTCATAATGACATTGCACAAAATGTACTCTGCTCAATATCATTTGAATATTTTCCAACATAAGTAACTTTCAGTACCATTTAGAGTAAACAAATTGAAAAAAAATTAGGGAATTCAAAATTGTTAGCAAAAGAATAAACATGGTAATAACAAAATCCATGAACATGTTTGTACATAGGACGAGAAAAATGCATATGTAAATATTATATTCCCATCTATGAATTTAATTGGTTATAATTAATTATTGTGAAGTTATATTATATGGATGGGAAAACTGAAGAGAAATATAAAAATTAAAAAATCTGGGGGGATTTCTCTTACACCAGTGTACCACTCACTTTTCTGCAACACTAAAATGGAGAGATATTTTAATTTGTGCTGAAACATTAACATTTGAACTTCTGAGTTTAATATGTAACTATTCTTGTTGAGTTTCTGTTTTATTCTAAATTACTTTTCCTAAGAAATGCAGTGACAGTGCATAGTAGGGAATAATTGGATCAAATTAAATGACAACTGTTAACACAAATGTGCTAGGTTTACTATAAGCAGTACACTAGGTTTACTATAGAGACAGTGTTTTTGCAAACATGTAAGAAGTTTAAAAATTAATTCTTAAGTGTTTAACAACACATCTTTTGATGTCCATTAAATACAACATTAATAAGTGGAATGCATTTTAAACCAACTTTCTGGACAACATTATTTATGGCTAATATGCATTTTCAACTAAAAAAAGAAGAAAAAAAGAATATAATTGTTTTAATATTATCTTTAAAAAAATTTAAAAAGTAATAAGTCTTTTATGAAGAAACAATTATTTATGTTCTTTCTTTCTTCTTAAAAATCCTTACTGTTTACATTTTAATTATGACTGCAACATGAAACAGGCAAATGTTTCCTAATGCATTTTGAAACTTATTCTGTACACTATCAGCAAGAAATAAAAGATAACATTTATAAATGAGAAGAAAACAGTGTCTCCTCTATTCTAGGTATATTTCTTCTCTGGATGGATAATGGATTGAGAAAAACAAAATTAAAAAATTAGGAAATAGAAGGAAATTAAAACATATATTATGATGTTTTAGAATGATTGTTCCTTAAGAATAAACATATACTTTTCTTTTTCGTTTATTTATTTCACAATTAATACATATTATATATTGCAGAATAATCAGAAATAAAATTATATGATTAGTTTCATTTCTGGCAATTAGTAAGGATAGAGATTGGAGCCTCAGCCTTTCTAGACTTTTCAACATTATAGCCTAATCTATATGAATGGAACACAAAGAGAGATTTCTAGCAAACAAGTCAGTATGTGTGCATGTGTGTGTGTGTGTGTGTGTGTGTGTGTGTGTGTGTGTGTGTTGTTGTTGTTCTTGTTGCTAATGTTTGTTTCAAAATATATATTATAAGAATAAATAAAGTTTTTATTTAATGCTATTTGCAGTTCTGATTAAATGAGAAAGAATTCTTTTGAATATATCCTTTTGGCTGAAAACTGATAAAAACCAAAGTTAATTAGAATATTTGTTATTTCTGATATATGAAAGAAAGCATTTTTTACAAGCTAACTTTTCCAGTAATTTTTTATTTCATGTGCTACATTGTAGGCCTTATATGCCCAATCCTTGTGAAATCTTGACAAATAACTGTTGTCATAATAATGTTGGTTTTTTTTCTTGTGGGATGGGGGTTTAGGATTTCAATTTATTTTTTAATATTCTTATACTGAGTTACTAAATTATGTTACTATTAATTCAATATTTTACATGCATTTCAGGAATTACATGTGCGATTTAGAATTATATTTCATTTCAAACCAGGTGAAAAGTCAATTTTAATCCAAATCATCCTGATTAGATTTATTATTCTCTGAAAAATAGTTTATTTATTAGACAGTTTACCTGGAAATGAAATCTTCTGAAGGAAATTTCAATAATACCTGGTTGATTACAATGTACACATCCTTTAATATAAACATGTATAGCACATTTTTCTGTCAAACTAATGTTTTTTTATTTATGTCAATTAAAGCAGCATTTCACAGCATTACCACTTGTTAACAGCAGGGCACGTAATAATATCTCTTATAGTATAAACTCAAAGGATTGTGTCAGCTCTTATGAAAGAATAGATCATTTTTGTCTTGACACTGTCTAGACATGCAAATGTAAGCAGACCATTGTTGTAAAACATTGTTGCAAAATTAAATTTGGAGAGGGACTTCTATTTTTCTTTTTTTCTAAAACAGAATTTTTTTTTTTTTTTTTTAAATATTTTAAGATTTTGTGTAATAAATTTAAACTTCCTGGCCATAGGATTTGCAGAACTCATTATTTTTAATGTATCTGGTATCTTACAATGGCAAGGAAATAGGGTTTCTGCTGTGTAAATGCATATAAAAATCAATGCCCTGCACTTAATGGGTTTTGTGCAAAATACCCATGTCTGTATAGGGACATCAGTAGGTACAATGCATGGGCCATAAACATTTGAGTGAATGAAATGTATGGGACAGAATGAAGTGAAGTGCATAAGCCACATCCAAGAAAAGTGCATATCTAATCACTACCCATATAATTATTTATGTGATATTTCCTTACTGTCATCATTGAAAAGAAAAATTTAAAACAATTACTCTAGGAAATTTCAAAATTCAGGAAAAAGCATTTTAGAAACATTAAATCTGATTAATTTATCATAATTATTTATATTTTTCTCTTCTTCTGATAATCTATCTACATATTATAATCTATCACAAACATTTTACATTAATTATATAAAACACACCTGCCAAGAGCTTTATGAAAACATACTAAATCTTGATTCTTGCTTCATGAAAATATTGTCAGATCCAATATGACAAGTTCTATATATAATTTTAAGCTGAAATATTAAAAACCAGCAATTTATTTCAAAAACATTATTTAAATATTAAATAAGAAAGCACCAGTAATATATTTGATTTATAATGATGAATTAAAAAGATATTTTATCCACAAATTATTATGGTGGAGTGATCTGACCTTTTACCTGATGACAATCAGATCATTACAATGTTATACACAATGTACTGATAATTGCTGAATTAAAGAAATATTTTAAAATTTGAGAGTCTATGTTACTTATTAAAAAAATACATAAAATTTTAAAAACAAAACTGATAATTATAGATTATAGCCATATCAGTATAATCAGTGGTAAGATATTGCTAGATAAATTTCAATTTTTTTTAGTTCTGAAAGAACTATTTTTACTTTGATAAATTAATTGTTATTTACATCTATACTGCTCACTATATTATTTTTTATTTATTTCAATTTATTATTATTTCTTTCCTTTTCTTTTTTTTTTTTTTTTTTTTTTTTTTTGTTATTCACTGTGTTAGAACTTAAAGTCTATTTTGTCCTGATATATAGTTTTGGCAACTTAAAAAATAAAATGGTAAACAGTTAATCCCTACATAGATATACTGATAGTGTCACAATGAAAAATTATTCAAATTACTTTGTATTTAAAAATCTGAAATCATTAACAATACATAATTACAAAATTAAAACATGTCTCTTGAAATATATTTAAAAACTAAAAAGAAAACCTAATAAATAACAGTATTTATAAAGGATTTACTCAGATTTATTCCTTTTGTTCCTATTCAAACAATAACCTTTATTTTTTTAATACATTATCTAACCTTCTCATATCTAATTAATTTATATTAAGCCTATAAACTGATCAGGGGATATTAATTCAAACTCCTCCACCCAAAATGTTATCACAGCATATTAAGACAGATGTAAAATCTGGTTTAGTCTGGCTGCCAATGACCTGACTGACCAGATATCAACCAACTAGAGGTCTTCTGAGGTCACCTGTCTAGACAGGCATGTAAATGAGGATTAAGCAACACAGTGATTTGCATCAATAGCAAGCTGACCAAACTGATCTGTCTGGAGCTCTGCTATCATGCTCATGGGAAGGGAATAGTAAGCTGGGTCAGTGACTGTTATCAGTAAACAACATAGTTTGAATACTAAACTGATTGATTATATTTATTAATGCTGCTTTATCACCAACTAGCTTTCAAAAAGAAGTAAATCATAGAAAAATATCTCTTCATTGCATATTAAGATTTTTTTGGGGGGATGGAATGCATTTTACAAACTTTTAAAAGTTGTTATTATATATATATATTTACTTTATTCCTGTTCTCAAACAATTATGATGATGCAAGCAGCACTGGGTTACAAATAGACCATAAAATTTAATAACACTAGTTTATATAACCAGTAACATTTTTATTTAACCTCACTGAAGCCAAAATATCAAAAACAGTTTAAAGAAACAATCAGGCTGATAATGAATAACATATTTGGTACCAGCCACCAATATAAATGTTAATAAAAAAAATAATAATAATAAAAAAGTTAAATAAATAATAATTTTAACAACATCTAGAGCATGGCTTGGACTTATTCAAACAGGCAAAAAACAATATTTGGCAGCCAAATTTAATTTCCATTTAGTTATCTATTACCAAGTTAAAAAAAGAAAAGAAAAGAAGTTTTATTGGTAAATTGAATCTTCCAATGATGTTTTTATTTTATTTTTACAAAAAAAAGAAAGGAATATAACTAATTAGTATCAAATTTTTTTATATAATGATAAAGCATATATACTTGTTTTGAGGTACAGCAAAGATTCTTTTACGAGCACATTCACAGAAACAGGAAAGTAATTTGCGATAAATCTTGTATAAAACATTTGCCAGGACAGAAAATTGCCTAATGCAAAGATAAAGAATTGCCAAACAGCATAAGTTTTTCTGAGAATATGTGAAGAAATGTAGCTATCAGTTTTCTAAAGTAATATCTGTTTTGTTAACCTATGATCAGTGTATAAACACACAGATAATAGTTTTGATAACGTAACTCACTGTTATATTATGGATAAATGATCATGTCTATTGTGAATAGCTTGAATTAGTCTTTTCTTTTGCTAATATGACATGTACCAAAAATCAAAATCAGTGTGGACAGATTAAAAATAATTCTTGTCTGAATATACTGCAAAATGGATTTCAATTTACTTTTTCTATTCAAATCTCGGTGGGTTGTAGTTTTATTTATTTATTTTTTTTATTTTTTTTAGTTTCCCATTAGATGATCAAATCAGTGTGGACAGACTGAAAATAACTTTTGTCTGAAAATGCTGCAAAAGGGATTTCAATTTACTTTTTCTATTCAGATCTTGTTGTCTAAGTGGGTTGTAGTTTTATTTATTATATTTATTTTTTTAATTTCCCACTATATGATCAAATATCTCATAAAAACTATACATAAATTCTCCTTTTATGATTATTGCCAATGTTTTCATTTAAAAATTGTATAATTATAAATAAATACATATTTGGATTGTCGGTATCATATGTGTCACTTTTAATTTAAATAATCCAACTTTTATATTTACTCTTGTATCTTTTTCACAATAGTGGTTATTCATCTCTAATTAATTACCAGTCAGATTATTAACAAGAAAGTGTAACTGAAATAGCATATTCTTTTTTAAACAATATTTTTGTAAATTCTTTTGTACATCAATGATGTTTATATAATTATTTTTCTGTTCACAACTATAATGTTAATAATAACCTTGCAAAACAGAACCATATGACTTTTATTTTTTATTTAAAAGAAATATTAGTTTCTCCCTTAGTGATATGAAATAAATTTTGCATATTTGCATATTTGCAAGTTAAATTGTGTTTAAGGGGCTTTTCATTTATTTATTTTTTACACTCTCTGAGGTATTAGTTAATAACAAAGGTGTACATTTACAAACATCTTGAAACCACAATTTATACATATATATTTGTTTATTGTTGTTTTTTGTTTGTTTGTATTTTTGCTGTAAAGTTTCTTCTGCCATCCACAAAAACTATAGCTATAAATCTGTCAGTAGAGACACATCATGATTCAAGCTTTACATTGGTCAAATGGCAGCAATTAAGTATGATTAAATAACATTTTTCACACAAAATGCAAATCCATTAGGTAGATTTGTCCTGTTTTTATGATAATTCTATTTATGCTTAAAAAGTATTACTAATCTGAAGCGCTCTCTCTCTCATTCTTTATATATATGTATAAAATAATAATAATATTAAAAATTCATTAACTCTGTAGAATGTATTGATAATACGTGCATATAAATTATAATTTAAGCGTTAATAATAATTTCAAAACTATATTACTGACGTTCGACAGGTCATAATAATAATTTACATATAAAGCAGCATGTATTGACAATAAAAAAGTAAAAAGTAAAAATAGCAGGTATAAACATTAATTATAATATATGATAACGGAAATGATTTAGTGTTCTGAAAATTATCAAAATAATTACATACTAGTAGTAGTAACATAAATATATGATATAGCCTACACTACTTTGAAATGCTAGTTCAGTAGTTGAGTTATGAGTAGTTCGTTTTATTTATCATGATAAATGATAAAGCTTTATATGAAGTTATATTATGCTGAAAACTCGTATTTTAAACTACTTACCGTTGGCGACGACTGTGTTATACAATAAAAGTGCTGGAAACGAAAATAAATATATTAATAATTTCGATCTTTAAAAATATCAACATGGATTTTGATACCGGAAGTACATAGCGAAAATCACGGTACTGTTTGACACTAGCACGTTCTGGGGAACTTACCAAAAAGTCCAAAACAAAATAACATATCGATGTGGACAGATGTACACCCAATAACTGGGGACAATGCATAAAATCTGAAATTGTCCTTTGGATCTCATAAATGATGTTTATCACTTTGGACGTTGTCTACAGTTAATCCAGATATATCCACCGTTCCAGTGTCGACTGCGCGCTATGCTGTCTGCGCATCTCGAAACCAGCCGATCAAGAAAGAGCGAAAAAAGTTTACTATCGGCCTCGTGCGTCATCAACACGAAATAATAATAATAATATTGTAAACTTAGTAAATAACATTTTTGTTTAGTCTATCCCAAAAATATTATTATTAGGTTTTTGCATGTAATAATTTAATATCACTAATTAAATAAAAAATATTCTGATATGTGTAAGAAAAGAGAAATCTCAGTACATCTAGCCACGCACACACATGTACACATTATAAAAGACGTTATACATATTTCTTGGACGTGTTTGTGTGTGAGAGTGCGTGCGTACGTTGTGTGTGTTTGTGTGAATATGCACTACATTTAGATTAGCTGGAATATGCACATTCTCAGAAAAATGAAAAAACAGACGTCGACATCGATACCCCAGTAACTGACATTAATTGTAAGGAAAAGTGGAATAATTACAGTGCTCTTGAGTATTCTACTAATGACGCGATAGCAGTGAATTGCAACCCGCTCCCAAAACTTAGACAGTTAACACATCAGTAAGGAAAATCATCAGCTTTATGGATAAATAAGATACAGAGGTCTTCTCTAAAAAAAAAAAACTATTTTCCTCGTATTAACTAAATGAACCCACATTGTTTGCTTATTTTTCACATCTTAGCTTAATTATTTCATAGTTCTTTATTAATATCTGCCAGTGTCCTTTAAAATAATTGATTATTTCTATAACTGTGACAAGATTAACTCTTGATTATGTAGTATTTTATCTCTTTTATAACGTATTGCTGTCATATTAACTCACAGTGTATTCTCTTGATTTCATCATCATCAACATCATCATTCTTCTCCCGTTCCAGTCAACATCCTACGACAAGTTTATCTAAAACTTGATACATGTTATCCTGTCTGTGCAGAGGTGAAAACAAAATATCAACTGCTAATGACTGATGAGAATAACTGCAGAAAGTTGCCCATGAATCTTTTAACATAAAATAATGAGTAGTATGTCTCCTTTATCTGTTAATATTAATGTATTTATGAATTTAAAAAATGACTCTCATTATTACATAGTTATATAATTACAATCTTTGTATAAATATTTTATTATTTCACTGTCTCGTTACACACATACACATACATTTTTATTGTTTCTAGTTACTTCATTAGAGTTCATCAAAGAAGAAGAAGAATGTGTTAAATTATTGTTATGTCATTGCTGTTGTTGTTATTGTTATTATTATGAATACAGTAAGATGCACATATACAGACAGTGATCTTCTAAACCCTGTGAAGCCATAATTATTTGTCCTTGCATGCTTCAACCCAATCTTCTATAATGTTTACAGAGCGCAGAGGCTACTGTTATCATTCTTGGCATACTAATGCTCCTAACTCTCTGTAAACCTGTATAATTCTCCTCAACTATCATCTTCTTAAACTATTTATTCACATCATCATGACGATAAAAACTTTATTTATTTGTTTACTGACATATCCAAATTTAGTACATATTGCAATATCAGTTCCTTTAAGTAATCAATATGGTTTTATTATTGTAAAATATATAACAATGATGTGTATTTTTTATTGTAAGTTATTCAAAACTAGAAAGAACTAGAAACAGATTTGTCTTCTTTCTTTCTTGTTTTTCACTAGTATAGGGAGACCTGCAATTCAAAAAGTAGAGGAGACATTTACCTCGTATTATTCTCATTACTATTTACAATTATACATATCCATACTTGTAACATACATACATACACATTCACATATAAAAATCATAATCACATGGATACAACAGCACTGCAAATAATCTTTTACAAAAAGCTACACTAATACTAATTTGATAAAATGAAAGAAAAACAAAAATAAGAATATAATGGGTATTTAGTATGTAAAGTCAGAGATAATTTACTTTGATTCATTCATTGTTTAGCCCCCAGTTCACTTTTTACAATACATTATATTTAAAAAGAAAAGAATAAAAAAATAATAATAATAAAATCAGTAACAAATAAAATAATTTTTTGTTTTTGTTTTTAACAAGTGTTTTTAGTTTAGTTTATCAGAAACCTACTCAAAAGCATATAGCAGATTTATTTTTCCTTACTGTTATATTTTGTTAGAATCAAAATGATAAACAACTAAAGAATACATTAGAATCACGAAATCCAGATTGTATTACATAATCTACCGTGTTTTAAGATATATTTATACCCAGCAGAAAGAAAAAAACCCATCAGATTGTAGTCTAAATTTTATTCATTATGGATTATGATTTTATTTTATTTTATTTTATTTTATTTTATTTTATTTTATTTTAATTAGTAAAATTTTATTTTTAAGATATTTTCAGTTATAAGGTAAAGCTGACATTCCATGCTTTAAAAATTCATTGTGGATATGCACTTTTCTTGAGATAGCAACAACAAATATATATAAAATCTCTTGAATATTCAATTAGGAAACATTTTTTATATTTAGACCATTGTGAATATTTTTACTCAAAATTGAGGATTTGATATCCAGTAAACAATGTAGACTCTCCTAAATGCTTTATATCCATGATCAGATATATCATAATGCAACAAACATATTCAATTAATGCATGGTTGCTGTGGGGCCTTCTTAGCTCTTGGGCCCTGAAACAATGTACCGGCTGAATTCGCTCTTCTCATAGCCCATGACTAAATAGGAAGCACATTCCAGTTATTAATGATTTCGTTTATTTATTTCTTCTTTCTTCTTCTTCTTCATTATTATTGCAAATATTATAAAATATATTTTCTGCTGACGTTGAGATTCTCAAGCAGCATTCTCGTTTCTTGATTTCTCAGTCTCAAAATATATTCCTCGATATTTGTTTCTTTCCACTCATAGTCATATTGTTTCACATATCATTCCTTAATTTATATTCACCATGAATTTTATATTTTGAATTTATTAAGGGCGATTCTTTTTGTTTTGTGTATGAGTGATTTTTTTTTGATTTTTTTTAGACAACCCGCCAGAGCAGTGAAAGGGTTTGTATTCGACATGTCTTAACAGACATCTGGTGTAAGATTTATACTTGGATGACTATACGCCTTTCTCAGCTTTCCTAGAATTTAAATAAAACTTTAGAAGTTTCACTGGAGCGAGTCGATTCACCGACATAGTTATCCGGACATTGGTTACATCATGAGACCGTTCTGTTGTTGACAAAGCGCACATCAAGCACACGACAATAAAAGCAAACGAACATTATAGATCCCATGATTTCTATCTAGTTCAGTGAATGAAAGATTTGTGGGTCACAAGAGTTAGCTCCCCTTTGTTTCTTTTTTGTAAGTGATGGACGGATCTTCGTTAAATCAATGTGACAATTATTTATTTATTTATAAATTGTTAGAAAAAAAAAAAACTTGTTTATCTCAGTATGTGTGTGTTTATTTGTGGTTGTAAATATGTATGCATTGTTATGTATATAATATTCCTGACTACATCTTATTTGATCTATACATTATCTTCATTACAGATGACTTGAATAACGTTGTTTAAACGAGTTAAAATGCATAACTAAAGTACATTCATCAACCTTGATTAATTAATATCACAGTAACAGCTTTAATATAAAATGTCTCTCATTCATTCTTGCTATCTCTCACTCATCCTGTCTCTACTTACTACCAGCCTAGATATCTATGGGCCTCTCTCTCTCTCTCTCTCTCTCTCTCTGTCTCTTAAATTAGGTTTTATTTTTATTTTATGTCTATTATGATCTGTCTCAATGTTATTGTACTTTTAATCAATGTAATTTAATACAGGTTTAAAGAGATAGAATAAAGAAATAAGAAACTTAAGAATATATATATATATACAGAATTGTTATTAGACAGTATATCAAACAAAATTGTTGTTGTTGGGTTTTTTATTTGTTGCAGAACTGGGTATATTTATTACTAAATATTACTGTAGTCTTGTCTATAATTCATTTAGTTTATATCAGTTCATTTAGTTCTGTTTGTAACTGTATTTCACTTGTCTGTAGGCTACATGTCTGCTCATTATAATTATATTCCTAATTTGTAACCAGGTATGGATTAGTTACCTTTTATCATCACATCTTGTAAAAATCTTCTACAGCAATTCTGAAGAAATCTTTTTTGTTTTTAAATGGGTTTTTTAAGAATTAATATATACATGTATTTATTTATTTATTCTTCAGTCACTTTAAATAGTGGCAAGATATGATGAAACTATTTGTTATTTTCATTTATAATGTTAAAAGTTACTTCTTTAATGTTTAACATCTAGACTGGACCTTTAAAATACAAATAAATTGTTGCTATTTAGAAACTATTCTGTTTTGATGTATAGTTTTTATAAGTAAAATGGTGTGGATCAGCAGTGTGATGAGTTGACCATGCGTGCGTGTTTGTTTATAATACATAATATAAAAATGCATCTTTTGTGTTTTTATTTATTTATTTATTTATTTTCATCAGTTCTGCAGAGCAAATTACAGAATTTTTTTAAGATACAAAGTAAAAGAACAGTTATTTAACCTTGCAGTCAGTTAAGAATGTTTGTGCATTAGATTTTGTTGTTGATGAAAATGCAACATCACATTGACAAAAAGAAGTAGTAGCATTATTATTATTATTATTATTATTATTATTATTATTATTATAAGGTCATGACAAAATGTATCCATATGTAACCACCATTGCCAAATGAAATAATCAAGGACTGTAAAGTTTTCTTTCATGAATATAGGAATTACATGTAGAAATCATTTTCTGCTAATAAAAAAATGTAACAAGCTTATTCTGAATATTATTTTAACAAGTTGAGGATCCCTTAACCAATATTCCAAAATCCGAAACATTTTCCAAGCAGCAGAAATAGTGATATCTTAAAGTTTTCTGTTTTGCATTCACCGTCTTTATTTTATCACAAAATTATGAGAAAATTTTTTATTATTTTAATAATTCTGCAGATTATTTGTATAAACTGGACATTAAATATAAATGGAATTCTTATTTAGATTAAGTTCCAGTCCTAGTCATTCCAGATAAAGGATTCCCAACCTGTATTATTATTATTATTATTATTATTATTAGAAGGCTGAAGACAGAAAATAAATCTTGTTTAGTTATATTATTAAAACAATAACAATCACAACTTCAGTAACATTAATAATACTAATAATAATAATCTTTAAATATTTATTATTAAACAAATTCTGCCAAGTTGTTTTATTATTGTTAATTATAATTTTCCTAATTATAAACTACTAATATTATCTGAATAAATAACTAAATAAAGATGCTTATATAATATTTGGTGGGTCTAAAACAATATAAAAAGAAAAGATAAAAATAATACTTGGCTGACATCATACTGTTATTGTGTCTTTAATTCTTTTGAAAAAAAAGAAAAGAAACAGAAAGTTTTAAATTTTAACATTCCAAAACAACAGTTTATCATTAATAAATAATAAAATTTAATTTAATAAACAATAAAATAGAAATGAATCCAGTTCAGTGTGTCATCTCTGCACCATGTTAATCTCAGTATATCACACGGTATACATGTCGGTGTAACGAGACATCACGGGAGAGAAAATCCAGACACACGACTGACATTATTGTAATATTCTAAAAAGCTATGTTTATGCATGACTGTGCGAATTCTCTACTTCAGTAATTTCAAACAAATAAACCTTCTCCCCCAACCCATATACATTTCATGATAAAATTACGTTTGGCAACATGTGTTGGTCCATGCTGCGTTTTACTGTTATCATATTACATGTTTAACAGATAAAATGTCCGCGGATTTTCCCGTCTCATAGGTCGTATTATGACTGTATTCTCGCTAACGCGGCAACGAGAGACGGAGTTGTTTCTATTTATAAACGACAGTATTTCACTATGTGACTTTACGTCTGGGTCAGAACGCTCTGAACTAGCGTCCGTATATTTAATAGGTTTTGTTTATAACGATTTAGGTTACACGCTGTGTTTTCATTGTTCTTTACCTGGGCTGTTCCGTTACCTCGTGTCGATCGTTAAAAATAAATAAATATATGGCATAACGGTGACAGATCAATACCGTTAAGGTTGAAGATTGGAGTATTTTAAACGATATTATTATTATTATTATTATTATTATTATTATTATTATTATGTTAAAGTAGAATAATAACGGTTTTACCAACAAGAATAACAAATTACTTAATGTCAAAAATTATGGTCTACGTTAATACATTTAATTTTTTTGTAACTGTAATTCTCGAATAAAATGGGATGTATTAAATCTAGTTTTACTGCCACTGCCACTACCACTACCACTGCTATTACTACTAACATTAATAAGAAGAAGAACAGTAGTAGTGGTAGTAGCAGTAGTAGTAACAGTAATACCAGTAGCATTAGTAGTGGTAGTTGTAGTAACGGTACTAGTAGTAATGATATTATACTATCAGTAGTGACAGAGCTGTAGTCATTGCTGGAGTTGTTATTGTATGTAGGTTAGTTATATGTATTTTTATCAAGCAAATAATTTTATTTAAAGTCTGAAACAGTCACGGTGTAATAACTGTGTATGGAAACCAACTGTAGTGAGCTGATTATGAACGATGCAATAATATTCTGTAAGCAACATATAGCTCACATTAAATGGCAATACTCCAGTCTATTTTTATCTGAAATAACAAAATAATGAAAATTTATAAATGCAACATAAAACAAATGACAAATGTCCAAAAATTAAAAACAATATAATAAATAAAGAAAGAAAGAAAAACAAACAAATATATATTGTAATAATTAATAATGAAGAAGAACAGGATATATTATAATTAATAAAGGAAAAAATAATAATAACCATGATATTTTGGGATAAATATTACCTAAAAATGTCGATAATAAGTAATCTTTTAACGCGGTTTTATTGGAAAAAAAATGAAATATTATTATATTGACACACAGAAAACAACATAGACAACAACATATGTAGAGAGGGAGAGAGAGATTCAGTGCTTGTGTGACACTGAATATGTGTGCACAGATAGACTTAATTATAAATCAGTAGAAACGAGACTAATTTAAAACATATTATTACATTTCTTTTCTTGCCTCAATTCATTTTACTTATATAAAGTTAATACAAATAAATGAGATTTTATGCATAGTTTTGTGCTTAATTCTTCAAAAACATACACAAAAATAAGAAAAAAATACAAAACAAAAAACAAAACAGACAAAAAGCTTAGAGAAACAAACACTTATGTTATTATTAATAAATGTGTACATATATGCACTTACACGTTACTATTCTTAGTGCCAACAATGTAAAATGATATTTAAATTATTGTAACACACATGAATAATGAGGGCTAAAATATGTTTAATTTTTTTTTCAAATGATTATTTCATGTCAATGTACCGAAATGGCTGTAACAGCAGTGATTTTTAGAAAACATGGCCATCATGTCCTCGCCGTGTTTGTAAGTTTCATGTTACAGACCTAACAGTTTCCAGTGAAAGAACAGTCTAGCTATCCACTACTATTAAGTCCCAGTATTTTGTACATTAAGCTAGTGTTTTTATTGTTTATACAGCATACTATCGCGCATACAAATATTTATATTTGCATATAACATATACAGGTTCATTTAATTATTCATTATAGTTGTTGTATCATTATGAGTGATCCTACTTTTATTACCAATGCTCTTCCTTTTCTTCTTCTTCTTCTTCTTCTTCTTCTTATGATGATGATGATGATGCATAAACTATGACAAAAAGAAAAGCGGGTGAGCTTTCATTATAATTCAAAGGTCGTGTTAAGCATATAATATACATAATAGGTTTACCACGACCTAAACTTTATATATATATATTTCCATCGGACAAAGATGGACATTTTCAAATGCTACGCTTCACTAAGAGTAAATACAACATGGATTAATTTCAACAAATTTTCAAATAACCATTTTCATTGATCAGTAGGCAGGTGCTGGAACCACATCCTAGTTATGAATAAATATTGGAAATACATTAGCAACACAGAAGAACAAATGTTTATAAAAAATAATCGGTTTAAATAAATGATTACGAAATAGTTCAGATAATGAAAAACGAATTTTATTGCACATAATTAAAACACATTATGTAGGAAAAGTATCTATATTAAGAATACATTATCTTGATATGTTTTATTGAATATTTTCTCAGAGTAAGTAGATTTAATTTGAATATTTTCTACATATTTTAAAATAAATGAAGTAAAAATATGCTAGAAATCCTGATAGTTCAAGTGCACTGTCATAAAATTACAAATGTAAGTCAGATATAATTATTATTTCTTTTTTTAAAAATATAATTAAATACATAATTTTTTTCTTTAATAATAATAATAATTATAATTATTATTATTATTATTATTATTATTATTATTATTATGTTATTATTATTATTATTATTATTAATTATTATTATTATTATTAATTATTATTATTATAAAAAGATTATGTATTTAATTATATTTATTATTATCATCAACATCATCATCGTGAACATATGTCTGTTAGTTTGCAAGTGTATGTCGATCTACAAATCTATTATAAGACTCAGACTGCAGGTACGAATTCAAATATCCTCTTATTTGATCAGAGTGCTATTTAAAAAAAAAAAAAATGGTCATAATTATTTCACTGTCCTTTTACACATATATCCATTCATCAGTCCGTTCAGCCAGCCCTCCATTTTAAACAATCTACATCCATCTTTTTCCCTTAGATTAGTTCTTAGATTTATAACGTGCACAAAAATAACAGAATCAGTCATTTAAAATGTCGGGCACTCCAAAAAGAAGGCTCACAGGTCAATGTCACCTTGTCACACCAACCCCTGTGTGAAACCCTTTCGGCTCTATGACACTGATATTGACGTTTTCTCATTCAGTGGCAATCAAGCCCCGTCTAGACCGTCGAACCAATACATCTAAAATGAGATAAAACACAGCGGCCTGGGAAAAAAACAAACTTTCATTTATATTACAATTACCCGACAAAACAATGACACAGAAATTAAAATGTCTTTTGTCTGCCGTATATTGTTATTTCTAATTAGGCTTAGGATAATTTCTCATCCGTCGTATATCGGTTTCGATCTAAAATCATGACAATAGCGTTTAATTTAGACACATATGTACGAATTAATTTTGCTACTTTAAAAAAGTATTTAAACATAAATGCAATGTTTAACTTAAATTATACCATTAAAATGTGTGTGTGTGTGTGTGTGTGTGTGTGTGTGTGTGTGTTTGTACATAGAAATAAAAAACTGGACAATCTTAGACGTATCTTACAGGGAGCAGGCTAAATAATTTAATTAAGTAAGCGAATTTCTTTGAAATTATGTATAACGTCATTTAAATTCGTAGATTTTTTTTCATGAATGCGATTTGAATAAAACATTTATTTTGTGTGTGTGTGTGAAAAAGAAGAAAGAAATTCCATCTTTAGGTTTATCTTAGTCCGGTTTTCGTTATTATTGTCATTGATATTTTCAACTGGAAAATTTAAGTCAGTAAACTAAACATTAAAATAATAATGATAAAAAGTAATTAAATTAAAAAAAAAAAAAAAAAAAAAGATTAAAGAAGGGAGGAAGGAAAATTAAATAAACGTAAAATATTTTCATTGATTGTCATTTTTCAGTATGACACCGGCATTTTTATTCTCTCATCTTGTTTCCATATTAGTATCAGTTTATGTACATCTAAATTCTTTATGGATGATAAAAGTACTGGTAATTTTATTATTATTATTATTATTTTTAGTAGTAGTAGTAGTGGTAGTAGTAGTAGTAGTAGTTGTAGTAGTAAAAGTATTATTATACACTAGAAAGACATAATAGTTTAAGCATATCCTTGACTAATTTTCTTAATTATAAACTGCTAATATTATCTGAATAAGTAACTAAATAAAGATGCTTAAATAATATTTGTGGGTTTAATACAAAATTAAAAGAAAAGATAAAAATAACATACTTGGCTAACATCATGCTGTTATTCTATCGTTAATTCTTTTTTAAAAAACAAAAAATGACTCTCAAATCAGTATCGAATACAAACAATTATTTAAATATTTCTTCGACAATCGATTAATTACTGATTCCGTTACGTTTCAATAAATGGAGATAAATTTTGGAAAGGTGAAAAACACATGGCGATGCAAGTCTGAATAACCTTGAAATCAATTATTTTTGTCTGTGACATCACAGCCCCAGCATGCTTGCAAGTCTTATTCCCTGCCCTATGCACAACGAAAGTATCAGCTCACTGCGCGATAATAGATACACAAAATTAATGAAATTTTAATTCTAACATTAAAAATTTCATTTTAACATTCTCTTCATCCGTCACTATTGTTGTTGTTGTATTAGAGATGGTTAGTGGTAGCAGTAGTTGAACTACGATAAGTAAAATTATAAACTAATAACGTCAGTGTATACGTTATGACTGTAACCTCTAATATTTTGATCATTATTATCTCGAAATGATATCTTAACGCAGTTTTTTGTAAATAATGAAAAAAAAGTTGCTGCTCCCATAAAATTAATTATTATAATGTTTTGATCGAGCTGTGTGTGTGTGTGTGGTTTCGGTATATCTGTATGTATATTTATGTGTGAGTGTATACGTTTGAGTACGTGCTACTTAATTTGTGTGTTTCATGTAACGAAATAAAAGCTTGTATAATGAAAGAAAAAAAAAAGAAAAGAAAAGAAATAACTGCAATAAAAGTCATAAAAAAAATTATTATAAAATAATTTTATTTTTTAACCTTTTCTTTTTACCTGTTTGTTAATTTTGAAGATATTGGAAATCATCATATGCTTTGCCTACTTTTCACCAACCAGTTTATTTACTTTTTAATAATGAAATTTATATCATCATACATTAACTTCAAAGTTAAATCATAACACACAGATATAAAAACTATTTTTAAAGTATGTCGTACATGTCAAGGGAAATAACTATGTTTTTCATAAACCGAGGACTAGGAGGTAGTTATTCAAATACATAACGGACGAATTGTAATATTCAAATGGCTCTAATAAAATTTCATGTCCATTATGGATTATAAATGTAAAATTGAACGTATATTGCCTTGTCTGTCTGTGAGTTTAAGTGCTAGATTAATAGAGCGAAAGAGAAAAGGTTCATTTGCAGAAAGAGTGAGAGAGAGAGAGAGAGAGAGAGAGAGAGAGAGAGAGAGAGAGAGAGAGAGAGAGAGAGAGAGGTTAGTTGTCTGTACAACAATAACTTGTGTGCACTCCTGATGTACTGTTATCTGGAAGAAGAAAAAAATCTTCGTTCATTGAAAATTGTTCTTGTTAATGTATTAAACAGCTTAGGTCTGTCATCTTACATTTCCTCTCTAATAATCAACACGTGAAATAGTAAGCAATTCGCAAAATCCCTTTACAAAAAAGAAAAAACCAAAACAGAAAACATTAAAAGATAAAAAATAAAAGTTTAAAATCAGAAACTGACCTTAAAACATACTTTGATCATTGTTGCTGTATATGATAATACATTCGTGTGTGCGTGTGTGTGTGTGTGTGTGTGTGAAATGTTAAAGTATTTAATTTTAATCATTTTTTGTTCTGGTTAGCATCTGTTTAGAAAAAAAATGAGGATCGCAGATGTTAGCGGTCTGCAAATGACATTATGATAATGTTTGGATGTTTGGTAAACACAGAGAAAGCATATGATACGAAAGTTATGTTACATGATGAAGAGAAGCGTGGGAAAAGAAAAAACATATGCAGTTGTACAATAAAAAATAATAACCTAGTTCCGGTAATGTCAGCTATGTTTAAGAAATAGTTTTATATTCGGAGTCTTATGCAACACTGAGATACTAAACAGTGTCACTGGTTTCGTGGGTACTTTCTCGATCCAGACAGTGCCTCATTACTGATTTATCAAAGGATGTCCTGTATGATTTGCTGTAACCACATAGTGGTTGTTTTTATGGAATGTAAAATGTTAGTCAGTGGTGTAAATGCAAGATTAAAACATTTTATTATTGGCGTGAGATATATAATTAAAAACAAAAATATTTTTACCTGGAAGAAAAACTCTGTCCGTGGGACACATATAGGTAGAAGCGTGTCATAAGAATAAAGAAAAACCGATAATATTACCCTACATATATCTACACCGATTTGTTATTTGATCACTTTATTTTTAGAAAATGTAATTGCAATTATTTCTCATACAGAAAAAAATATGTTTATAACCAGTTTCTTTCTTGCGAACAATAGTTTAATAAAAATTACGGTAATAAACGAAAGAAAAATCCACTAAAATTCTATTTATATTACAGAATATTTCTAGTAATCATTATTAACAGATAATTTAGAAACTAGACTTACAATGCAATACATCCATGTCTGTAGTAGCAGAAACAAATCAGTTTTAATAACTCTCAATTACTGCGACGAAATTTCAATAATCATTTTCGTTTCTAAGTAAACAAATAATACTTGACGTCATTAAAATCTGTACAGACGAAGTCGGCCGACGAATTTACAGCTGGTGTTCGTTTTGTATCTATCTCAACAAGGGCATTTTGATTCGTTTCATTTTTACAACGTGCAGAGTTTAAGTAATATAAAGTAATAATACATCAGTAACATAGCGTGGGGCGGGGCCAGAGGGATACATTTTGTTAAAGCATTATTATTATTATTTTTTTTTTGTTACGTGACCGAACGAGGGAAGAAAGCAAATTTGCTTTTTTTACGTGCAACTCTTGTCTATTTAATAGACATATATAAGTATCAACATAAAATGGTGTGTAAATTAATCTCATAACTAACATCAAACTTTATCGTGCTAATTAGCAATGTTATATCTACAGGCACATATATTTAGAATCTCTTTTTTAAAGAAAATCTGACCGCTCAGCTCGATATCAGTTTGAAAACTTTTCTTTAAAATTCTGAATACTCTAAATTCTTTCTATAATTCACCCCAAAAATGTCATTATTAACAATATACTATGATAAATTATTTATTTATTAGAAATGTGTTGCATTTTTTCAGATTGTCAGAATGCACCTTAGCCGTGATGTCTGAAAGAAAAAAATCTGATGCTGATGGTAGGAAACGGCGAAAAACTGAACAAAAGCTATGCTATCTGGAAGTCTTGACAGTTTTATTGTAAACACTGCTAATTGCAGCAGTATTGAAAGTACACTAGAATCTGCTCCAGTGACTGTAAACTGATCAGTCACGTGCTCTTTCAGAAAGTTTTCATTGATATTAGTTACTAGCCAGAAAAATGTAGATAAAACACGGGAAACGCTAAACTTTAGATTATTAGATCATGAAAAAGTTCTCATTACGTTGAAGCATTTGAAAAGTGGAAAGATTTTGAAATCCGATACAAAAATAAGAGACAATCAATGCTACTATTCAGATAGAACAACAGAACTAATTTGAGAAATGGAAGCCTGTATTAACAAGAATTCTTGATTATGTGCTGTGTTTAGCCAGACAAGTCTTACCTTTGCGTGGTCATTGAGAAGTCTGAGTGCAAATGATAACTGTGGAAAGTTACCTGCCAGATATAAACCAGTTGCTAGGCAACATCTTCACAAAGTTGGGCAAACCAATAGCTGTTCTATTTCTTATCTTTCAAAGAATTTTAAAGGTCAAGTATTTTGCTACCATGTTTGATACAACAAATGTGTCTGGACACAGAGAAGCATATTCTGGAAATAAACCCCAAAGCAGTGTTTATAGTGCAATGAAGAAATGATAAAATCTTTGGGAACGTTGAGAGATGGATTAGAAGAAACTGAGAATCCAAAGGTGATGCAGAAAGCTTCTTGGTTTGCATTTGTTCTATCCTTTCATTATATTTTTGTTCTGGAGCCCAGTGCTTACTGACGTGAATGATGCTCAGATGTACCTGCAACAACGAGGAGTTGCACTTCATCAGTGTGTTCATAAGTTAAAATCATTTACTGTTTTGTGAAGAAAACGTTGGATTCTCTCGTCATAGAGTTCGCTGAGGGAGCTATGCAGAGATGTAAATCATATGACATTTCTACAGAAAGATGATATCAGATGAACAAAGTAGTGATTGTGACTTTAATCCAGGAAACACCCCGCAGCTACTTGAGGCAATAGTTAAGCCACCTGCACAAATAAAAATAGATATAAAAAAAAATGAATACACTTCATGCGTAATTTGCTTTTCCGCAAATTCAAACATTGCTAGATGCAGAGAAAGATAACTTCATTGTTCGAGACGTTCAGCATTTGTGGGTTATATTCTGAATTAAATGCCACACAGGACTCAAAGCAGCGTTTTATATTTACTCGCCAACCTGAGACTGTTACGCGCGAGGCAACATATGAAGTAAACGTATTAATATATAAAAAAAAATTAAACACAACTTGTGTTGTTTATTTTATGTACCTTTGTAAACACGATTTTTAACTGGGTATAAGGACGGCTACATTTGCCGAAACTAGAATGTATTTTATTTATATTTTTCTTGAAAGTATGCCACTGTTACCAACAAAATTCTTGAGCGCTTTTTATTTATTTAAAATATTCCCGCCATGTAAAATTTAGTTCAACTTCAGAGCAAATAAACTGGTTACGAAGATGCGAAAGCTCATTTACGACCGGCAAAACCTGGTTTGTCCGAGGTTTTCCGATTGTGGTTAATAAAGCATTCGGAACAACTCGTTTGTCAAGTCGACCGAAGAGCTCCGAATGTGATATCGGAATATTTCGGCCGACTTCGGCTATGAGTTAATTCACGAAGTATATGTTTACAGTTTCAGTCGTCAATATAATTATATGTCTCCTGACAATTTCATTCTTAAAAAAATAATCTAGTCATCAAAAGGTTAATGTTTTGGAAATTTAAATCGCCATAACAGAATTTCACTCGCAGTATTGCGCCCTGCTATGACTACTGAAGTACATCATCGTAGACGCCACATTGTTTTATTTAAAGAAGTTCATACAAGCATTTTCTACATGGACAGCGTTAGATTTACTTTGCTGGATAATTATGTGGAAGCTGGCAGACAGTTTAACCAACATTGTTGTGGCACTGTTTCCAATGCCTGCTGCAAAAGGAGTTTCTCAAAATTAAAGTTAATAAAGATATCAGCTGTCAAAGATGAGTCAGGAAAGATTAAGTAACCTTGCAACATTGCTTTTCTATTATAATTTTGATATAAATTTTGATGGCTGCGAAGAGTTAAGTTTATGTTATAAATAAATAGATAGATAAGTAAATTTAATGCATGTGTAATTAGCTTGAGAAAATACGTACGGTACTTCTGGAAACTAGAATTCATAACAGCTTACGGTTTAGGAGGAGGTGCATTAGTTTAAATTGCCCTGGGCGTTCAGAACCCACGGTACGCCACTGTAATTTATTAACGGTGTGTGTTCAGTCAGTCAGTGCGTAAATTATACGTTTATACCCTTTAGATACAGTACAGTCAGTTCAGTTCTTTAATACATCTTCAATGAGGTACATTTCGTGACCGTATTGGCGGAAACCGTAAAATTGCTACATTTTCTTTTTATAACCTACAGCTGAACAATTTTACACATTTCAATAACTTTATAAAGTTTATTATTGATAAACTCAATACTGTTTCGCTAAGAGAGAAAAATACCCGTTGACGGGCGACCTTGTTTACCTCATTTGGGGTAGCAGCTCGTCTCCATGGTGTCACGAGCTAATCTACGATCACAGTCGAAGCACACATATGGTCCCCTGATTTACTAATAGATTTAGAAAATAATTCCGTTTTCAGTCGTTTTCAGCTTGTTGTATAAATCAAATGGCACAGGCTGCAGCCAAATCGGTCAGCAAAGTTGTATCGGATTGTAATTTTGTAGCACAAGATCAAATTTGGTGAGTTTATTATTGTCGTTAATTTATTATTATATGTTTTTTAAATTCTGCTACGGTTCATTATGATACCAAAAAACAACAAAACCAAAACAAAACAACAAGAACTTCATAAATCTCTGTAAATGTTTTAGCAGGAAATGTTTAGGTTAGATTTTATACTGTACCTGTGATTTCTTGAAAGTTAATTGGTAGATTGACAGGCAGTCTCACTTTGCAGTATTTCACTGCCTAACAACAGGCTGTTGATCTGCACACTTGTTCATACAACACTAGATATTAGCAAACAAAAACTAATTAAAATATATGTTAGGTCTTGTTAACTAGAATATTATTGTTGTCTGTTGATTTTAATACAGAGCTGTGAATGTAATTTTTAAAATGCTCATTAATCACTGATTCCTAGTTCCATGAAACACCAACTGTTCTACCAAATAAGTATTGAATCAAACATTCTTAATATTACTATATTATAGTCGCTTATTTATTTAATAAAATGAGGTTTATATGAATATATGGCTAATTAATTAAAGTTATGATTAAGTAGTTACAGTTATAGCTATATTATTAGTAATGAAAGATATTATTAGTTCTGCCAACCACCTGACTTCTTTGAAAGCAAATGATCTTTTCTACAAACAAATTTGGGTGCACTCACTAAGAATGATTCTATGATCATCACAGCTCTAACCATTGAGCCACATCCCTGCCTATTTTGTCAGCCGTGATAAATTCTTGTTCGATGGAATATTAAACTGAATGAACTTTATTATTATTATTATTTATCTATATTTTATTTCTTAAATGCTTCATTACTTGACTTTTGGCTATGCCTGTATTGGAAATAAATGAGAACCATAATTCAAAAATTTAGACTCATTATATTCATATATATATAATTTAAAAAAAAAAGATAAAAAAATAAAATACAATTTAATTATTCATTTTACATTAATATAATAATCATTATTATTACTAGCATAAACTTCAGAGAAAGAGAGAGAGGTATAAAACTGACAAAAATAAAGAAAATTAAATATTTATTTTCTGCTTATGATCAGGGCCAGATTTCCCATATAGGCTTTCTAGGCTAGAGCCTAGGGCTGCAGGATGATAGGGGCAGCAGTTTGTGAAAATTGTTCCTGGACAGTGTTGCCAAGTGTGCCTTTCACACACAACTGGGCGCTTTTTTAGGCGATTGTGAAGTTATTGAGTTGTGTGCTTTGTTAAAATTGGGCTCTTTTGATCTAATTAAATTAAATTATTATGACTAAGAATAAATACCTATTGGACAGAAACTCTGTAAAAATACTGATTTGTTTTGAGGTGTGTGCTTTTCCATATGTTATAAAAAATCATATTTTTCATATTATATAATAAACAAAGTGGGAAGGGTGAAGTGAGCTTGAAGAAGGGGCAGTAAAATTTCTATGGCCTATGGATGACTAGCAAAGTAAATCCGGAACTGCTTATGATACATACATACATATTTACATAGATCAGTGGTTCTCAAAGGATGTGCCCAGGTGCACTGCTTAGGTGCCATTCTAGGATCTAGGTATATATTTGTGATGACAAAACCACTTGTGAGCTCCTTCGATGTGAATTTTGGATTAGCAGATTAGCATATTTGGCCGATATATTTCAGCCCCTCAGTATTTTGAATACTAGCATGCAAGGAAGTGAAGAAAATATTTTGACATATATTGATAAAATGAAAGTATTTCAGAAAAACTACTTACCTGGAAGAGAAGAGCTTCTGAAGGTAATTTGGAAATGTTTCCTTTGACAGGTAAAACTTGCCTAAATGATATCTTCCCCTTAATACTTGAACATTTGGCAAATGTGGATGATAAATTAAATTATTATTTTCCATCACTTAACACTGAACAATATGCGTGGATTCGAAATCCATTCATAGAAATTTCAGATGAAGAAGAGGAACTAGCAGCTGTATCCACCAATGGTGGACTGAAGATTAAATATAAGGAATCTAGTCTTGAAACATTTTGGATTTCAATCAGAGAAGAATAACAGTCAATATCCAAAAAATCTTTAGCCATTTTACTGCAATTTTCAAAATCATATTTATGTGAATTAGGATTTTCTGCTCACACCAACATGAAGTGCAAAAAAAAAGAACAAATCTTGTCTATAATGAGGAAATGAAAGTTTGCTTATCATACATGTGCCCCAATATTGAAGAAATTGCCAAGACGCGTCAGGGTCATACTTCTCATCAGCACAAAATAGATGATGAATAAAGGTACCTTCTTTTAGTTATTTCTGTATTTTTTTACATTTCACATTATATTTCTTAACATTTTTGTGTGTAGTGTGCTGATAATTTTTTGTAAGGCTTCAAGTGAGCCCCGAGAACCACTGACAGAGATGTATAGCCCATACATATTTATACATAAAGTGGGCACTTTTTTTTTCTTTTTTTTTTAAATATTTAAAGATGCAAAGAAAAAGTATATATGATTGTATTTTAAATGAAACCTTTTAATACTCAATGGTTTAAATGTATGTATATCTCTTTTAATACATTTAACCATTAAGTCAGATAAGTCAGCTGAAAAGTAAATAAGTTCATATTTGTAGAAACAATATGTAATTAAAATCTGCCTTTTACTTTATATTCTGTCACATTTATTAAAGATAAATAGATATATAAATTTTTATATATTTTATCACTTTGCTTGTATAGGTGTTAAGATCAACAGAAATTATAAAGTATAAATAGGGATTTTAAATGCACTAATATAGTAAATTTCTTTTCATTCTCTATTTGTGAAAATAAATATTTGCTGAAAATATGTTTTTCCATATAGCAAGCTAAACTAAAATATAATATATACTAATTCTGCGTACTTTTATAAATAGCAGGGGAAGAATGGATCAAAAACCCAATCTAGTCAATAGAAATGAATAAATATTTATATAGATAGATAGACAGACAGATAGATACAGATGTAGGTAGAGAAAGAGAGAGGGATAAATGAATGCATGCATGGATGGATGGGTGGAATCAAAAAAATATGGGCAGGCAGACAAATATATAGTAATTTTTATTCAGAGTTCTTATAATGAAGATCAAGTTAATGCACAAGCATAATTTATTTTAATTAATATTTAATTACTTCTGTTTGTGAACACAGGTTTGCAATATAATGAATCCATAATGAATCCATTTAAATTATCTTTAATACTGTTCATTAAATACTATATTTAAATTTTTAAATCAGATTTTTTTTTGTTTTTTTTTGTTATCAGGAAAGATCACATAGTATTGGAAGAAACGTCTGCTAAACAGTGGCCTAACAACTGGAATTTCTTAGCCACAGATTACAAAGAAGTAAGTAGTAAGTAGATATAATAAGTTTTAACCTACAATATATTCATAGGATTATTCCCTTCTTCATGTACATTCTTTTACAGAACATTCTGGCAGTGTCAGTATTTGTGCCAGTGACAATAGTTTGTTGTATAGTTGTTATATAACAGGACACTACATAATTATTTAATTCTGTGATCATTCAGGCTCTTCCAGAATTAATAAGGGAAAAGCATGATGTCTGCAAAATATTTTCTTTTCTTTTAACAAGCATATTAGCAGATGTGCTGATTTACAGTACTATCATCCATCTATGACAGGCATCACTGGAATTCCTTGGATGCAAGAAAGTTTAAAACTAACAGACAGAACATTCTTCTAATTTTAACTTTGTTGATTATTCTTTAATGTAAAAATTTATCATACTTTCCAGACCCCATTTGAATTATTGCTGTGAAAAGCATACAATCATAGGGTAAGTTTGTTACCCTTTGATCAATTTTAATCAAACTAGCCCAAGTATCTTCTGATGGAGAACATCTCAGACAAATAACAATGAAATAAATAAATAAATAAATAAATAAATAAATAAATAAATAAATAAACAAACAAACAAAGAAACAAAAAACTTAATATGAAAGTTTATTTAGTTTCTCTGGAGAAATAATGTTTTTCAGACCTGGAGATAACGTTATGTTATAGTTCATTTATTGCCACTTAGTTTATCATCAGTGTTATTATTTGACATAAAATATTGCAGACCTTGCAGAGAGCAAGAATATCTTTCACATGTTTCACCAACATAGATGGAGAACTTAGAATTTTTTCATTTCCTCTTCAGTATAATTTATCATCTTCATACAGAAGTCTAAAGCAAAAAATTATATTAGTAATTTGTATATGAATATGGTTTAGCAAAAGATCAATCATTATAATCAAGAAAAATACAAATGAATATAGATACGCTTAACTGTACTTGTTAATCAAATAAATGGCCAGAAAACATGTTTGCCAATTGAAGTGATGGGGGAGGCTTTTTTGTTGTTGTTTTTTTCACTTTGGTATTTGTCCAACCTTGTATTTTTACTGAGTGGTGATTGTCTATCTGTGCATTATTGCAATGGGTGTCTTTTATCCTTGGGGTTTTATGTCCATATCCTAACACATGCAGTTTGTTGGCAGAATAAGATTTGTGATGTCCTGAGGATGTATAAAATGTTGGATTCCATGCGCTGAGAGAGAGAGAGAGAGAGAGAGAGAGAGAGAGAGAGAGAGAGAGAGAGAGAGAGAGAGAGAGAGAGAGAGAGAGAGAGAGAGAGAGAGAGAGAGAGAGAGAGAGAGAGAGAGAGAGAGAGATCTGTGTATACATAGTTATATATAACAAACATAACATAAAATATGTTCAGAAATAATGAATAATATTTTGTTATTTAATACTGTACGAATGCTTGCATTCATATTTTAAGTTAGAAACTTAGTCATATATTTATTATCATTGTACTACAACTAGCATTATTATGTTGTTGAATTTTTGTGTTTTCTCCTTGTTATTGTTGTTACTAATTCTGCTCTTAATATATACACTAATTTATTTTGACTGTTGCAGTTAGTAAAAGATGAAATTTCTGAAACAGAGAAACCTAAAAGGAAACTATCACCAATTATTCGAATTCGTCCTGTGACTCCCATTGAAGAATACATCACTGTCTTACCTTCTCCCAGACCTTACCCATGTACAACAGCTCAGCTGATTGGCTGGCGATCATCCCAGAAACAATTAGCCCTGGACAAATATGGCAGATATGCAAAACCAAAAGGAGGTCTAGTAAAACAACTGAATTGGCCATATGAGGCGATAGGCTAAATGTGTTTGAAAACCATGCATTAACTGATATTGTGCAAAAACAAAAGAAAAAAGTAGAAGACAGTAACATTGTGCCTTTTATGTAATCCATCAGTATTTTTGACTATACCTACCTATCAACCTACCTGTATACATATACACATATTTACATATATAGATACATACATATATATATATATATATATATATCTATATATATATCTACTTGCATGTATGCACACAAACACAAACACACACATACACACACAATTATTTTATGGAAATTGTACCAAAATGAATGTAACTTTAATAAATAATTTTATTTTTCTTCAGTTAGAAAAATTAGAAGCATAGATTTTTTTGTTTCTCACATTATAAGACTCATTTATTATAAATAAAGTCAGTGTATTTATCTTTGTGAATATGCTTTAAATATTATTATTTAGTTTTTTATTTAGGTTATTAATAAATGAAAACCATACGTAAGTAATAACAGTATTTTAGCAAATAATAAATCATAATTAAAGAAGACAAAAAACACCACATACATTTTATGACCTGTTGTATAATGCTGGTTTATATTAATTTATATTTATGTATTTAAATATTTTGAAATAGTTTTTATTTTTAGCACATGCACAAATATAAAACAATTTATGCATATCTTTTAATATGTTTTACTTTGAAGAAAAATAACATTATTTTTATAGAAATATTTAATGAAATCAGGATTTCCAAATTGGTTATTTTGTATGTAACAATAAGACAAATAATGATTCTTAAGAATAAGGTAAAACATCCATAATCAGGATTATTTATCCAGAATGTAAAATTTAAACATTAAATAAATAAATAAAAATAACGAAATAAATATTTTGGAGGAAATCTTGTTGTTTAGATATATGCCTTGTCAGTAGAGATTTTACTGATGTTAGAAGATTTTTTTTGCTGAATATTTTTCTGAATGTAGGGTAATTGCTCACTGAACAATACCTCATTGGACAGTGAGAAATAGGACCCTTGCTTACCTTTAGGCTTTTTATTAACAAAATTATAGTATTATTTTATTAATAAAAAATCAATAATGTTTTGTTGATAAAAAAACCCATTAAAATATTTCTAAAGACACAATTTCAAAGTTGTGTTAATTATGCAGTTCAATTCATGAGGTTCCTGCAATTGTTTATATAAGGAGGCAGTTACTTCTGACAATGATTTATGAACATCAAAGACATATACCATGTTTCAGATATAGGTGTTAATTACTAATTACATTATACTTTTAGAATACTCAAACATTATTGTTGGTTAAAGGAGATCAAACTTTTAGAATTATGTGGGTGTTTTTGTAATTAGTTTTAACTACTCTGCAACACTTAACACTCCAAAAAGATTTGGAAAATATATGATTTAGAATTAATTTAATCTTATTTATTTATTTTGTTATCAAAGATTCCCATTCTCACCCAACTAAATTACATACACATACCATAACCTAAAATACAATTAGTGTCCTAGTTCTCATTTTATTGGTGAGCAACTGTATGGTCAGATATTGTCAGGTGAACAATTATCTTTCTACTGTGTTATTCTGCTACAAGTTTATATTATTATTATTATTATTATTATTATTATTATTATTATTATTATTATTATTATTATTATTAAAACAAGCAAACAAAACATTGCATCAGGATGTCAAAACATTGAAGTATTGTTTCCCTTCTACATGACTCATTGACTGGTATTAGTGGTAATGTAGTTGTCCGCATTTGAATGTTTTTACATTATTATTTCAAATTTCTTTATCTGTTCATGATATTGATAGATTTGATTATTAATGGCTTACTGATCCATCGATTTGCCAGACTTGTCCATTCCTGTTACTTAACCCGTTCACAGTTTCAGGCAGATCTTTAATAAACAATCTTTTAAAGGTCGGCATGGACCTACAGGAACGATAACTCGTAACGGCACAAATTACGTCACGGACAAAATGCCTCCAGAAATTTTGCCGATTCAATGAGTACAAACAAAACCTAAATGTTGCTTCCTGCTGGGTTCTGACAGGGGGAACATCGATAACTACAAAAGTTAATACATTAATCTTATTCCGAATTATAATTTAAATTTATTATGCATGCATTTGCACAAAAATAATCCAGTTTGAAAAGTTTGATTAAGTTGAAAAAGTAGTTAGGAAAGGTTTGGTAATATGAACAACCATCCTTACCTTTATCAGTGTAAATCGTACAAAATTCCGAAATATAGTTTAATTTGGAAGTTTAAAACCCCGATCAGACGGTTTCCGAGCGCTCACGGAAACTTACGATCGAAATCGAAGATCGCTGCGTCGAACGCCGGTCAGTGTTCACAAACATTTAAACGTATATTCATTCAAAGGCAATCAGTTCTACGTTGATTATTAAAAGTATTTTGGGGAAATACGTCATTTAATCAATGCTTCGTATAGACAGATGTCTATTATTGAGCAGAAACTGCTTCAACGGTCGAAACATATATATATATTTTTTTTTTTTTTCGTATTATATATATATATATATATATATATATATATATATATTACAGATATTATACCAACCAAAGAAAAATAAATAAATAAAATAATAATAATAATAATAAAATAAAATAAATAATTTTCACAGACACTGGCGCGTGAATATGAAGATGACTATTCTCATTAGGTACCATAATGTGGACTTGTTACTCTGCTAAAACTCCATAGCGGACAGTTCTGAGTACGTAGTTGTAAAACGATACCTGAAACCATTACAATTTTTATTTTTTTTTATTTTTTATTTTTTTTAAATAATATTTATTTCCATTTTCAATGCATTACAGGTCTTATTTACATGTAAAAAAACAAATTGATCACGTGTTATTTGAATGACTGCCTTGATACATTCATTATAATGCTAGAATCAGTTTAAAAAAATAAATAAAAATAAAGGTACGTTAACTGGCCTTATATACAAATTTATTAAAAAATAAAAGTTAAAACGAAAAGCTTTCAACTTCTAAAACATGTACTATTAGCCAAACAATGAGTTTCCTATTTTTATTTTAAAAAAAAATCATTGGCCCATGTTACTATTAAAAGCAGACTTACTTTCGTTACAGTTAATGTTAGTTTGCCGTTTTTATCTCACTGTTTTCGGTGTAGAATCGATGTCTGCGTTGATTCTGGCCGGTCGAGACATCCAAGAGGGATGCGACGCATTCTTGAGTGTCATTATCACCTTACAATTGTTTTCATTTGTATTTCACAGAGGGAATAACTTATGGCAGACGATTTCTTAAGCTGTTCCGCCAATAGTCGCCTGCCCATTAAAATGTGACTTCGACTGTTTTTGATGGTTTTTCAAGATGACTCGCCGGTAAGCCGCCACAGAGCTAACACAAAATGTCACTGTGGAATGTGAGCGCTGTTGCCATAAATATGCAGCGGAAAATAATAATAATAATAATAAATGAATAATTAAATAAAAAATGAAGTCATCATGATGACATGATTTAGGCACGTATGGAATTTATTGTGAAAGCAGTCCATGAGCCACGATGGAGAAAGAACGCAAGTTAGTGATGTACGTATAATCAGCAATATATTTTTTCTTATTAAAAGAAAATTATAGTTACTGATATTAAAAAGTTCACAGATTAAAACTCAACATTTGTAGTATAAGTGTGCATTCAGTACAAACACAGATAGCCAGTGATTAAGAGTCCAAAATCATAGTATTTATTTTATTAATATTTAGTTATTGGTAGTAGGTGAAGTCCTGCTAACAAAAACAATTAATAATTGTACATAAAAAACGAGTGCATGAATAATATTTGAGATAATGGTTTAATGTCAGAAATAATATAAACCGCAACTAATATCATCTTTAACAATTGTTGACAGTTCATATTAAACGGTCAGTCAGAACAAATGTACCCCCGCCAATACATACATACATATGTATGTATATTATGCTATTGACAGAATGTTATCATTCTGGAGGATATTTTAACTGTGGTATGCCTATTAACATTAAGTATATTAGGTACATCTAAATGAACGTACTCATGTATCCATGTATGCGTGCAAGCATACATATGTGTGTGTGTGTGTGTGTGTGTGTGATACAAAAATCTGATATAATACTGTACTTTGTTAAGCAAAACCACGTGGCTGAGTGATGCTATATATTAACATGTATGTAACACTATTGCATGAATAAATAAATAAGGTGCCATTTTTTTCAAAATTTGCAGGTGCCATTTTTTTCCAGGAGACTTTTTTTCCGGCGCCATTTTTTCCAGTGCCATTTTTTCCAGTGCCATTTTTCCGTACCCCATTACAACTAACTCTCGAAATATTCTCACGGTGATGTTTTTCAGTAATATGCCTACATTTTTAAACTTCTGTTACACGGGGTGTGGGTTGTAAAGTAAATCTCAGGAACTAACTGGCCTGAACATGTATCTTTTATTTCATAAAGAGGCCTTAACCCACGCAGTGTTATATGTAGGCATGCAATTTGTATGAACGAACAGAAACGATAGATAAAACAATCGGTACATTACGTTCCCGCTGACAAGAACATATTCTCTGATGCTGTCAGGTCGGTTCTTACATTATTAGTACCATAAATTTAATTTTACACCGGAGCAAGTATGGTGGAATTAGGGATTAATTACTGAGAAATTGAAATCATCATTCTCAGTTAAAAGCAAATGAGTCCAATAAAGTATAGTTGCTTAATTTACAAATATAAAAAACGTACATATAATAACATTAAAAACGTACATATAAATTCACGTATCGATAAATGGGCACACATAGACGAATACATATAGACATATGAGCTGATAATACTTATTTCATAGATCCTTTAAAGGTTTATGTTTTTTGTTAGAATTTCTAAATACAGTTTTAGTTGATCAACCATATGGTTCTCTGGTACACTGTGCTAACAAAATGAAAGTGGTGTTGGGGACCTATTAGACATTTTCTATCGGGTCCTATGGGAAGGTGGCCTGTTGGATCCAATTGTATAGCTATAAAATCAATGTTATTTGATGGATAATTAATTACTGGTATTACTTTTCTTCTGGAGAAACTAGAGTGCTGTATCTGGTATTAAAATCTCATCTAAGCGAAGAAAAAACACTGCTATTTTACTTACGTTGTTCTTTCACATACCTTATTTTGTGGGGTTTTGTATATAAATAAATAATAAACCAATAAATTAATTATTGCATTTTCCTTCTTTTTCTACTTCTTCTTCTTCTTCTTCTTCTTCTTCTTCTTCTTCTTCTTCTTCTTCTTCTTCTTTCTTATTATTATTATTATTATTATTATTGAAAGGAGATTTTTATATATCAGTTCTCGTGATTTGAGGCAAATTTAAAGCAGACTTGGCAGCAGAATCTATCTTTTTATTATTCCTGATTCCTGCATGGCTGAGTATCGAACAAAAAACCCAATATTTTTGCATTAAATAAAAAGACACATTTTGGTATCACTTTGCCAATTAAGTAATGGTCCAGCTTCATGTTAAATAAAGCTTGGAGACACCGAAGTGAGTAGGTAAAAATAATTAATTTGGATGCACTGGAATTGTTTTCCAAGATTAATGCTTAGTTAGGGAATCTCATAGAAGTGCTGCGTCTGCTGGAAAAACTGTAGCATAAGCACAATATTTCCCATATTTCCCAAAATAAACATGATCGTAATCACGATACCTAACCGTTTATACTCAACAGCATCTGTACGATATTTCTTCAGGTGCTCAAGGTCAACCACTATCTTAGCTTCCTGTTATAAACAAGGTTGTTAAAAAGATGCGCAGGAGTTTCCAAAGTATCAGTTAAATCAGTTTTGGAAAGCGACAAAAAGCATTTAATACGACACCAAATGTATGAACAGCATCAAACAACGTCATATATTTATTGTCAAACATCGCATTATGTGTAGGATGTGTTGATAAACATTCGATATTTGTAGCCTACTGCAGAGAAACCTTAGCACATCCAAACAAGGATCGTATGCATCAAGGAACAAGCTGCCTGTAGATGTTCTGAATTCACCACGACAATATCTAATACCCTAGTTATGTCCAGATCCAGCATTTGTAAAACGTATGTACTGGCCATACACAGTGCATCCATAATCAAATTTAGACCTCACAAGATATCCATGCTGAAGAGCATGACCTTTCGGTCTGCTCACCATTCCATATCTCTAAAAACATTTAAGTCCTCCTTTTTAACACATTTAAAATGGGGCACAAAAGATAGCTTCCTGTCAAATATAAACCTCTGAAATTTTGTTTCCTTCACAAATGGAATTGCATTTTCTCCAAAAACAACTGTGGATCGATGTGGAGAACACTTTTCTGGCACATATGCATACAAACTGTTTTGATCTTTGAGAATCGAAAGCCATTGTCAATAACCCATTGATGGCTTTTATTCAAACAAAGCTGCAACTTACGTTCAATGATACTTATATCGGACCATCTACAGCAAATCTGAAAATCATGGACACATAATGGTCAATACACACAAGTGTTAAACACTGAGTGATGTTGTTAATTTTCACTGAAAAATAAGTTATAGACAGCGTACTACCTTGAGGCGTAATTGAGAAATAAAAACCGGAATTCGAACCCTTAGGCCCATGCCATGGATGTCTCATACTTCTGTGTCTTATCGTAAGCCATGTCCAAATCAAAAATCAAAAAAACATTGAAACTAATAATGAATCAAAGTTTGCCTACAAAAATGTTTCAAATGTTACGTTTAAGTCTGAACCAACATTGCACGTAAGATTTAAGATACCAGACAAATCTACGACTGATTATTAGTTCCATGGTCTTACAAATGCAAACTTGTCAAAGCGATAGGACGATAGCCAGTAGGATTGGTTGGCTCCTTACCAGGTTTGAGAATAGAAGGAAGGTCTGCAGAAATCCAGATGTTATCAAAAATATTCAAAAGAACCATCAAAGATGATTCGGGTAAATGCTTTAATAAGTGATAATGAATTTCGTCTGGTCCTACTGAAGTATCACAGGCTTTGCGAAGTGCATCCTTTAATTCCTCCATAGAGTAATGCCTTTGGGAAACATCAGCATTTTCAGATGAAAAATTAACTCTTTTCAGATTTAGTTCTGACAAGTGTAAAATCATCTGCACTGAAAGCAGAAGATGAATTATGAGAAAAGTTGTCTGCCAGTGCAGACAAATAATGAATTGTATTACTGGATTTTTTATCTTTGCTTTTAAGGATCCTATTTCAGAAAGATTTTACAGATGTTTGTGAATTCAGTTTACTGTGCCTAATCTGTCATTGTACCTTAGCCCAGGCAATACTAAATGAATGAAAATATGTGTTACTTTTATCATTAAATAAAAGCAAGTCGTTTTTGAGAATTACGTTTTCGGATTATTTTCCTGTAATATTTACATCCTCGCATACCCACAAAATGTTGTGACCGTTTAAATGTCACATAAAAATGAAGGGAGTAGGTCAAGATGATACTGAAGATCCCTAGAACTAAAAGTAAAATGATTACGAGATGGCAAGTAAACCAAACATATAGTAATAGTTTTATGACTGTAACCTTTAAAACCACAGCTTGTAAATTGGAATTAATGTTACTGAACTCTGTGGCATGGTTTCATTAACAAGAATGGAAACTCTCCCAGATGCTCTATTTTCAGTTTCTTGAAGACACACTGCAAGATAGAGGACAATGTTCAGATGAAATTTCCATTTCATCAGTCTTTATCAACCGCCCCGAATAGCGATCTTTTCGAGATGATACTTTGACTTTTTGTGGCTGAAAAAGACTGCTAGGACATGGCATCTATCAGAATAGGACATTCCTAATAAGACAGATAAGTCTATCTCCAGCAGTTACCTAGCTGCTTAGGAAATGACAAGTGTTTCTCAGGTTTAAACCTGTCGTGCCTTTTTTTTTCGATTTCAGTTTCCATCTTTGAACTATTTTACGCTCACCAGACAAGCCGACAAGCCCCTCCTGAATAGCAAAAGGTGACACTTTTCTCAAGGTTCCGACATTAGATGAATTAATGATCAGAAACCATGGACAAAATGCAACAGTTATAAATTGGTCCTCGATTCCTCATCATGAGTCACCTCGGTGTCGACCCTTTTCAGGGTCCCATCAAGAGTTTGATAGCCATAATGTAGGGAAAATAATTCCGCAGCCATCACGGAGTCCAACAAGGGTACGTGTAGATGCGCATAACTACCAGACACCATGTCAGGTATTCATGGTTGATATATTTGGGCATAACAATAAATCACCCAGCTGACCCTAGCCACCGCCCAAAGGGCACAAATACAAATAGTAAACAATGTTTGTTACTGATTACATAAACAAAACAAAGATTGTTTGCTCAAGAGCTTCGCGTGACGAACCTGCCGATCAGCTCGGGCCTCCCTGACCATCAGTCTGTGAGAACTCCAGGTCAAAGTGGTGTGTTGCCAGAAAACATATTCGCGGATATGCACCCAGCTCAGCCATCAGGATTCCATCATCCTGCATTACTGGACGCTCCTCACGGCCAGCTAGGTGTCCCAAAAGGGGTTGCGCTGTATTGGCATTTCTCGGAGAGAATGTTACACCCCTGCATTATGGCGAGGTGCTTTACGCACAAGGATTGGTTATTTAAATTAATAAGGAAACAGCATCTAAATGCTAATACTCATAAACATTATTTTAAAGATAAAATAAATTTTTAAAACTGGAGGAAATAACAGCCCGTAAACTATAAATGCATGCTTTAAAAATCGTTCTTGATGGTTATACTGTAAATTACAGTTTTAAGAATCTTTGCAGTTTTCATTTAAGGAGTTTTATGACTTAGAAGAAAATATTTTCTAACGTACTTCAAAGAACAATATCACTAATTAAACTCATGTGCAAATATTTGTTTCTGTCAGCCTTTCTTTAATACTAACAGATGTAAACAGTTTAAAAAAATTATTATTCTGTTATGAATAAATCTTGATAATAAAACCTAACTGCTCTGTGAGATCTTTATTCAAGTTTAGGGCAAGTAACTCTGTTTACTTATTCCTTCTGCAAAACGGCGGTTTTCAAACCTGAATCATAGATCAGAGGGATTTTAGTTTATTTGCACATCTGAAATTGTTTGTTTAGAATATTACAATTCCGACAGAATGGGGTAATACTACTGTATAATTTATGCACATCGTTTTATTGTTATAAAAGAAAAAAATAATAACAAATATGGATGATTATGATAAGATAAAAATCACATTCCGCTATTTTTGGCCAAGTTAAACTTAAACTTAAAGCTGAATATAAATAATATATCATTAATTTGGTAATATAAAAACAATAAGTTATATTTGTCTGTTTAAAATTCAGGTTAAAATATATGTAATTCATAAGTAGATGTGCCACTGAACTAGGTTTTATTTATTTTATTTTCAATCATCAATGTTTATATTAACTTGAAATTAAATCCAAATCAATCGACAACATAACAGCCTAAAGAGATGTTAATATAAATAAAACATTGCTTTTTATATTAATACCTCTTGATTTGGAAAATGTATGTTTTTTTGTTGTGTTTTTTTTTGTTGTTCTTCTCTTTATCTTTGGAAGATACGTACTATATATAATATAGCTGTGGAAACACAAATGACACCACCTTTATTCATATAAATTATAATTATATTATCAAGAACATGCTGGAAGGAATCTTTCTTATTTCTTTATATTGTAATATTTTTTATACAGAATCTTTAGGAAATTTGTTTTCAATTTTAGATGTTGAGGATTATGGAACAAAATAAAACTGGCTTGTGTATAATAGATGACGTTTCTTTAATTGCACAAGATGGACAGCGAGGTTCACTGGATAATATGTCCATTACTTCTATGCCAGCACCACTGGCTGAATCAACTGTAGCTAGAGAACAAGACAGGTGTTTTTTAACTTGTTAATTATATATTATTTTTTCAAAGAATAAAGGGTTTGAAATATTGAATTGTTTGAAAGTGAGTTCATGCTTTGTTCATTGTGAGTATATGTTTGTTATATTTTTCATGAATGTTCATATTAAATTGGAATGTACAGATTTTTTTAAGGAAAGAAATATCCCGCTGTTACTAAAAGCATCCACATTAACAAATTTTTAATTATTAATGTTAATCTTTTTAATTTCTCACACAAAAATATTTGTTATTTCATTAGACTTAAAGAAATGGCTAAAAGAGATCCAAGAGGCTCATTCATAGGCCACTCTATTCCTGAAACAGCCTCGCCCTGGAATCAGCCAGACCCAATGAAACTCTCATTTAACAGTCTGAATGAAACACAGCAAAAAGAAGTTTTCAGTCAAGCACAGAATCTCGTGAAGAACATCAAAGAGGAAGGAACTCACAAGTAGGTGTAACATTAGTATTTATTTATTTATTATCAGTTACTGAAAGTGAACCTTTGGTGTATGAACAAATTCCTAAATAAATAGGTTTCTCGCAATTGTGTTTTTTGCTTCTGGTGCCATGAAGTAATAAAATCACAAATGTAATATTACAGTTTGTTGTAGTTTTTTTCATCCCATCTTTCACGACTGTTTCATAAACAGACAGTTTTATTTCCATTTTTAAAGTAAAAAATTAACCTTGAAAATTTGTTATAAATATCTCTCAGATTATGTATATAAAAAAGTATATTTAGATTTAAGTATTACAAAAATAAATAAGAAGAAATTGAAAAAATGTTTACCACTGTACAGATTATTTTAATTTGTGGATTTTTACCTCAGTTGTGAATATTTATTTGCAACCAATCTTATGAAAATTTCACTTCATTTTGCTTTTCATTGTAACAGCTAAATAATTAAATAGTGTATGAAGAGAAAGTAGTGAAATACATGGAAAGTAATAAGTGCTGATAAATCATTAATAATGTAGTTTGTTAATATGAATTTAGCATATTAGAAGAATAACAAAGCTGTGTGTTTTGAAAGCTAAGAGTATTTAATACTTTTTTTCAGTTTGACAGAAAGTGAATCTGTATCTTCACTGGGGATTCTTGAAGTGGACGCCATGACAGGTATAATTAGACAGCAAAAAAGATTGTTGATTTTCTTATAACAGTGTTAAAAACAAAACAATAAATAAGTAAAAATGTAAAAAGTTTACTTATTTAGGACTAATAACAGGTTTTTAATAAACATACTTTTCATCAGTCTCTAATTTTAAACACATGCTGACTGTATAACTTAAGAATTCAACTAATACTATAAAATTGTATTATAAAATTTAATAGCTCATTCATTTAAAATAAATCTTTTTTAACTTACTGAAAAGACTAAATTCTTAATTTAAATAATGTGGATTGTAATTTCTTTATCAAAGAAATTTCAGTTATGGTGAAAAGTTATTTCTGTGTTATGCTGATTTTCATTATGGCAGTTTAAATATATATTGAAAAAACTAATTTACAAATATTTTGGATAAATTATTTTCAAATTGTAATATTTTGTTGTTAGATGCAGACCTCATGTTAACAAAGAGTAAGTTGAAATAAATTCTCAGTATTGTATAGAAATATTTTTATTCAGTTCTTACTGGGAAAAAAACCAAACAAAATTAGTGGTAATCTCATTTGACTGATTCTGAGATTGGTACTCTCAATAACAATTCATCAGATAATATTAAATACAGCATTGAAGATAATTCTTTCCTTTAATAGTTCTTTTTCATTTGACAGTTCTTGGGTTTTAATTATTTTTATGCATGTAAATAAGTTCTTTGATGTATAAGGAGTTTAATCACTTAAGTTTTTGAATGATACTTTTTGTTGTTTTTATTTGGGACAGGCGCTATATTACTTTTTATAAGTTGTTTGTATGGATTAACACTTTCAAGGAATTAAATATAACATTTTCTATGTTAGAAAAAGAATACTTACAAAAATTACAAATGACAACACATCACAAAATTATATCTTTTGTCACATAATAATAAATTAATAATTCAATTTATAAATTATTTAAAAATGCAGATTGCAAGTGCATCACCTTTGTTTGAAGTGCATTAAAGTAAAGTTTAGCTTGTGACAGAAGTAGACTTTCTATAACAATTAAGACTGGGTATATCATTCATAACAACATATCAGATAACTTTTAGGAGATTATTTATAAACTTAGAAATAAATGTGTTTTTTTCTCATAAATATTTTCATGCATTGATTTTATTGATTTTCTGTTGTGTTTTAACTTCTTTTTTATAAATTAAAAAACCCTGAAAACCTATATAAATAGCTGATGCCTTTTCAGATCTATCAAACAGCAATTTGCTACTGGACAAACAGCCTGACAGTCATCCATTATCTCTTGGATCATCTGATTATCAGCCATTGGGCCTCAGTCATGAGATGAATACTGTTAAGAAACGACCAGGTGCTGAAATAGACCAGGCTGCCTCAAAAGGAGCCCGTGTTGGTGTTAATCTTTTCAGCAGCAACCTTGCAGACATGCATGAAGACCCAGAGTTAGACCAGAGTGTTGTTGATGTTCACTTTGAAGATGGAGAACTTGAACTTCTGGATCAGGACTTCAGTGACCTTGTGGATTTTGATGATGAGCATGGGCAAGGTGAAGGTCAAGAATCAGATGAAGAACCTGATACTCATGGTCAGTTTTTTATTTCATATTGTTTTTTTTGTTTTTTTTATGTAGTAGTTGCATTGGATCTGTTTTGTTTCTTTTTATTATAATCAATTTTTGTAACATTTACTTAGCTATTGTACTTTGAATTAGAAAACAATAGTTAACACAATTTTTAATAATTTGATTGGCAGGCTCTACTGTAGACTTGAAATATTTTTCTGCCAATCCCAATATGAATCACTGTGTTGGTGATGGAGAAGACAGTCGGATAAAAAATACTAGCAGTAACAGAATACATCAACAAAATGACACAATTGGTGAGGAAACAAATATGAACTGCTGAAATTATTATTATTTACTTATTTTTTTTCTTTCTGTGTGATTAGTGTTTCAAATTAACCATTGTTTAGCTGTAGTCATTTGTGCCTGTTTAAGATTGTTCAAACATTAAATTTCAACTCCTCTTCCAAAACTTGCTATCATACATTTTAATGCAAATAATGATTCTAGCTATTTAACTTCAATAAATTTTATAAATTTTGATTAATTATTTTGTAGGACAAAATGAAGGACAGAGATCTTTGCATTCAGAACACAGGCAGCAGTTGTACAAAAATAATGGAAGTGAAATAGACACAGATGATGAATTAGAGGCTGCAAGAATGGTAAATTGTTTGTTAGAAATTTACATTTTCTTAATTTTATAATACTGTAATATGTTTGTTCCTTTCTAATGGTTGCTTAGATAGTTTAGCTATGTTTGTTTTCTAGAATTACATCTTCATATTTATATTAAGTAATTATTTACAAATTCACAAACTCTAATTTTTCAAGTTCTAAGGTTTTATTGGATTTTAGAATCTTGAAAAGGGCTGTCATCATAATTATTTGTTTTCTATTTTGATAAAATATCCACCAAAAAAAAAAGAGATCTTTTGAAAAAAAACACCCCCAAAACATCATTAATAATCTACTGTATATTAAACTGATTATTTTTTAAATTTGTTTTTGGAAGCAGACTTTAGCTTTAGAAGAGGGAGAAAAACAAAACAATGAAAATATAGGACAGCAGTCTCCAAGACCAGGTTTGTGTTTTATAAAGTCTATCTACTATACAATTGTTGCTTTCTAATTTAAAAAAAAAAAAAAATTTTGGTGACTGAGTTTAATCTAACCAACATTTTAATAAAATTTTAAATACATTATGTCATTTGTGAAAATACATTATCATTCTTATGTTACTGTTCATAGGCCTTGAAGGACAGCCAGGAGAGCCAGAGGCCATCAGATTTTCTATGATGTTGCGGCAGTCAGCAGAAGGGGAAATCATGTCCTCACCCTTATCTGGAGATGGTGGAGGGGGAGGTGATGGATCTAGTGGGAATGAAAGGTCATTTGCAAAAAAAATGTATTTAAAAATATATATATATCTGTATATAGTGTAATCCATATGTTTATCTACAGCATTAGGTAAAGTTATTAAAAATAATCTTTTATTTTGATACTTCTTTTTCCTTTTAATGAGTTATTCCTCACAAAATATAAAAGTTCAAATAGTTGATGTTTCTGCTGAAATAACAAAATCACTAACTTTTAATGTTTTACCATATGTCTTCTTTTATCTTCATTTCAAAAAAAGTTTTTCTTTCATTAGTGATGATGGTCAGAATACTGCTACTTTGGTAAGCCATCAGCCAAATCCTCACAAGTTTGCTCCAGTGACTGACTATCAAACATCACCATATAGACCTGATGCTTTTCCAGAGGTTCATTACAACTTCTTGCTTATTTGTTTTTTTATCTAAGTAAATTGATATGTGTTAGTTTCATGTTGTAAATTATGTTTAAGTGCAGAATTAATCTAGGACTGTTTACAGTTAAAGAGTTAAAGAAAATATTATGCTTTGTTATGCAAATCATAACTGTTATATATAATTTTTTTTAATTTTTGTACATTATTATTATTATTTAGAAAAGAATGTGTTTTACAGATAAATTTCAAATTGTTTTAGGAAGAGAGGATTCGACCAATGGGAGATGATTTGCTGACAGACACCAACTCATACTCATTTCTTCAGGCTGCATCAAACAAACAACAAGCTAATTTTGAAGTACTATTTCTCTTTTTCTTCTTTTTTAAAATTTAAGGAAACTAACTGTTAAAAGTTCATATCCACTAAATGGATGTGAATAATAGATACAGAGTGATAAATCTTTATATGTTAACTGTTAAAGCACAGAAAAGTTAAGCAACACCTGTTAAGCTGTATTTGTGTTGCCCAAGGATTAATATTTATGAAGTGTTATTTGACATGTTATAAAATACTCACCAGGTTAGGAAGACAGATATAAAAAAATTTTAATTTACCATTGTTCTTTGAATCAGTACTGGACATTAGCTAAGAAAGCAGATTAAAATAAAAGTTCTATAAAAATTTATAATTTTTTATTTGAATCTAGACAGGAATACAGCTCACAACAGCTAATGCTAAACTGCTAGAGTCATGGTATCTGGCACCAAGTGTAGACAATTTCATTGACAGCATACCTTCTCCTGCTGGTGACAGTGTGTTTCAGAGCAGTGCAGTCTGTGACAGTATGATGCCTGGCATAGAGCAGACAGTTAAAGATGAAAGAAAGGTTAACATTTATTTTTTCATTCAAATGCACAGAAAAATAACAAATTCATTATGAATGATGCTGATTTTAGTCTTTGTTTTCGTTTTTTAAAAACTCTTTATTATTGTCTTTGAACCTCATTACAGCTCAGTTCATCACAGTTTATTATTTTCAGATACCAGTGAATATGAAATATAAAATTAATGTAAAAATATATATTTTTTCTTTTTCTTTTCTTTTGTTTTAGGTGCCAGAATCTTTAGATGTTATGCAGTCATCACTGGGTTCATTTGGAATGTCAAAGACAGATAATTCAGTTAATTCAGCCAATAACAGTAAATATATTCATTTTGCGTTCAGGTTTTTATATCCATATACTGAGCTGTTCAGAATAAACTATAGTGTTTAATTTGGTACCAGCAGCCTTACCAAAATAATTTGACAAAGCTATTAAAAGGGTAAATTTTGTGTTTTTTCTTCCACTCCCAAATCACATCTGTAAAACATAACATGAAAGACAGATATACAGATTATTATGTGTTCTTTTGAAGGGTGATGATGTTTTTTGTGTATTAAATCAGTACTTTGTATGAGAGGGCTAAATGTGTTGGGGAAAACAAACTCTGCCACCCATGATCAGCCACAGCCAGAAAATAAATCCTACAAATGAAAGCTCATTCAATTACTTTCAAACAATGTGCAACCCTTTGGTGAGAGCAGCTCTGTGTGCTTAGCAAAAATCACAATAAATTATGTTTTTTACAGGGTCAAATTGCAACTAAAAGGAACTGGTGCTATTTAAAACAGTTATATTTCTATGTTGTTCATATTTTTAGTAACTTGTAGGAAGCATGTTTTTCTTCAGTGTTCTGATTTATGCTGTATTTAATGGCAATATGTTCAGAAATAAATGAATTAACATCATAATTTGCTGATTACACGCTCTTTCGTTCTAAGACAGGTTATTGTTTCGCTTTCAAAATTCTTGTGGTATAATGTATACCAGAGATAATGATAAAAACTAATCACTTTTTTAATATCATAAAATCATAAACTGACCAGTTTCAAAACTTAAATCACCGCAAAAGTAAAAAGCTTTGAAAATTCTTTTATGTCTGCTTCAAATGACAGATTTATAACACCTATGCCTTTAATTGCCTTTAATTGCAAAGGCAGATCTGCTGCTCTTTAAACTATAAACAACAACACATAAATGTTAAATTCTAATTAATTATTGCTGAAACTCCCTGATTTGTTTTTCTCAAAGTTTTGGGGCTTAAGGCGCAAAAAATATATGTTGCTAGGGACCAAACATAAGGGAGCACTGACTCACAATTTTACTTCAAATTAAAAAGGTAATCATTTTTTTTATTGGCATGGGCAGAACAAATTTTTGTTTATTGAAAATATTAGACATAAGTATGTCATTTGAAAGATCTTGACTAATTGTTCACAATACTGGTTGAATTTTTCAAATGAGACCAAAACTGAAACCACAGCCTCTGTTTGAACTTTAAATCATTTTAGGGGCATTCATCTGCCTTCCATTTTGACAAACATTACTGCGATAGTTCAATATATTATTGTGAACATGCAGATAAATTTACAACTCTGCCAAAAATTTAGTTCATTTAACAAGTTGGTCCTAGCACTCTTGTTAATATAAGTCTTTTATATCAGTTATTTTTTCAAACTACAACTGGCCAAAGTTGCTCTTTCCTTCAATTTACCAAAATATACCAATTACCAATGAGACTGATTGGCATGTATCTTTTGAACCAATAGAAACAGAGTAAGAATTTTTTGTGTGTTTTGTTTTTTTATTCTTCAGCTTTCATTTTCTACTTATTTTCTTTCATGTTATATATAATTAAATGGATTAAAAATTAGGCTGCCAGTACCAAGTTTAATGTGTAATTTTTATGAATTTCAGATTATGTCACTTGTAACCACAAGACTCCGTCAAATTACCCACTTTTTTGTAATGATATTATTTTTATGATGGATAGATAATTTGAAAGTTAAACTAAGTTATTATCATCAAATACAGAAATAACTCTTCTGTGTGCAGTGTATGCATGAATTATTATTTTAAATAATTAAGATACAAAATATTTTTTTAATATTTGTAGCAACATTTATGAATAGCTCAGGATCAAATATGTTTGATAACAGTCCTAAAAACACAAACTTGGCTCTGAAGAAGTCTTTGACTAATGAGGCTACCAAGCAGAAAGAAATGTTTCAGACAGATAACAATTCACTCCTGCCTTTAGAAGATAACTTTTTAGATTCAGGTACAGTGCAAAAGAAAAAGCCAAGATATATGGTTATAATGGCTATTTTCTCCTTACAATACTTCCAATAAAAGAAAAAAAAAATTGTTTTTTTGTTTCATTGTTCCCAAGCGTCCTTAAAATCCAATTAAATCCAACGTTACATTCTTGTTAAAAAAAATTCTGACAAACGTTCAAAACTAAATAAAAGCCGATAATAATTTTTAAACAAACAACCCAAAAACAACATTAACATAAGTTGTAGCCGTGTCAGTACTGGATATGCAAAACAAAATGTTCCCAAGGCTCTGGTTCCTACCACAGAGCACAACTACCTTCTACCCTGCCTGTCACTTTGTTTGTTTTGAGCAACCTCTATTTTTAAACAAAAATACTTAAAAATTCTTCATTTATTTTCTTATGAATATAGATTGTTAAAAATTATGATAAAAGTTAAATATTTTTTTATTTATTTCTAATCATTGTATTTACTGACTTCAGGTGCAGGACAAGAAATGCTCAATGCAGATGAAGAAGAATTTTTTCAAGAAAATATTTTTAGAAAGGTTTTTATATGATTATTAGATTTAATATCATTTTGTACTAGTTTGGATTAAGAATTTCAGCATAGTTATACTGTGCATAAAATATTAAATTTATACAACTTTGGGATACAAAATATTTTATAAATTATTTTATAAATATTTTAGAATTGCAAATAATAAACATTATTTATATTGAAATACTGTTGATTAACTAAGTAATAATAAACTATTTTCAATGTGGATTATAGGATGCACAAATGGACCCTGATCTACATTCATCCTATCGAAGTATTGTGGCAAATAGCCATTCATCATGGGATGAATACAATCCTTTAATGAATGCATCTATGGGTCTGTACTGGGCAACACGCACAGAGAACCTTGGTACACTAGATGGAAATCCACATTATCCTCGGGTAAAAAAAGTTGTTTTCTCTACTGAGATTATATTATATTATTTTAATTAACTAATCTGTAAAAGAAAATTTAAAAATTAGTTAATTAATTCCTTGTTAAGTCATAGAAATACACAAAATCTGCTATATATGTTTCTTTATAGTCATGTTGAAAAAAGGGAAATAGTATGCTTGACTTCTGAATGGATTCACAGAATATTAATTCATGAGGAATATTTATAGGTCAGGTCTAGTTGTTTTTTTAATTCAGTTGCAAAGGTTTAGCAACCATTCATTGTTTGATTCTATTATCATGTTACAAAAGTTTAAGTAATAACAGTTTATGTACAACAAAACAATGTGTTAGTAAAAAAAGAACAAATTAATGTAGTTTTATAGTTATATTCTGAATTTAGAGAGAACAATTCAAGATTAAATTCTTATAAAATTCTATACTTTCATTTTCTTTCTATGATTATACATAATTGCTCTAACAGATTAGTTCACTGGGTACATTTTATTATTATTAAATGATTTATATATTCTTCATTGAAGTTTTCAATATGTTCTCAGAATTAAAGAATTATTAAATTTTTTCAGCCTGAGTTTGGCATGGATGTGAAGTCACCACCTAGTAGTAAACAGCCAGCTCCTCTGTATAGAACATCAGGTGTTGGAGATGAAGATGGTGGTAAACTCTAGATTTTATTGCAACATCATTAGTTCGTAATATTTGATCATAAATAAAATCAAAATATTTTTAGTTTTTTGGGGTGTTCTGAGGGTGTTCTTGAAAATTTCTTGTAACGAAATATATATTCTAAATTTGGAAACTCTAGCATAAACAGTTTTCATGCAGCATCTTTTTATGTATGTTTTCTAAAGTGTCATATCAAAAACTAATTCATTCAAATTTTTTTACCTGGTTTGTCCCTTAAATGATCTTTCATGTCTGTGTTTGTGAATTAATAATAAAATAATTTTTTTATAAATGAAATTGGTTTGTATTTTTATACTGGATTTGTTTGTATGTTTATACTGGATTTGTTATTATCCCATTCCTCCTGTTCAGACAGCACACTTGTTGTGGAAGACTTGGAGAGACCATTCAGTGATGAAAAGTGTGATGAGAGCCATATTACAGATGACTCACACCAGTCACAAGCTGTACCAGACCAGACAGTACTTTCTGACAAAACTACACTGATTGATTCCAGTGCCTTAATGAGTTTCCTCCGCAAACCGCCAACAGATGGTTCTCCTAGTAATTTCATTAAAAATTTGGTCCAAATGGTCAAGACAAAGTCATCCAACTCATCCAAGACTCATTCTTCCAAGTCTGACAAAAATGTTACTAGAGATTCTAAGGCATCTAATGTGTCTCGACTTCCAGTTAAAAAAGGTTCAAATGTTGGAATTCCTAAAACAAATAAAAGACAACAGAGTTCTTCTTACAAACAAATGTCACCAAAAGCTTATTCCCTGACAACAGCTTCTCAAACAGCTTCAGCTAGTGAACCAAATCACAGAAACAATTCCAAGGTTGCTGAAATAAAAAACAGCAAGAAATCAACAGTTCTTTGTGAAAATACATCACCATGTCAATATAAAGATTCCAGAAGCTCAGAACTTTCACATCACACTGCAGAGCAGAAGGACAGTTCAGTAAGTAGACTGAATGCAGAAAATGAAATTGACCAAAAACAAAATGGTCATAAAGCAGTTGGAAAGAATGTAACATTTCAGAATGTTTCTTCTCAGCTTTCTGAAAACAGTGAGAGAGATACAAAACTGAACCCAAAATGCAGAATAAAAGATATGAAGTTGATGTCAAGAGAATTGGTAGAACCTGATTCTGTGTGGATGTCTCCACGCATGAGTCTTGGTGGACGAATGGCTTGTGGAAAAAAGATCAGCCAAGACAACAGTGTTGATAGGTGTGGAGGTGATAACAATTATGATGATGTCCCATCACATGATTGTGACCATTCTGCACACAGAATTGACACTGGATACAGGTGTGATATTGTTGGTCATCATGAACCTGATGGTACAGAATACAGCACAGTGTCAAACTATCTTAGCACAGATAAACAGCTGTCACGAGAACATTTAGTGGGCACATCTGACATTCAGATGGCTGAATCTCGAGGTTATGGTGTTGTCAGTATTGAATCATCCATTCAGCCATCACTCAAGAATGACAGAGACTATTCCTCATCAGTGAAATCAGTGGTGACATCAAACCAAATTACTTCAGTCAACAATGATAATGATAGTTCCTGTTCATCTGTCCCTTCTAACAACATATCTGCAAGTCATAGATTTGTTAAAGCTAAAAATAGCATATTTAAAAACACTGTTGAAGATCATGTCTCAAGCTTACAAAACATATCTAGGAATACAACCCATAGTCCGATGGTGAATATCAGTGGAACCATTTCTTCAATAATGAACAGATGTTCAGTGAATGCACCAGTTTCTCAAACTGAATTTGTATCTGTTGGTGACAAAGATCAGAACATTGATGCTTTCTGTACAAGACAGGTCAGTAATCAAATGACTGGCTGTGTTTCAACACCCTCTTTCATGCAGGTAACAAACTATGTGCCGGACATGTCAACATTTGAACCTTTACGTGAAAGCTTATCTTGTTCTCAGCTGAGCCCAGAAAAGGCAAACCGAAATCTCTCTCGGATCACAGACAAACCATATTATGTTCCTGTCAAGGGCCAGGTTCATGTCAGAATGCCAGCTACATTGAACTCCAGTCATTTTATCAGTCATATAGAGGATCACACCCTGCACTCTTTCCGAGATCTTGGACCAGATATTTCACACTTTACTCCGAGATGTCAGAGCACGCCTTTCTATCCACAGAATATGGGTTCTATCACTTATGTTACTCCCAGCCATACCAGATCTGTGTTTTCAACAATACCAGTCAGTGAGATCAAACTACATACAGGTATCTTTTCTCTGTTGTTCGTAGTAAAAAAATTTGAATTTCACTTGTATATGTTTTCAAAGAGCTGCATTTTCAAATGTGAAGCAATGTGATATATAACAAAATTGAAATTATGAATAAGAAGAAAAATGTATCTATTTATATACATACTACATTTTAATGGTACACAAGACCTTTTTTTATAAAGTACATCCATTTTTTTTATTTCACAGATAATACTTCCATTTCTGTGACTCCGTGTAAGTCGTCATTGCTGACAGCTCCAAGTCTGCTTGCCTTCCCAATGATTTGCTGTACAGAGACTTCCATAGAAACCATTCTTCCACTAAAAAACCCCTCTCCTCGCTGGCTCGAATGTTCTATTCGCATCTGCTCACTGATATTAAATGGACGAGAGGTGGACCCAGAGGTCCATTCTCCATTTGACCTCCCAAGGAAGATAATTATTCAGCCAGATTCAGAGGAGAGTGTTAGAGTAGGCACAGTTATAATTTCCTTAAGCCAGTTTTACTGTTTTTATAACTATATTGTCTATAACTAATTTAATTTAACTAGTGGGATATTTCAGCTGTTATCATTAAAATTATTTGTTGCTGTATGTTTTTATAACAGCATAGCTATCCTGGATTTGGTTTTGTTATAGCAAAGACAGTTTAAATGTTAAATATATTTATCAGTTTTAAAATGTTTTGTAGAATGAATTTCTATGACATCTTCAAATGCAAAATATCAGTAATCTCCTTTGTAGATGTACATATTTTGCGGTATATTTTATATTGTAGGTGATATTTTTGCCATCAGTTGCAGGGACTTATGTGGCTGATGTAATAATCTACAGCCAATATTTCCAAGTTGACGTTCAGCCATCACCCATATATCAACCCATCACGTTGACAATGCAAGCTGTTGCTGAAGTTCCCAAAATAGAGGTAACTAACAAAAATTAAATATGGTTAAATATTTTTTTCAAAGTCTGTATGTCTTTTTTCACATCTTTTATTTGTCTTACTTTTCATTTTTCTCTCTCTGTCTAGGTACCAGCAGACTAGCCGATATAATTGGTCAAACTGTTAAAAGTTCAGACTTTGTACATTTTCCTCCACTCCCAAATGTTGTTTTTATTGTATGTGAAACCAGACCTTTGTACGAGAGTGTTAAATGCCATGGTGTAAAAGCACTTTGGCATCCGTGGTCAGCAATTAACAGCATGGAGTAAAAAGTCCTAAAATAGCGTTACTCTACAAATATCTGGCTTGTCTACACAAAAATGGCTTCAATGTTATTTTTAACACAGTTGGGAGGGTCAAACTTCAATCTTTCTAACAGTGTGCATGTCGTCGCTGGCAATGGCTTATATCAAAAGTTGTGTCCAAAAATATACTTTCCTTGCCTCCATAACCAATTTAAAACAGTCTGGCTGAAAATAAAACCTACATTCACAGGATCAAATGAAAGCTCATTCAATTACTTTTTAAACAATGTCCAACACTGCAGTGTGCCTTCTTTGGCATAGAGAAGCTCCGCATTTGAAAGTAGCATGTGCTTAGCAAAATTGCCATTAATTTACATCTTTTACAGAGCAAAATCATCATAGATTTTATGTACAACTAGAAAGGTCTGGTGCTGTTTAAAATGATTATATTTATATGTTTATATTTTTAATAACTTATTGGCTGTATGTTTTTCTTCAATGTTCCTACTTTTTCCATATACATTATGGCACATGTGTAGCAAAATCACCGTAAATTGTTTCCTACTGGGCAAATCACTGTAGATTTTATGTGCATAAAAAAAACTGGTGCTATTTGAAATGATTATATTTCTGTATTGATTATATTTTTAATAACTTGTAGGATGCATGTTTTATTATATATTATGACTTACTGAATATAATAAGAATACATTTTGAAATAAATGAATTAACATTGGGTTTTGACAATTACTATATTCCGTTCTAAAACAGTTGATTTTTACTTCAAAAATTCTTGCAATAAAAGCTGAATTAAGAATCATAAACATAACAAACTATACAACATAACAGAACCATGTATTTAGAGGTAGTGATGGAATTCTGAATAAAAAACAAATCACTATTTTTTAATATATAAATCATAAATTGATCAGTTTTAAAACTTAGAGCATATCAGAGAAAATTTCAACAATGGTCAGATGATCGATAACTTTTGTTTGCTGTCAAATCACAGCAAGTCCAAAGCTAAGAAAATTATTTTATGTCTGCTTCAGATGACAGACTTACAACACCAGTGTCTTTAATTGCCTCTAGTCTCATGATTACATACATTTTATTGCCCCTAATTAATACCTGCAACACCTTTCTGAAGTGTAGACTTAAAGGACTAGCTGAGGTTATGTATTGCAGAGGATTATAGATAAACATCAAACATTGTAGTCCTTTTAAGTAACATTTATATATAATATGATATATACACTTCACAGTGTATTATTACTTATTAACTTATTACTACTACTTATTTAATAGAATGAAAATTCAAGCTGTTTATGTAAATAAAGTTGTGCTGTTCTGCATAAAGGTTTTTAACCCATATCAGTTAGGGTTCTTTGTTGAGATTTTTTTTAAATGGCCACCCCGGTTTCATTTATCTAAAATGCACTATGGCTCTAAGATAAAATGCATCTGAAGTTCAAACATATGTTGAGCTATAAATAAAAAATTATTAATAATAAAAAAAGAATCAAAATAAAAAAAAAAAAATTTCTTTCAATGACTGCTGCAATGGCAGATCAGCTGCTTTTTAAACTATAAAAAACAACAAATAAATGTTAAATTCTAATTAATTCATGCAGAAACTACCCCGACTTCTTTTCTCAAATTTTGGGGCTTACAGTGCCAGAAAATACATGGTTGCTGTGGACCAAGCTGTGCACTGACTCACATTTTTACTTCAAGTTGAAAAGGTCATTTTTTATGGGTTTGACAGAGAAAAAAAAAAAGAAAAATAATTTTTTTATTAAAAATGTTAGATTCAAGTATGTCATTTGAAAGATCTTAACAAATTGTTCACAAACTGGTTGAATTATTCAAATAAGGCCAAAACTGAAACCACAGTGTCTGTTCGCACGTTTAGTCATTTTAGGAGCATTCTGTCACATGTTAGAAGATTTTGGCATGTTTAGCATGTTATTGTGAACACACATACAAAGAAACAGGTGTGAAAAAAATTGAGCTCATTTAACAAGTTGGTCCTAGTACTCTTGTTGATTTTAAATCTTTTGAAACAGTTATTTTTCAAACTACAGTTGGCCAAAATAGTGTTGAAAATGGACCAAATACCTGTTGTACCAATTTGCATATAATTTTTGAACTGCTGGAGACAGTCATAATTTTTGGTGTGTTTTGTTTCTTTTTGCTGCAGAGAAATGTTCATGAATATCATATGAAATTAAAGTGAGGAAAAAATTGCCTATCAGTACCTACTCTCTCTTTTTTTTGTGCACAGTTTTTAAATTTAAAAAAAAAAAATGTTTGTGGATATCCTGACACATTTAAGAAACATTTAAATTTTTATTATTTTATATTTATTTTAACATGCAAATAGAGGAAAGATTGATACTATCAGTACTTCAATATCTAATGTCAGATACTGGTATAAATATTAAAAATAATGTATAATTTTTTTAATTATGATTACATAGTTGATCACCAGTGATGAAGACTGCATTGATTTTGGTGAAATGACCTGGGGTCAGTGCATTGGCTCGCAGTTTGGAGTTCTCAATGTTGGTAAATCTAAAGTACCTCTCCGCTTGGTCATTTCCTCGGTAAGTGTTATTCAATTGCATTTTAATAATCACAAAGTAACGGTCACTTTCATATCATGCTTCTAAAATTTGATAATGAGCATTAAACAGAAATCTGTTTAAAGCATGTCTAATTCTAACACAGGTTAACTCTGCTTGGCATTGTTTCACATTTGAAAATCGCAGCCAGACAAAAGATCTGTCCCTCGTTGCCAAGAACAACAGACCATCATCACCAGCTCTTGGCTGTAGTGTACTCAATCTGTCTCTATCAGGTTATGAAGAAAAGGTCAAAGAAAAAGTGGAACATATTAAAATATACTGCAGAACACCAGTGAAGAAAATAGATAGAAGTAAATATTTGGTTTTCTGTTTGTAATCTTTGTTTTCTCTGACATCAACAAGATTTCATTTGTCTTACTTAATCAAGAAACACTCTTGTTTTTACCATAGCACTGGTTTATTTGCCTGACAGTTTGCATAATTTTATATAGAGCAACATCAAACAATTGTAACTTTTTAATCCACAACATAAATTTGTTTTTAATATTTGCCAAATTTTATTATTAGTAAAGATTAATCACTAAAATCCTAACTTTTTAAAATTATTGCAGGCAAAATATAATTGAAAACATTTAATTTATTTTAATGATTGTTTTCTTTTTCTTTCTTTTTTGTAGCATTGTTTGCATCACTGTCAGGGATGCCCCCTGAGAGAATTTTGGCCAGATTAGATGTAGAGCTTGACACTCCAGCTCATAATTCTAAAGTCATCACCTCTGTCATTCTAAAAGCTGCTATAGGTGTTGTAAAGCTAAAAACATCTGCTACATCTCAGGTAGATAAAATATTGTTTTTTTATTTTAAAATTATATTTAAAAATGTGTCAAAAATAATTTTGATATTTTTAATTAGATTTTTCTCCCAAATATGACATGAATCTTTATGAAAGTGCATAAAACTTATTGATACAAATTTAAATAACTGTGAATTAATTTAATTAACTGTGTGTGTGTGTGTAATGTATGCATGCATGCATGCATGTATGTATGTACACATACATGACACACAGACAGGCAGACACACAGTGGAAACTGACAAAACCAGACTCCAGTTATCCCAGATTACTGTCTACACCAGCCATATTTTTTGGTTCTGAATTTACATGTGTACATCATGTGTATTAAAACCCTTAATAAATCATATACTGTATTTTGTGGATACCAGATAGGTTTCATCCCAAAAGCTTAAGTTATTTGTTAATTACCCTTGATAAACCATAAGCCAGGTAAGCTTAGCTGGCTGCCTGACCGGAAACAATGCAGTTTCTTCACTTACATTCTAGCTATCTGGTAATTAGTTGTTGATTGGTACTTATTAGTGTGGTTGGACTTCTTAGCACCTTTCAACTGTAATCATGTTTTATATCTTCACTATGATGTTATGACAAAGCTTGTTAACCATCTCATGGATTTATGGAAGGAACATAGTCCCCTACTCACTGTCACATTTTATTCATAATTTACAAATGAAAGTAAAGATCTACAATTCACATATTTTATCATTTATTTCATAGATATATGTAATCAAGTGCAGACATAGAATAAATATAAATCACTGTAAAATGTCTACTCAGCTGAAGGTGGAAGAATCTGTATACAAATTAAATCAGAAATAGCACTTTGACAGTATCAGATATTTTAAAGAAAAAGAACGAATATCACGCAGAAGGCAGTGAGATGTAGTACAGTGACTGTCAAGTACTTGTTAAAGAACTAAGAAACTTTGCTTTGGCTAAAGATGAAAGATACTTGGGTGAAATCATGAAAATAGAATTGATGATGACAGATTTGGTTCTTTGAAATAACTTCACCCTGGACTAATTTTTCTTAAAACAGAGACCTATGGTGACACTCATAATGTAACTTTGATGTGTTTAAAAAATAAAATTGAATTTAAACATTTTTGTTTGTGGGGATTTTTACTGTTAAAAATGAAATTACTGTACAGTATACACCCTACATAAATGCATATATATGAAGGGAAATAAAAATGTATTCTGAGATTCTAAAATTTATGGACAAAAGAGACTCTTATAAAAACAGGATCCCATTCAAACCAAACATTTTTTTATATATATTATTATTATTACTGTCTTTATTGATTTTATGTTTTCAGAAAATTATAATGAAGTCTAACATAGACAAAGAATCAGAAGAGAAAATCATGCTGAAAAATGCAGGAAATATCAACATGGGTGTTGAACTGTTCATGTCAAACTTTCAAGAAATCTTCACAATAGAACACAAGTCTATAATGATTCCTCCACACTCTCACACTACATCTACCATCAGATTCTTACCTAAAAACCATGATGTTAGCTTATATGAGACGTACGTATTCATGTAAAAATGATATTTTTATACTATAGTTACCTTCTATAAACAGTCAATAAGTTTGTTCATAGCCAGAATTAAAAGAAAAAGAAAAAAGCTGGAGTTATTCTTGTAATGGCATTGGTGATATGTTGCTTGAAATGATTTATGTTTTGTAACTTTTCCTGATACACCATGGCCTTCAAAGCACCCAGAGATAAAAATCAAGTGGGGTAAGGTCTGGAGATCCTGGAGGCCATTCCACATGACATGCCAACCAATCCATGCACCTGGAAACTGCTGATCTAATCAGTGATGTATGTGAATACCAAATGAAAAATACAATGTTAAAAACTATATGTTTGGAAACTTATGGGACACCCTGTGTGTGTGTGTGTGTGTGTGTGTGTGTGTGTATATATATATATATTAAAAAGTGCCAACAAAATATTTAAATTTATAAATAATAAAAAATTTAAACCATATATTTAGATGGCTGTATATGCTAGTCTTTTTCTGAGTTGCTGAAAAAAATTGTAATTTCTATACTGACAACACAAAATCTGTTTTATTTTATATGATTATTATTATTATTAATTAATTAATTAATTTATTTATTTATTTATTTATTTACTTATTTATTTACTTATTTATTTATGTTACATTTTGCTTGAATAAAACTCATAGACTGGTACACAAATATCAGTTTCTATTTTATATATACTTTTAGTGATTTTTACACAGATTTGTAATTAGCCGTATATATATTATATCACTTGTTATATTTCACTGTATAAATTTGTTGACGGTTCCATCCAGGTTGTTGGTCATGCTGACAGAACCTGAGTCACAAGCATATGAACTTGGCTTTGTAGGACAGGTGATAACTGCTTCACTACTGCAGGGTAATAAGGGTGCTCTAGTGTTTGGGGGAGTTGTGCTAGGCCAGGCTAAGTAAGTACCCCTTGTTTGTAGCAGCTAGATCCAGTTATCTATGATCCCACCAGAAAAACCATTCAAATGTAATGAAAAAGAAATTAAAATTACTGATCTACATTAAAGACATATTACCCCTCTTTCTTCATTTCTAGCCATTATATATGGATTATTTACTTAAATATTTTTAGTTTAAATGAATGAAATGACAATGCACTTTATCATGTTTGTGATTTCACTTCCTGGAAATGTTTTAAGGTATGGCTCCAAATACTTACTTGTCTTCAAATCTGATTAATCAGATTCTATTTAATATAAATAGTTGTGCATTATATATGTACTGTAATTTCATTTTGTTCTAAACTACTTTTAAATTAAATTTTGTTATTAATTTTATTTTTGTAATTTTTTAAATAGGGTGGGGTTTTGGTTGTTTTTTCTTGTTTTTTTTTTAAAATATGTAATGTATGATTTTTTTTAAAATGATCTATCTTTAACAATAGTAAATGTGTTTATTTCAGACTTCTAAAGACAATTATTCAGAATTCTGGAAGTTCATCTGTCATGACTAATGTAGCTATCAAGAGTGAATTACCTTGTTTCCAGGTCAGATTTTTACAATATTTCTACAATGCAAAATAATTATACATGTACCCTAATTCATTTTACAATTCTTCAATTACATTTCTGTTCTAGTTTAAAGAGTAACATACTTTAGTAGCAATATTTTTGGTCTTGTTAGCACATCGAAATTAGTATTGATTTAAGTCTAACATGGGATATACACAGTGAAATATTTTTAATTGTAAAATGTTTTATTTTTTTAACAGAGGTGTATGACATCAACAAACAAAATGCATCAGTTTTTGAAAATACTAGAATCATTCATCCAAATTCAGTTAACTTCATTTTTTTTTTTACCACCCACAGCTGCAGGAAGTGTTGAGTAGTACTGGAGTTAGTCAGAATCCTGATAAAGTTGTTGTGAAACCAAAAGAAAGGTTGACTATCCATGTACTGTTTGCTCCTTCAACTCAGAAATACTGCACCGGAAAACTTGTCTTTAGACACAGCGGATCCAAGTTTTGTGTCAGTATCAGAATTGTAAACAAATGAAACTTCAAATATACTGTTCCAGAAAATCAATGCACCAACTTAAAAAGACATTTCATATGACATTCTTTTTTTTTATCCCTTGTTTATTTGCATGTTAAAAGTCGAATTTTAATAATAATTGCAATCTTAATACATTATTTTTAGTTTTACAAAATAAAATTAAAAGAATTAAAATTATGTGTTTTGGATATTTACTACTAATAACATTATTCTCTTAATTCTTGAAAAACAATTTCATTAAATAAACAGGATAGAAAATAAATATACTTATTCGCACAAAATTAACAAACTGTAGGTTGTAATTTTATTTTATTTTGGATTGTGTTAATGATAGAAAAACTATAAAGTCTTAATAGGGCGAAAAAATTAATCCCCTTTCCTATCTAAAAGTTTGACACTGAAATGTTGTTCCAGATTGCTTTATCAGGGTATGGTGGAACAAGCTGTATTGCATTGGAAGGTGTAGGGGAAGTTGGTTTGGGACTTTTTCAAATGAGCATGGGGACTTTATCAAAAGGGATTAATTCAACAGCAAAAGTGATCCTGAAAAACTCAGGACAAAAAGCTGCCTATGTGAGAGCTGTGATCTGTGCTGGTAAGACTTTATTATTAATGTTATACAGAAGTTTTTATGTATTATATTGTTAATGTTGTGTGCAAGTTTTATATGTATTTTTTATTATTAATGTCATACACAAGACCACAGAGAGTATTTTCTGTTTGAAATCTTTGATTCCTTTGACAATAACAATATTTAATTCGTTAATTTATTGTTTAATTCACAAATAATTTAAATTACTTGTATAAATTATGAACAGATACTTATTGCATTATATTTTTTCATCAATATATATATGCTGAAGATAAATTTTTAATTATATATTTTGAAAGATCTTTTTTATTATTTTTTTAAAAAGTAATTAGGTTTTTATTGTTTTATTATTACTCATTTTTTCTTTTAAAGGGTTAGAGTTAAACTGTAAAATAAATTATATATTTGTAATCTTTTATTAGTCTTTTTAATTATTTTAAAATTCAGATCGTCATGGTTGCAGTGCACTAAAACCTGGAAATATTGCAGTGGATCCCAATGAATTTGTGGTTGCTCCAAATGATTGCAAGGTACTGTGTAGTTTTGTAAATGCTTGTTTTGAAATATTAATTTAATTGTTTAATTTGGGATTTATCTTATTAAAGAATATATATAATATAAGTGTATTTAATATATTTTATGTTGTTTCAGGTGATTTCCGTTACAATGAACCCCTCAAACAGGGAGCTAACTTTGTGTAGAGAGAACAAAGAAGTGATGGCCTATGTCATCTTTTACTGGGGAGATGAGATCCTAAGACAAAATTATAGACGGTAATAATTTATTTTTCTAATTCCTTCTCTTCTTTTCTCAACATAAATATATGTGTGTCTGGCATTCCCGAATCTGGCAGTGAGATTATAACGCATCTTAACTGGACACGCCAGTTGTTCCATTTCTGGCAGTTTATTGCTCACCCTTACTAATTGGTGTTCCTTCACCTTAACTGATGTACTTTTGTTAAACAGTATTTTGTCCACAATTTGAAAGCACATTCAGTCACACTTTACACACAAAATGTCCCAGAAAGCACTTCACCGCAAGCTGACAAGTGGGAAGCAGTGTCCCAGGTACACGTGACATACTCCAATCCCAGCTGGAAGAGCTTGTGCTTGTCTTCTGGTAGTATTTCCTGTCTCCAAATTTTACTGAGATATAACATTAATTTCATGTCTCCAAACATTAATTTTCTTGCAATCTCTATTCCGGCTCACCTCTACTCTTTACTTCTCATTAAGGTTAATCTTGTTAATCGCCCCATCTATTCTTCACACATCTCATTATCCCCATGCTTCTAAATTGGCCTTAATTGCTCACGCCAGTTTTCCCATTTCTGGAAGCGGATTAGAACACCTCACTGCTTACCTAATCTGAAGACCGCCAATTTTGGGAACATACCATCTGAGTACCTCTATCCAGAGTGGAATCATGCTTAAATAGACATAAATCAGTAGGTCAGAAAACAGTTATGTTATCAGAAATATCCTATATGGTTTTGGAAAGATGAATGTTTACAAAAGAAATGCATATAAATTGTTTTAAGTGATTGACTTAAAAAATACACTTACATATTTGCTAAACTGCTAGAATAATGCATTATTGTTAATCATTATTAATATTATTATTATTATTATTATTTTTTTTTTTTTTAAGTGCTGTGATCAAGAAACTGTCATCAAAGATCTCAGTGAAGAGTCCTGCACTACAAGGAATTGATTTTGGTGTGGTGTATATGGGAGAGCAACCACAGATTGAAGGGGGTATGTAATTATTAAAGTATAATTCTCCATTCTCTATCTACTAGATTTTAGATTTAGCAACCAAGAACATAAATGACCCATCAGCTGATGAAACTGTGCTGAAATTCTGAATGATACAGGAAATCTAGAATTTCAGCAGAGATGCCAAACATGACCAGTATTTACTAAAATACATGTTGTGAGTAAATTAATGTAAAATCTGATATGATTTCAGAAAATACTCAGGCAGCAGTTAAAGAGGACATTGATGCATTTTACTTATCAATGAACCAAACCTGTCTAGCACTGATTGCTGAATCACCAGTATGTAGAGATCTCTCCATGACAACACCAGTACGATCATCATATGAAACTGGATTGTTACGAAGACACATGGCTAATACTTCTTCCTCACTAGACATCACTGCCAAACGGTACATGAGACTTTTTTTATCCTACATATTGGTATGATTTTTTATTGTCAAATAAATGTATTTAATTGTATGTGTGAAGAAAAGAAAAACATCTAGCTGCAAAACCAGCTTGTAGTATCATTATGTATTATTATGTTTTAACAGGTTTGATTAGCAAACTGAATGGTTTATTATTTGATATTTTATTCATTGTCTATAGTTTGTTTTTACAGGAATTCAGTACAAAACATTTCTGACAAGCCTGTGAACATGCGACAAGAGATGTTTGTTAGTGACTGGGAAGTACAACCTGAACAGATTATTTTATCAGTGTATCATTCAAGTAAGTAGACCATTCTTCACCAAGACACCACTAGACAGGATATAATGTCATTTATAGTACAGTTTTGTTATTTTTAAATAAGCAAATACTTATACCAAAACAATAACAAACACAAAACATTAATTAAAATAATAATAAAATATTCTATAGTTCTTCATAAAGTAATTAGCATTAATCTGAATTTTTGTATTTTCATAAGAAATTGTATTTCAGGTAATGAAACTTCAAGGTCAAAGAAATTTCAGATTCTAAACTATGCCAACAGAAACATGAGGTGAATTTTTATTACTGTACCAGTCTTCTTTAAAGTGTTGGGACTTTTACCCTTCCTTCTCCACCTGGGCTAACTAATCGGTTTTCAGGTCCAGCCATTTTACACACACTGGTTCTTACTGGCTTTTTAATTAATTGAATAATTTTGTCAATGCTGTTTGAAAAATATAATAATAAAAATAACAAATGTTCAATCAATCCAACAGTAATAGAACATTTATCAGTCTGTGCAGTGATATTGTACAATTTCTTTTTTTTTAAACTAGACAGGGTTGGATAATGCAGGACATTTTTATTCTAGATATGAACTGCAGTGGCCTGGTCACATGTTGATAGTTGATCCTACTCATGGAATTGTCAGTCCCAAGTAAGTGAAAGGCAAATCATAAATTTTGGTTTTTAATTTATCATATGATCCGGATATTTGCTATTTCCCTTTTTCACTTAATGCCAATCAGTAAGAGTAACTCATGTAATGGCTGTAGTGAGTTTATGGTTTATATTAGCAACAATAGTAGAAAAAAGAACAATGTAATAATCATTCATTTAAAAGGTATAATTCATTTTGTCATATATTTAAAAGTGTTTTAGAAGTGAGTAATTTTGTTACAGGAGTAGCATTTCTCTCTCAGTGATGCCCACAGCTAATGCTTACAAACATCTTGACCAGATGCTGTGGAATGGAACTATCAAAGTGGATGCTAATAATGTGTCAAAGGTGAAAATTCTTTTTGTCTTTAATTTTGACTAACAGCTATTCATAAATATGAATTGTTTTTATGTTTTCAGTATTATTTCATTCGTAATGCTGAAGAGTCTGCAATAGAATTTAAAATTCACTGATTGCAAACAGATTTCAGTTTTGTTTTGTCTCTGTAAATTTTAAAACATAAATTGAAAAAGTTAATAAATTGTGTATTTTTACAGTACATATATTTACCTTATTGCAGGAGATTGAAAATTAGTTATTGGAAAGAGTAATCCAGGAAATTTTTTACTAGACAAATTGTTGCCAGCTTAAACAGATAAAATATATTTTTGAATTATTTGTTTTGTTTTTTCCCAGCTGGTACAGGTCCAGCTAAAAATGGATGTTCCCACAGACCAGTGTCCAAATGACAGCTCTTTCAACAACCTTAGTGTGCAGCTGACCACCATTCAGTCCATTGTACCAAATACACTGAATGATGCTATCCAGATGGGCAGTCTGGAGGTTCGCTTCCCTTTCACAAAAGTTGGCAGTCATAGTGGTAAGAGTTCATGTAACTCTTAGATATTCTACAGTTTTTCTTTTTGTTTGTAATGATGGATTCAAAACAAAAGAAAAAGAAATAAATTATTTAATAAAAAAGAATTTAGAACAAAATTAATTGTATGTGGACTGTGTATGAGCAGCAACAAAAACTATTTAATATTTAGAAATCTACTCCAGGTGAAAACTTTAGATATAAATTACATAACATTTGATAATATTTTAACAGTTTTAATGTGACTTTTTTAAAGAGAGCTTGGTGCTTTACCTCAAAACTTTATAAGAATATTTCTGTTTATTAATAAAAATTAAAAACAGAAAATAAAATTTGAACTTGTTTATTAAGTATGCAGTATATTTAATAAAAACTAATTTAACTGGGTTTTTTATTATTATTAAAATGTTCTGAGTATTTTAATGTTTTAGTTTTTCTGATTTTATTTCAGAGGACATTCTTCAATTCACAAATATCTCAGGCTGCCCAATATTTTGGATGTTGTCATCATTTGCACCACCCTATGTGAAAGGTGTTGGTGACAGAAAGGATGTGTTCAGACTGAAATACTCTGTTTTTCTCTTTGTTGAGAAATCAGGCCAGCTAAAACCTAATGAAACAGCTAAGGTAAATCATGACAGTCTCAGCCATTATTTTTTTGTGTTTGTGTTTTTAATACTTTATGTAGATAGTTTAAAAAAGAGTATATGAATATGACATAATGGAAACAATTAATACTAATTTATTTTTTGAATTAGCTTACACATTTTTGGAAGTGGATGATTCGTAAACAAATCCTAGTAGATTATGATAATTAGTAATAAGTTTCTGTTGGGTGGTACTATATCCTCAATATAATTTAAAAAAGAAAGGAAAGCTATTAAAATTTTAAAATCAAAATTAGTTATCAGTACTATTATGTGTGTTCAGATTTCAGTGTGTTTTCAACCTCAATCTAAAGGTCTGTACACACAGTACTGGGACATCATCTGTAAAGTGAAGAGTACTCTAGGGAAAACATCGGCCACAACCAGAGTGCATCTTGTTGGAGAGGTCAGTATTTCATTCTGCTTTTACTGCTATGTGCAAGAGAAACAAGAATTGCTCTTCAACCAAGTAGTTTCATTACAGCTGATTAATATTACTGACATTGTTTTACAAGATTATAGTTAAAAAGCATTAAGAGATGATTAATCTTCTTCTAAACTATTTTGTTAAAAAACCCACGTAATTTGCCAGGCAGTTATAATTGTCATAAATTGAAACACATTTTATTTAATTTTGAAAAGTATGATCCAAAATATTTAATGAGTTATTTATTATAATATTTTTGTTATTAATTATATTGTGCTCGAGTTTGGATTCTGATATACTATTTTATAATCTTGAAAATATGATCCCTATTTTTTGTTATTCATGTGACAGGCCCAGCCTGGAACTGAACAAAACACAGCACTACCAAGAGGAGTGGTACTTGAACATCCTGTGTCAGAAAACAAAGTTAAACCAGTCTGTGAAAACAAACCGTCGTAAGTGTTATATTTAAACCTGAACTGCGATAATATTATTTTAAACCAAATATATCTAAATAGACTATAACCTATTTTGTGTTGCCTGGACCATAATTCATAGCCCTTTTTCTTATAATGAAAGAACATTTGATGTATTCTTTTTTAGAGAAAAGAAAGGACGTAACTGTGTGTATCTGACATCATCCTGTCTGACATTTCCTCCTACTGAGATTGGCACATCAATCAGCAGAAAAATACAGATCGGAAATGACTCTGATGAACAGTATGAGGTAGATATATATATTTTGGGTCATTCCGTATCAAATCACCCAATGGGTTAAACCCGACCGTCTCAGATTTTTATGAAACTTGGTATACTTGTTGACTGGGATCCCACAGCACCAAATCTGAAATTTTATGCCAATCAGACAAGTGGTGTGGGAGATATGGCCCTCCGAATTTTGAGATTTTTGGCAAAAATGGGAGTGACCACCAACCTTTGAACCTTCATATCTCAGGAACTACTGGGCCAATCTTCATAAAATTGGTATTGTTGAAAAGGCAATATGACAAGGATTCCGTTCAGTTTGGAAATTTTTGGGGTACATTGACCTTTTGACCTTTGTTTTGACCTTGAATTTGACCGTGTGGATCATGTGACTTTGAGATGACCTTTATTGAAATTAAATCTGCCACATGTTAACTAAAACATAAAAGTTTCCTGTGTGTAATATTTTTTGTTTAGCCATAATATAGATTTAAAAAATGTATGCCTGCATGGATGATTGATACAGTGCATTACAAAGTACATTTTCTACATGTATACATTTCTCTGAGACCAAAAACTCATCATTGGAGTTAAAACCCACCTGACATCTTTGAAGGAATACCTGAAGGATTGGCCCAGTAGTTCCTGAGATATGAGGGTTCAAAGGTTGGTGGTCACGCCCATTTTTGCCAAAAATCTCAAAATTCGGAGGGCCATATCTCCCACACCACTTGTCTGATTGGCATAAAATTTATGCTATGGGATCCCAGTCAACAAGTGTACCAAGTTTCATAAAAATCTGAGACAGTCGGGTTTAAATTTTTTTTTTTGGGGGGGGGTGTTTTGACACGGAATGACCCTTTTGTTTTTATCAATTCAACATCAACTGACAATTCATGAATTATGTATTACAAATAATAGACTCTGTATTTCGAGGATTATTTTAAGAAAGTTATCCATTATTAATGTTATTTATTAATTTTCTTTTCTGAAAAAGATAATTCTTTAAATTAAAAACAAAGTAGTAAGTTTACTCCTATATAAACAGATTAAACAAAAGTTGAATGAAACAATGAAGTATATGTGAATGAAAAAACAAAACTAACAATATATTTTCATACTGTTTTGTTTGTTTTCAGATAAAGGTTGCTGTTGCCCCTCGTCCACCTTTTTATATTCGACACACAGTATTCACCATCAAGTAAGTTTTAGTTTTAAACATTAAAATCTTAAATAATACTAAAGTATAAATATAAATTCAAGTTTGAGAAGATAACATAAGAATAGATTTCATATTAATTTAACATTTATGATCTTCTAGAACATGTAATTATTTGCTTTGTTTGACAGTGTTTTCAAAACAATTGTCAGTTAAGTTTTAGCTCAGGAAAACTGATTTTGATCATTTATTTAATAATCTAACATATAAAAAATATATATATTAAAAATGTTTCATATTATTTTCATAATAAACAAAATCTTTTAATATCTTTAGTTAATTTTATGAAAGTTAATATAAATTGGTTTGAAATCTGTTATTTCAGAGGGAATAAGTTAATGAAGTGCCCGGTGGAATTTCGAGCAAAGGAGATAGGTATTTACCACTGTACAATGGTGTTTGGGACTCAACTTGGCAAAATGTATTTAGATTTGAAAGGAGAATGTATTTGAATGTATATGTCCTTTAATGAGTTTGTTTTGATCAGTTCTTCCATTTCATTCTTGTCAAAAATGCACAATTATATCTCTTTTGAATTCTTTGTATTTTGGTTGTAATTAATATCTCTGACTTGCATTTATAAAATTTATATTTGGGTAAAATGAAAAAGATTTTTAATAATGTATATGAATATCCGTGTTTTAATAAAATGTTGTTTTGCATACTAATATCTATAATTTGTAATGACCCACCACAGTAAAATGTTTATAAAATTTTTTATTCTGTGTTTGAATAAAATGTATAAATATCTGACTTGTTAACAGGTGTTATGAATGTAGTTAAAATTGGTGCTGGTTTCCATCTGAGGTTAAGTGTTTAGGGCTGGCTTCTGAAGGTTGTGATTTGGTGAATATAACTGTGATACTCTGCAGTCCAAAGGGCTTTCAGATATATTTGCATTTAATAATCAAGACTGCCAAAAATTAGTTTTAATATTAAATTATTTCCAATTGTTATTTAATTGCTAAATTACAGTATTATTTTTTATTAGCTTATAATGTAAGGAAATAATTAAAGCTTTTGTAACAAGTTGATGTATTAATGCAATTACTCATTATAATTGCAATAATACTGTGAATAACCTAGATTGTTTGGCTGTGAGATCTCTAAAGGTTCACAACACTAATAATTAAAATAACTTAGTCCAGGAATTTTTGTTAAAAAACGTCTTCTGTGATTCAACAAATCTACAGATAGATTTTTAGTTATCAGAGATTATTAATTCTATTCATAACTTTGACATTGTAAATATAAAATACACAACTAGCTATAATGTTTTTAGGTTCATCAAGGAAAATAGTTATTTGACATACAAATAATTTTCACGATTTCTCATATATATTTGTATTCATTATTTAGCTATTTTTATGTTTTTAAATCCCTGCACATATATTTCTGCTTTCTGTCACAATCTTTTTGTATAAGATTTCTATCGTAAATTATTATTCTGAAAATACCAAATATGGTAAATATTTTTTCAGAGGTCAAGATTGCTAGTTAATAATCAGGAATAAAATTATATGAATATGTAAAGGAAATGAAAAGAATCGTTGTTGACTGGTGTTAAAAGAATGTGATTATGTTGCTGTAAACAACACTGCTGAAAATATTTTGTATAAAATTATTTTCCTTCTGCACCATGTTGTTCTTTCGTTTCTTTTGTGTGTGTATCTGTGAATGAAAGCCAAAATTTGAGATTGAACAAAATTAAAAAAAAAAAAAAGCCAGTATCTCCAAATATTTTTAACCATGACATAAACTTCACAGGAAGGTGCATATGATACACCATTTATTGTTAATTGATAACAACTGTATATGTACATGTACGTTCTGTGCACTTGTATATTAACAATTTCAATAACTTTGTTTTTGCTGTATACAAGTTACATTATAATAGATAACAGGTAATTTCAGACAAGTTAAACAAATAAATAAATGTATTTTAACAAAGTATACAATAGAAATAAACTTCATAAATGCTTCAAACAAATTACAATAAAAATATTCAAATATTTATTTTATTAAGAAACTTAAAAGTAATTTTTACTTTATTAATAGAGGTATTTCACATTCCTGTTTCGCATGTGTGCAAAGAATAACATCCACTGACAAACTAGACTGATAGGTTGTTATGGGCAACATGAGTAGTGTTGTAGGAGACAACATATACATATTTTGAATTAGATGGTATAATGGCTGTAGCAAACTGTCCGCCGAAATTTACAGCAGAATGGTTCAAATTAAAAAGCAGAGCAATAACTTGGACAAAGTCTCTGGTTTTGATAACACCAGATTAAAAGACTATTTCATAAAAACTACAAACAAAACATCTGACACAGATTCCATATGAGTATTTAAAAGTTTGAAAAGATATAAATAGTTCTTCGATGGAGATATATAATTTCTTTACTGGAAACAGACGTGCATAAATATTGTAAATACCCCCCATTTTATTGTGTGTGTGTTTTTCTATGTGTGTCTATATATAAACAGGTAGGGGATGACATACTAGATAACAGTATTTATATATATTAATATGTATGTATATGTATGTATGTGTATATATATATATATTTATTAACAATACATACACATACATATACATGTGTGTGTGTCTATATATATATATATAAAAAATTTATGTATGTATACATAAACATAATATTTATATATAATGCTGTTATCCAGCCTGTCATTCCCCCACCTAGAAAAATAAGAGCCTGTATGCTCATGTACACATACACAAAGTATAATTGAAAAACCACCTCTCAAAACAATTCAGGTCCAAATCATGGGGTAGCAGGTTACCATCCCCAACAGATGACTGCAAACACTGGCAATAACTTGTTTGTTCAGCAAGTCTTTGTAGAATCATTTACAGCCAGAGTAATTACACCTTTGCTGCAGACACATTTCTGACAGAACACTGACCACATGGCTACATACCATGTTCAACAAATAAAACATATAGTAACATGATTAATTAAATCTTTTGTTTATGAAGGAAATGTGAGCAACTTATTTCCCAATAGGTTAAAACCAGTCACTTGTCTAATTACAGTTATTGTTAGTGTAATTAGTACAAACACAACAAGTATACATACTTATATTAAAAAGACTATAAATAAACCTTTTATTTTGGAGTAACATGTAATTGTTGTATTGAAGATTGTACCTTTACTCACATACTCTATTCATTTACTTAACACCTACATACTTGTACAACCCCTACTAAGTATTTGTGACTTCACGCATCAAACACCTCAACTAGTTGTGGCGGACTGACCAATTAAAAACATAACTGAAACTTATTCTCTGTAGTTATCTGAACCATGTCATTAATTTCATTTGTTTTTTAACTTCTGTGATTGGAATAGTTAATAACAGAACAATGATCATGGCCAATTTACAAATAGGGCTATTTTGCATCCTCAAATTACCCAGCAATGGGCAGTTGAATGTGAAATACCTCTAATAAATAAAAACATATAACACAGACTTTACATTTTTATTCATAATACTGAAAGCATTAATCCTTGTTTTATCAAAGGTACAATATTTCAGATATGCAAGTGTATCCACAGTTCTGATGCACTAACCGCCTGCTTGTAACTTATTTCATTTTATATCATCATATTATATTATAATGGCTTCTCAATTACTACCTTTGGTTGCTGAATCTGAATCCCAGTCAAAATGGAGAATTCATTTGTTTTAAAGCTACATTAAACATAATGAAGCATTAAGTTCATTTTCTCACAGAAGAAAATGGTTTTGTATAGATTAAATATCCACAAATGTCTAGAAAGCTGAATATCAACATCTTTCTAATTTTCAAGTCTTCCCCATTCTGTATGATGCAATGTGCAATATAGCTGTCTGGAGTGATGTTAAACAGTAACCCTCTTCCCCCATGATATACCTGAACAGAAAATATAACATGTTAAAAAAAGCTTTTGGAAAATGGGAAATATAGATAGCCATTTTGTTTTTGTCTAAAAATTTCATGGTGGTCAAACATTTCTGATAGACTGAGGATATGACCATGGCAAAAAAATTCAATAATAAAAGAGATCTAGAGATAGATATTTATCACTTTTCTCAAACATCCTTGTGAGCTACTTAAATTATTTTATTAATAAATAAAACTGGTCCATGAACAAGTAACATATAAGTATTTTTATATTCAAAGTATAACTGGAAACTGTCAAAGCAATTTATGCTTTGATAACCATGATTATATAACAATATGTGAATTGAGTATCATGAGCAAAAAGAAAGATAAATAAGAAGAAAGAAGACTGAAGAATAAGAAAGCTAAGAGTATAGAAAAAATTACTTTTGTGAAATATTTTGCACACAGATACATACTCTGATAGCCCTTAATGCATGACAAAATAATAAATAAACAACCTCAAAATGTTTTTTTAAGTATTTCAGAAAGCCAGACCAGAATGATGTTCTATATAATTAACCACAAAAATTTAGTATCATACAAGTATTTACAAGTTTAATGTTATTTTATCTAGAATCATGTAGAATTATTTTACAATTACATGAATTAAAACAGTTTTGATATTAATTACTATAAAAATGTGAAATAATTTTGATATTAATCACTATAAATATATGAATTATTTTGAAAACTAAAATAATAAGCAAACTGTTATTTGGTGTATGAATGAATACATTACCCTTCATGTATGAACTCTGACATGGCGCTGCATTCTGATAACAGCTGGGGCAGACAAGTCTTGATGACAATGTAACTTAAAATGGGAAGAAGATCATCTGCACCACTGACAAAAAAAAAACCATAAAATTTTTAAACACTGAATTAAACAGGAATAAAACTATATAACATAATTTAATTATCTCTTTGTGAGATTTTTGACAGAATCTCTGGGAATCACAAATAATTTATTCAACCTCTCCAGTAAAATGCCTGACATGTTTATTTTACTGGCTAAATGTTTGCAATTAGATGAGAATACCCATCTCAGAATAAAAGAAAAAAGTTTAAATTATATTCTTCAAAAACACACATTATTTTCAATTATTTTTCTGTTTTGTTTTCTTTAGTTCTATTACTCTTCAAAAAGTTTTAAAAGAACAAAACATTAGTGAAATTTTGCTTACACATTTGGTGATTTCTTTGAGTTGTTTGGATCTGATTTATAGTGATCTTCTATGCATGTCATAACCAATCGACAAACTCGAACTATTACAAAAAAAGAAAGATAGTTTTTAAAATGCTTATATTTATAAAGACCTATCAATATTTTATATACAATTTGTTACATATAAGATGACATAACCATAATCCACTTGCTGCCCAAAATAAGTTGAGTACAATTCATTAATAACAAAGCTAAAAAGTTCAAGTATTTAACAGAAATAAATTAAAAAAATTACAAACCAACACATTCCAGTTTACTCAACATGGTATAATATTCTTTAATGCTACATAATTCATCAATGGCTGACTGGTATGGAATCCGATCACAGTGTTCATCTATCAAACACAGTTTGTCAACCACACCAAAACTGGCAGGAGAAGAATCCTGTCTCACTGTCATGTAATAAGCCAAAACAGTCTCCTTGGACTTATTAGCAAACCTATAAAATTTAAATAAAAATAGATTAACAAGAATGATATATATTCGTGTCAAAAAATTATTTTTCATTTTAATTTTTATGTTAATGAGGTAAGAGATTTTTGCTATGAGAATAAAATGGCCAACACTTATCAAGCGGCAAAATGGGATGTTTTATTTCCACTTTGCCATCATTTGTACACATATATAACAATGTATTTCAACACTGATAAGTAAGGAAACCTGACACCTGTAGTGAATACATGTCTCAAAATAAAGATACTTTAAAAATGGTCTTATTGTTTAAATATTTAACTAATTAACAGGACATGGTGTTGATTTGTACTTTATAACATCTATAAGTACACACACAAACATACACATACATACACACATAAATTCATAATTCATAACAGATATAAGAAAATGTTCATATTTTACCTGTACAAAGTTAACAGGTATTTCCACAAGTTTTTCAAAAAGAATTCCTCCAGTGAAGCATAACACAAATCTTGACCTGCAGGAGAATCCAGTTTTTCATAAGCAATAGTGAACATGACAAGTAGTTTGTCCATGTAACTATGTACATCTTGAGATATTGACTTCAGATGTTGATGATATGCTTCCTCTGACATGTCACTAAATTTCAGCTCACTAATACTTTGTGAAACTGAATGCTGTGGTGATTCCAACTGTCCTGTTGTTACTGATGTATCTGAGCTGGGAGTGGTTACCTGACAACTGTTTGGTTGATAGTCAGAGAATAGACTGTTATGTTGCGAATCAGATTTAGATTTTTCAGTATTCTCAGTTTTGTGACTGCCATCTGTATCATCATCATCATCATCTTCAAAAAGATCATCCATGTTTTCTTCACTGTATTTATCATAATCTTTGGAAAAATTAATCAACATTTTTTGTGCTTGTTCTATATCAGAACTCAACTGTTTATCCAGTTGTCCACCTTTTCTCATTGCTAGTTCAATATCATTTTTATTCTCTTGATAGCCATCAACAAAGTCTTCTTGATCAGTTTGACAGCTTTCATTAACTTGTATTTCAATTTTATTACATGAAAAACCTTCAGAACTAGTGTCTTCACTAAGTTTACAATCAGAATCCTCAACAGCTTGGTCAGGATAACCTACAATTGTTTCCTTTTTTTTAGATGAAAATGTGCTGTTTTCAAAATTCTTGAGATTATTATTTTCAGGAGATTCTTCACTGCTCTGCTTGCCAGATACCTCTTGTATAATTTCTTTAATGGAAAATCCACTGCTGATAAACTTGTTTGCCTTGTTTTCGTCACTGACCAGTACCTTTTCTACAGAATCATTATTATAAGCCTTAATACAAATGTTGTTATTTTCTGTTTGGTCAACAGATTTCTCTTTCATCACTGTTTCAGATGCTTTCTCTTTAAAGTTAGCTGGATGAAGATATTCAGGAAGAGGTACAACAACATCCTTCACAAAATCAGATTTCTGTGAAACCAAAGGATAAAGTTTTTTGTACACTTTAAACTGATAAGTTTTCAACAGCTGTGTCAGTGGGTGGTCAGTACATCTGCAGATAAAGATTATATAAATTTAAATTGTTAAACTGAAACTAATAGAATTAAGTCAAAGGAAAAAATGCTTTATTTATTAAATTTATGATCAAGTTATTATATGCAAGTTTGTTCTTTCTGATACAAACTGTAAAATAATGTTTATTAAAGTATAAAAACATTTCTAAAGGTCTGGGGTCTAGAGCAAGTTATTATATAAAAAATATAATACCTGAGAATTTCTTGTATTAGCTGATTTATTAGGATGGTGTCTGATGGATTGCTATTCAGCTTATGACGCCATTCTGCCAGCCATTTCTAAAATACAAAAAAATTAGGTTCCATACATATTTGCCAAATATATTTTTGCTTTTTTTCACAGGATACATTAAGAATTTTCATTTTAAGATTTTGTATTTTTGCCTGCTGTTCATAAAATAATTAACGCACACATTCAGACATTTTGTCTTATCATTTATAAAATGTTAAAACAAATCTTTTACACATATATTTAAGTTATCTAATTGGATTATTCTACAAAACTGAACAAACATAAATATCTTACTGCTTCTTGTTCATATTCTAGAATCTTTTTATAAATCTGTCTCTGTTCTTGTTCCTCTTCTGATATCCCAACAAGTGCAGCAAAACGTCTGATAAAAATATACATAGTGGTTATAAAGTCTATATAAAAACATTAATAATTTTATGCAGAATGAAATTTTTAAATGTACATTCTTATTTGAGACAGGCCAGAAGGCACATCAAAATGTGTGGTAAATAAAAACAAGTTTTTCATAATGTTTAATTAACATTTAATAACTTTATATGTAGAAATGAAAAACACACTAATGGCATAAATAAAATGTTTAAATTTTGTCCTTATGTTCAGCCTAAGTTATCGAAATGATACCTGTTAAAAGAGCTGTGATGTAAACCTAACTCACATAATCAGGTTACAGCTCCTAGACAACTATAATCTTTTGAAACAATCCACATTTAAAAAAAATTATATCAATTTAATTTTAACAATTAAGTTGATGCTGCATAAATAATATGGTAGGAAGAGCATATTTTTACTGAAGATATAAAAAGTTAACTGCACTGAAATGTCCTAACATTTTTTGATTCTTTTCAAATCTAAATATATTTTTTTTCACTGCCAAAATGATATAAAAATGACAAAACTTTTGTTTCAGACAAAAATATATTGTCTTTTGTAGGTACCTTGATGCTTGTTCATCCAGTCGGAGTTGTCTTTCCTTCATTTTCTTGGAAAGCTTCAGCTTTAAGAAAATCTTTTCATTTTTTTCAGTATTTTGGTTTTTAAAATTTACTTTTGTTTAAACATTTTCAATAATAATTCAGTTTTAAATCAGACCTAAAAAATTCAGTAAGAAAATTAGACAAATACCTTTGATATCCTAACTTTCAATAAAATAATACTAATAAAATAACAAAAAACAAAGGATACTGCTTCTTCTTGTGCCTTGGCAATTGCAAGATTTTCTGCCATCTTTCTTTGAATTGTTAAACTCTACATAAAATTTAAAAAATTGTTATGAAATAAAAGTAATGTTGTATATAACCAATAATATTTAACACTTTATTAACATTAGCCATATTCATTACTTTCTTTCATTACAGTTCTTGTGGGTTTTTACACTTAATTATTCAATATTGTTTCCAAATATCTTATCCATTTTATTGGAATATATCTTCAACCTTTTATTTAAAAAACATTTATATATGTTTATCAAAGATATTTCTGTTAAAACTTGAACATTCACTTAATAAAGTATAAACTTTTTCATAAGCAATTTATTGTATGCAATGATTTCAAAGAAAATTATAATGGATGTTATATTTTACTTCTTTTTAGTGTATGTATCAATAGGCAGCTGATCTCAGATTTTGGTATGGTATTATTAAATAAAGAAAAGATTGTGAATTTGATAAAATGTCAAACACACCAAACTAGCTGTTTTTGCATCTCTAGTCTTCAAACCAGATATTCGTGCTTGATATGCCACCATGAGCTGTTGATTCTGTTTGTAGGCTATCTCCATTGGTGAAAGTGTCTTCTTTCTGAAAATAATAATTAAATTAACCAATCTTCCACATAGTGCTTAATATCTTTCTTGCCTGATTTGTTTAGATAAAAATTATGATTTTAAAGCCTCTTTCAAAAGAGTCATTTGTCAATTATGAGGTTAAAGACTATTGCTTTCTTAGAATACAAATGCTTATATTCTGATTCTTGTAATCATTAAACAGTATGTTAGCTTTAAAAAAATATGGTTAACTATGCATATAATACATTATGTTGAAAAGATTGTCCTTTATTCAAAATACAGACCTCTGCTGTAAATAGTATAAACTGTACCTGTCCAAAGAAAAGTGATGTGATGAAGCTTCATCTTGTAGAGGTGGAGCTGGATCTGTTAGTCTGAGATTTGTTTTACTTTCTACAGTTCCAGCTAAAAATACAAAACACACATTTAATAGAAAAATTATTCAGTGATTACTAGTAAATAGATAAAAAAGAAAAAATTATAACCGTAACAGAAAAATAAATTTAAAAGGCCAGTGATGATTTTACAGTCCTAGTTAAGATTACATGGGCAATACACATTTACATACATAATCACTTGAGTTTCATTCTGTTTGTAATTTTGTAATTTTTATCACAGTTAATAGCTGCACTGGTATAACACCTTTTTTTGTTGTTGTTTAATAGTACACGAAAAAAGAAATGTTAGAAACATGTTGCATTATAAATGTGAATAATTAGTGTTACAACTGTATTAATTTCATCTTTTACCATATTTATAAAAGGTTGATGATTAACTGGCTTTTCATAAAAAGTGCAATGCATTTGAAGAATTTGTACTCAATAATAAATATGTATATAATAAAAAAACTACCTAGGTAATTACAAAATTATTAATATTAATAAGAAACAACTTGTAAAAGCTCATACATATATAGTTAAGATAATTACACAAATGTTTCAGCAATGATGAGATTCTGTCAAACGAGTGCTGTCCAAGTTGTACATAGCGAAAAGCTACACTTGTGGAGGTCACCTGGCCCTGGGTAACACTACGTAACAAACAACTGGCCACTTGTATTATGCATTCAACATATTTCACATAGGCTTCCTGAAATAAAATAAAGTTTGTCACTGTTATAACAAAAATTCTGACAAGTATGTACAGATTTTGTTGTGCAAGAATATGTGCAAGTATGTCTCAGTATGTGTTAAGTGCATGTGTGTGTGTTATGCGTGCACATCTGCACGCAAAGAGTATTTAAATTGGATTGACAAATTTCTTTCCTATACACTTCTTGCAATTTCTAACCAGAGATTATCTGTATTGTTGTTGTTGTTGTTGTTGTTGTTGATGATGTTGTTATTATTTTATTAACCCGTAACTGTATTACTAAATATGAACATATATAGTCAGACACTTGAAAGACCCCCAAGATTTATTTCCTGAATAGAACTATTGCATTTTATTCACTGTTTTCCACAAGATTCATGTCACACAGAAACAGGAATGTATAAAAAATTTGGAAAATATATTTTATTGATACAAGACTGATTAAAATAACACTTGTTTGTGACTGATAATAATAATCAGTAAATTATTGCCAACCCTACGTATTTTTTAAACCAAGTTTTCTTTTAAAATAAACCATTTTTTAAATGTACTTTAGTATATTTAAAACACTGATAAGTCAAATTCTTCCTACAGTGATTAATATTACTTTTAGTCCGGTTGCCAAACCCCAGATTTTTGGAGAACCTTGCAATACAGTCCGTACAAAGTTTTTTTGCTGTTTCTATACCTCTGAGATGTGCTCTTTAAGAATCTGAATGATGCCACTCTGTCATCCTTGGGCAATCTGCACAATATGCAAATTAAGGCAGCCATTACGTGACGAATGGCCATTACTGAAAATCTTGTTTTCGTCAATATCTCAGTAACTATGCATGGTATCAAAATAATTTTGGTGTATATCTCCATGTTTTGAGGGGTAAAGAATTAGATTAAGCCATTTCAGTCAAGATCACACCAATATTTTGTGCTGAATAGGCATATTAAGGCCGCCATTACTGAAAATCTTGTTTTCGTCAATATCTCAGTAACTACACATGGTCAAAATAATTTTGGTGTCTGTACACATGTTTTTAGGGGTAAAGAATCAGATTAAACCATTACAGTATTGATCACACCAATATTTTCTGCAAAATATGCAAATAAGGACCGCCATTATTGATAATATCAGTAATAGCGGCCTGGTAAAAGCAGGCACTTCTCTGTTATTGAAGCGCCTGGTTCTGCCGGAGTGGCTCACATATATCTTCTCTTCCAGGTAGAACTGAAAGATGGAAGGGTGCTGCATCTTTTGTAAAGAAGATGGAAGCAAGAAGGAACTTAGTGTCACAGGGACTGACAGGATACAGACTATCATTGAATCAAGTAAACAGAGATTTGATGATCTCCATGAAGATCTTGAAACTAGACTGTTGGCAGACAAAGATTTAGAGGCGCTTTGTCATAGAGATTGTGTATCCACATATACATCCAAATCAAGAGACACTTGAATAAACTGAGCGCATCAAAAGGTTCTGAAGAGTCTTCTGCAGGAAAACGTCTGCGTTGGTCTGGATCGACAACCTTCAACTTCAGGCAACATTGCCTTTTCTGCGGTGAGGAATGCCTTGACATTGATCCTAAGTAACCATATCGTTGGCACAGGGTTGTTCTTTGTAGGACAGCGGACCGTGGTGAGGGGAGAAAGACTTTTAAGGAAACCCTTCTAGATGTCTGTAGATCTCGTCACGACGACTGGGGACACGAGGTAGAGACACATTTGGCTGGGGCAGTGAGTGATCTGCATGCAGCAGATGGTAGATACCACACAGACTGTTACAAGAAGTTTTGTTCACCTCGGTCAATGAAGTCAGCTTTGGCAGCATCTAGTAGTAGCCAAGAGGAGGTGGATGTGGCTTTTGAAATGACAGTCAGTGCAGTGAGAGCAGAATCATACGACCTATACCAGTCCAATGGTGGAAGAGACATTAGTCGCCAAACCTTAGTCTCCAAGTTGTTAGAAAACTTTGGTTCGGATCTTCTTGTGCTGAGTGGCACAGGTGTTGCTAGTCTGCTCGTGTTTCGAAGTAAAGCATCTAGTTTGTTGAGACTAGAGCCGAGCAGTGACGAAGATGATGTTGAGATTGGACTGGAAAAGGTTGCTCACCAGGTTGTCCATGATGTAAAGGAATCATTAGTTGAAGACAAGAACTATCATGCCAGAGTTGATATGGACATTACCCTTGACTGTGTCAGTTCCACTTTGTTATCCTTGCTAGCAAAGCTTTCTACAAAGTTGGACCACACCTTACCAGCCGCTCTCACTAAGAAACATTGTTACTAATGCCATAAGTGGTAGATTCACAACCCTCCAGATTGTGCTCGGTGTTGTCTTAAACTGGAAAGGGTTGATTGAAGAATTTTATGACTTCCTTGCGTCTTGCAGCTAAGATGAAGTTCTTAGGTTCAAAGCATCGGCCTGACATTGAGACTTCCGAGTTCTTTAAGTGTGTTGCCACAAGCACGAACCCTATCGAGTTCGGTGGCTTCAACACCAAGTTGTGTAGAGAGGGCAGAGTGTGAAACCAGCGACAAAGGCAGTGTATTTGCCATTGATTGATATGAATCCAGCCCACCTGGACTCCATGCTCACAGCCATGAGCGAGGCTCGACACTAACAAAGGAATATGGACAGGACATTACTATTCTGACAACTGATCAGCAGCTCTACAGAGTTGCAGTCAATGTGAAATGGGTTTACCCAGAGGGATTCTTGGATTTCATACCAAGGCTTGGGGGCATGCACATGCTCATGAGTTTTATTGGCTGTGTTGGCATATTGATGGCAGACAGTGGACTTGAGGATATCATGAAATCGTGTTTTGGAGGTGTGGCACACATGCTGTCGGGGAAGAAGTTCCCACAGAACTTTAGAGCCCTTCGGTTAGTGACAGAAGAACTGTTGCGTGCACATCTGGAAGGATGCGAAAGTCATGAGGAAATGCTTGGAGCGCTTGAAAGCATCTCCTTAAGAAGCATCACATCTCGCCTCTGGGTTCAGCTTAGTGACATCGAACATGTCTGAGGTCTGTGGAGAAGTCTGGTAGTGAAGGATGGGTAGAAAAAATTTGACAAAGGCTCCAGAGCGTAAGTCACTTCCACCTTCTAAAGAGGCATTCGAAAAGAACGTAAAGCAGGCGCACATTCAGACTGCCATTTGGAAATCAGCTCTCAACTCAGAACCTCCAGCATTAGATCCTGTCAAGTTCGGATGGGAACGTGACAAACGCAATAGATGCTTGATCCCAGTAACATTGCAACCAAACATTAGTGTTGCTCCACTGGAGGTGCTGGAAATGATAAGGTGGGGTTGTGCTACGGATACACCCTGTTTGACAGCAATGTGTGGATGCTATACAGCTCACTTGCATGCACAATGTTTTGTGGATGTCACGGAGAAGCACACTGCCGGAATGAGCACACCCGATGGGTTGATGACTGTGTCAATGTTGTTGAAAAACACTTGTTTGAGGACTGAGTCAAATCAGTAATGGCAACATGCATCAGCGTAAGTAAAGGGCATGTTCTGTAACGACTTGGATATACACTGAAGTTGATTTTTGCATATTTTGCAGAAAATATTAGTGTGATCAATACTGTAATGGTTTAATCTGATTCTTTACCCCTAAAAACACCAAAATTATTTTGATACCATGTGTAGTTACTGAGATATTGACGAAAACGAGATTTTCAGTAATGGCGGCCTTAATAAGCCTATTCTGCACAAAATATTGGTGTGATCTTGACTGAAATGGCTTAATCTGATTCTTTACCCCTCAAAATTATTTTGATACCATGCATAGAGATATTGACGAAAACAAGATTTTCAGGAATGGCATCATTAATTTGCATATTGTGCAGATTGCCCAAGGATGACAGAGTGGCATCATTCAGATTCTTAAAGAGCACATCTCAGAGGTATAGAAACAGCAACAAAACTTTGTACGGACTGCAATGCCTGCTTATCGGTCCCTGCCACCGGACTATTTTAAGTTTAACTGCAAACTTTCTAATCCACTAATGTTCTCATATTTATATTATCAAAAATATCATATTCACATTAAACAAGCTTTGAACAGTACTATTTAAACAGCAGCTTAAATTAATATTTTATTCTTTGACATTCATTCTATTGGCTTCACTTACGTTTATGTAAAACACAGTTAGTGTTAAGATTCTTATTCTACACATTAAGCACTTCTTATCCAAAATATTGGATCTCTGAATTTTGGGATTTTGGAATGTAAGGAGATGGTCTCAGAATAGGATGAAATTCTAAGTCAAATCATGAAATTCATTTATATTTCATATACAATTTATATCCATAATCCATAATAAATTTTGTATTTTGCAGGTTTTTTGGATTTTAGAATTTATGGCAACCTGCATTTATTTCAAAAAGTGCTCTTCCATATTATTTTATTTATTTATTTATTTATTATTATTATTGTTATTGTTGTTTTTTGTTGTTCTTGTTATTATCATATTTTTTTCTTGATTAAAAAACCCAATAACATTAGTATACACTTAAAACCGAAAACCATAACAGATATTTGAAATCCCCAATAACATTCGCCATTACATTTACAGTTATTCTGGAATATTCTTTAAATGATTACGGTCATTAATACTAATATTAATAATGGTTAATGTAATCCGGTCTTACTTATTTCATTACAGATTAATCATATCGAATAATCATCAGTTTACAGTAAAAAAATTAAAAATTAAAAATTAAAAAAATCATTTTTCACCTACATAATACTTATTGCTGCTGTCAAGTTCCAGAGCTTCTTCAATCTGCTTCACGAGTGACGCATCCATTGCTTACGATGAATCTCGTCATCTATCCTAGAATACACATTCGTTCTCTTTGACTTTGGTATTCTGTTCGGTTTTCCGTTTATTGGGGCGCTTTGTTTGCGCTAAATTAACTTCAGTTGCCAGTTAAATCAAGACCAGTAATATTCATTTGTTTTCCGACAGCTTTATATTGTATTTTCGATATTTTTAGTTAATGCAGTGGTTTGGTATAATTATAACTTTTCACAGTACTATAAAATATATTATCACCAAGACATTTACTGCAAAGGCAACGTTTACAAACCAGGAAAACTGGTGGAATTACTTCCCTTTAATATCTTCTCTAAATAAAGATAACTTGTGCCAAGAACGCGTTGTTGACAACAGGCTTTATAAGACAAGTGAATGATAGTTAATTGGAAATATTTTGAAGCACAGTTTCATATAAGTTTAAGAAGAAAAACAACAGTCAAAAATTCTGCCATGTTTTAAATTTAAAGAATATAATTATATGGAAGATAAAATTGCTCTTAAATGGATGCTGATTAAAACGTACTCTATAATTTAACGTACGGACGTTTGGTGATACTGTACCTTCACTAACCTCTATAATCTTTGTTAAATAATAACAGTTTCATTATTTTTATTTTTATTATTTTGTTTCTTCAGGAACACATTTAAAAACAATTATGTGATCTATATATAATGATGTTCACTTCAAATAAATCGACGACGACGACGATGATGATAAAATTAATACACCCATAAAGTTTATGATAAACACACATGCACAGAATAACTACATACACATATTATTAGTAGTAGTATTATTATAAATTACAATTATTCATTTATTTGTAGATGCCTAAATCAAATGCAAAGGAAAAGGGTCGACCTAGCAAGTATGGAATTATTTTTGTTAACATTAATATTTTTAATTTTAGTATATTATTATATTTATCGTATTTATTTGTTTCATTAATATTTTTTTTTTTTTTTTTTTGATTATATTATAATAGAGTTATGAAAAATATTGCTAATTTTGCTAATGGTGAAGTTATACATAACATAGCTGAACAAGAAAATATATCGTTGCTGCTGTTATATATAAATATAAATTTTACTTTTTTTTTCTTTTTTTTTAATTTTTTTTTTTTGTAATTGTCATATTCCTGAAAACCAATCAGATATCTGCTGAGGTTAAATAGAATAATATTTCTGAAAAGCAAAACAATAACAACAACAAACAAAAAACATGCTTATAGCTGAATTATATAAATACAATACAGCTGTGAAATGAAATAATGGTTGATTGCTGAGATATATATAATTAAATTTCTAAAAATAATAATGCAATACTTAATAATTTCTGAGATTTTATATATAATACAGTTGTAAAAAAAAAGAAGCTGTGTAATTGCTTAGATTATTTATAATTTAACTGGAAAAATAAACCTGATAATTACAGAGGTCGTGTATTATATAGTTATAAAAAAAGAAATGCACAAAATAAATCTGCTTGTTGTTGAAGTTATACTTAACTATAAAAATGAAATAAAATAAAGAAAATGGGAAAAAATCTTTATTTCTGGTGTAACATAATGGTGAAAACAAACAAGAAAGTTTTAGTAAAGCAGTTTATTTAATTATTAAAAATATGAGACAATGTAAAATGTAAAATGTTTAATTATAGTGAAAGGACTATACGGTTCAAATGCTCACTTCAAAACACTATTCTTGATGTGCTTCGACTGCGACCAGGATGGCAAGAGGTCACTGGGTGAGCACATTTATAAATTAAATCAGTTATGTACTAATTTTTATGCTGTAGACACCTTAATTTCCTGGACAATATTTAATTATTTTACTTTACAAATTTTTATATTATTATTTAATATTTTGTTTGATATCCTTTGATGTAACTTTTAAACATTTTATATTTATACTCTGCAATTTTATATGTAATTAATTTCTAACATATATTTGTTTTTCTGAACCTTCGATCACTTTACTAATTTAATATTTTTGTTTGATGTTTTAGCGATGCTGAATGGGATTTCTACTGGTGTGATGTATGGTGGATGAAAGAAACATTTGACAGAGCCTATCTTGATGACCATGCACGTATCAACCACTTTCGTAACCATTATGAGGTAGGGGAGACCAATTACCTTTAGTTTTCTTGACTTAACCTTTTCTGGCTGAATACAGATATATGTTATTTTATGTTGTAACAAAAAAAAGCTTGAAATTACAGTAGAGGTAAATGTATGTTGTGTTTTATATATGTATATGTGGCTGGGTGCATACAACATCCTCACACAAAAACTATACAAGTTCGATTTCAATTACATTTTTATTTTCTCTGCCTATTTCTACAACACAATATATAATAACACTATAGACAATAATATCATAGTTATATTGCAGAGAATTGGCTCAAAAGTCTTTCTCTCTTGGCAGATATTCTCTCTTCTCTCTTGAACTTTCTTTCACTGCAGTCGTACAGATAACATTTCAAAACCCTGACCAATACTGTCCTGGGTTCCTTAAGAAAGCACCAGTGACAGTGTTTTCCTTATATTAATGTCCCATGTGTCTTGGAGGAATTTCCCAAGTACGTTATGTGTAAACAAGGAGAAATAAACCTCACATGTTAATGGTGTTTATATTTATCTTTAGATTGTGCTTTTAGTTCACTCCCTCACACACACACACACATGCACATATATTATACAATCAAAACAGAAAGGTATTTAATATCTTAATTATTTGTATATTCATAATAATTAAAGATAGGTGATACATAAATTGTGTATTTAAAATATTAGTAATATTTTAAGATGGGTAACAAGTGTGTGTTTGTATCAGTGTATGATTTCATAATATTGTATCTGACAAAGCTGACTCGGAAGAACTTGATTGTAAAGAATCTGAAACGTCTTCGGAGACAGATTGAACGAGAATCTGGAAAAGCAGAAGCTCAGAAGTATCCTTTAATTTTAAAATTTAATTATTTAACTACAGTTGTTATGTTTGAGATCAGGGACATTTATAACAAAACTGTTTATAAATTATTTCTGTGTGTGTGTGTGTGTGTTGGGTGTTGTGTGTGAAGGAGAGAAAAAATATATATGAAGACAGTAATAATTTAATTATGAAAATATTCAAAAATATGTTTCTTCAAAATATGCAGTTTGTTTAATTTTAATTACCTTAATTTGATTCAGATGTGACTTCTTTCCAAGTACTTATGAACTACCTGTAAGCATTGTTATTGTTTTTCTCATAACTGTTTCATTTCATTTAATTTAACCAGATTATATCATTTTACTAAATCTTTAATAAGCATCTCTTATAATTCATTATGTTTGATCTGTGTGTTAACAATAGTATCAGCATTTACCAAACAAGTGTAAAACTAATGTTAACTATTAAATATGAATAAATTAATGTTAAAGTGAGGATTAGAAGACACAAATGAAATAAAATGACAGATAAACAAACACACACACACACACACACACACACACACACACACACAGAGACACATGCATGTGCAACACACAAATGCATAAGCGCAACACACATACACATAAACATATTTCAGTCTGAGTATCATATTTTTGTTGATGAATTCCGACGGAATCCTGGTTCTATCTGGATAATGAAACCAATAGCAAAGTCACAGGGAAAAGGAATCTTTCTGTTTAAACGTCTCAAAGACATCACAGACTGGAAAAAAGTAAGTATTGTTAATGTAACATAAATAATTTATCAAAATAAATATTATGTCATTTAAACTGGACCATTCTAGGTATGGGCAGATGAAATGAACATTTCTTGTGTACTTCCAGTTACTGCTTTTGTCCTAATGATCACTCTTTGTCATAAATACTAAGGCAGATGAGGATATATGGATGTTGTCATCATTCTTTTTACTATAAAAATAATTAACTTTTAGAGAGAAAAAAAGAAACAAAACTTCAACATTAATAAATGACATCAACATCACATCATCCTCAGCCCAACAGAGATTTTGCGCACGAACATTTTAATAGTATATTCTTTTTTTTTTAACTTTAATTTTACTTTGTTGAAAGGAGTACTTTCACCCTAGCTATTTATAATAATTGTACGTATTTCAGGGAACCGAGTATCAACGTATTGCTGAGAGAGATGGTGGACCAGAAACATATGTAGTACAAAGATATATAGAGAATCCATACTTGATTGGTGGTCGCAAGTTCGACATTCGTATATACATACTTGTTACCTCAGTGAGACAAATTTTGTTAAAAAACCTTTATTCTCTGTCAGTGTTTCTCAAATATATCTTGTTATTTTACAAGTATAGATTATATAGCATTTTGCATGCATGCTTTTTTTTAAATCCATGAATTAATACCTCCTCACAGTAAGTCTTCAGCTAGCTATGGACTACCTTGACTGATTACAAAACCTGTCCTATGAGCTAAACAAAATTTTAAATATACATTTTAAATAAACTTTATTCAGCTGAGAAATTTAAAAGTAATTATATTTATAGTTAGTATTTATGGTTAAGAATTTTAAATTAAACAAAATTACAAGAGTAATAGCTATCTGTCTTTTGTTTCAGTACAATCCACTGAAAGTGTGGCTGTATCGCAGTGGCTTTGCTCGTTTCTCAAATACAAGATTCTCTCTGGAGTCCATTGATGATAACTGTATCCCTTTTAAGAAGTGTTTCTTCAGTTTTGAGTCTTGTGAAGAATTATTTGAATTTCTCATGGATTTATCAAGTTTACTGAATAAATATTTTAAAATGTTATGATCATCTTTTATGAAATATAGTTATTTGTATGTGACATCACAAACCATTACATTTCCTAATGTATTATAAAAACAGTTGGAATTTGAGATGTCAAGGTTATTTACTCAGATTGATTCAATTAATTCCTCAAATGTAAAATGTTTTGATAGCACTCATTATAAAAGAAAAATAGTTGTCTTTAATTACATTAAGATGTACATCTGACCAATGTAGCTATTCAGAAAACTGCCCCAGACTATGATCCTGAGAAAGGCTGCAAGTGGTCAACACAACAACTACGCACATATTTGATGGCAAAACATGGACAGGAAGCAGTATGTTGTTTTGTCTATAACGAATAAAAAAAGATTGCATGTTCTCTGCATGTATTAGAGTGAGAAATACAGTCTGTATTTGTAAATTTCACACACTGGTAACAATAATTATTGTTATTAATATAGTATGTATGATGATCACAGTTTGCTTTTGATCTTCTTTGAAACAATTTCCAAAGGATTGTTGAAACTGTAGAATATAATTTCTGCAACGTTTCAAAGTAGCATTGACACAACAGAATGTGTAAAAACTATTACACTTGTTCATTCTGTGTATATGACTGTGAAAACAAAATAATGGAATTTCTCTTCAGGAATAATGCTTGATGCATTCTGGATAAAGGTTATGTTACTGCATTTTTAAAGCTTATTCATGTTAGCTGTAGAGGTCATCTTTTTCTTTTAAAAAGCTTTACAATTATTTTTGATTAGACTAAATGAAACTGATTTCAAAGATGCTTATTTGTTTTTTTTCTTTTTAATCTAATAGATAGAATTTGTAATTTTGAAAAACAAGTTTTAGAATTAGAACCAAATAGAAAATAGAGGAGGTTAATAATATCCCTGATTCTGACTGAAGGTAACTGATTTGTCTTCTGTAGGCTGAAAGGTTGTTTCAGCGGATAAATGACGTATTCATCTTCAGCTTACAGAGTACCCAGAGAATCATGATCAATGACAAACACTGTTTTGAACTGTATGGCTATGATATTCTCATTGACTCAAAGTTAAAACCGTAAGTTGCCTGGAATAAATAATCAGGTTTAATATATTTATATGATTATTTGTTTCTTAAAGAGATTATTCTAATAAAATCAGAAACTGTTCTCTTTAAAATCTATACCATTCATTAATTAAATTGTGATGTAAGAATAAAAACACATTAGATAACCATAAAGACACTAACAATTATTATTTCAAAAAGATCATTTTCTAGTGGAAATTTATTTATTTGACATTGTTTTGGATAAATGAAATTGTTTTCTTATAATCAAAATATTTTCACAGATGGCTACTGGAAATCAATGCTTCCCCATCACTAACAGCAAGCAGCCGGGAAGACTATGAGTTAAAATTTGGACTCTTAAATGATGTTGTAAATGTCCTAGACATGGATAACAAGTAAGACAAAGACAAATTAAAAAAAAAATTGTTTTTATATTATTAGAAGTAGTAATAGTATTCTTTTTTTGTAAAATATTCTTGTAATTGATCAAATATTCTTGTAATTTTGCAATTGCAAAAGTATTTTATTTTCATATATTTATAATTTTACTTCAAATTATTTTATGGTCAGACTGACAGGTAAAGAAAAACGTATTGGAGGTTTTGATCTACTCTGGGATGATGGACCTGTCTATCTGGATGAAACTATTGCTGCAACTGACTGCCTCACAAACTGTTCAGTTACCTCACTCAATTCTTTCCTGGGTTAGTACATTAGTAACAATAACAGAAAAAAAAAATATAATTATGTACTAAAAAAATCAATTATAAATTTAAAAAATCAATTATTTGAAATAATCGTGAGTAATTTTTCTTAACAATTGTATTTATTTCAGTTTCTCATTTTCATTATAATCCTATAATTACATTAATTTTACATATGCTAGGTCAATGTATATTATAGTAAGCAATAACATGGATTTACTTATATATATATATATATATATGCATACTTTATTTATTTTTATTATTATTATTTTTGTTTTGTCACTTTAGGAGAAATACTAGCACTTACAAATAATTCATTGCTTTTAGAAAATGTACAGTTACATGAATTTATGTTCCCAGGTTGCTATAATGATCGTCAACAGAATCTACAAGAAGTTTATCAAACTGCAGCAGCCAGTAAGAAGCAGTAAGAAGTAAGAAGATGCAGTCTGGTTATAGATTTGTAACTGAGTATTAGAATTGTTTCAAAATAAACTCTGCAGCTCCCAAATTAAAAAGTACTATTAAGAAATAAATATTACAAAGTAGGCAAATATATTAATAACAAAAAACATATGTACAAAAACAAAGAAGAGTGAAAAAACAGAATGAAGGTAAACTTTATTTGTATTGTACCAGAACAAAAAACAAATAATTTTTTGTAAACTGTCTGAATAGAGCTAAAATGAACAAATCTGTATAAAACTTTTTATTGGTGCAAGTATATATTATTTATTTGTATTTTCTCTTCATTGTTTTAATTTGTTTATTTTTGTTATATGTAACTTACAACTACATTAAAACAACAATATTTTTTTCCAAATGCTGTACCTTCATTCATCAAATCTTGTGTGGTTATGAAATATATTAATTTATTTAGAAATAATAGAGAATGGTTTTAAATTTCCATGACTGTTGTTACCATATTACTTTTCAAGTTTAATTGCCAATACATTATTTCTTATTTATTTTACTCATCTCTTGTTGTTAATAATTTTAATCTCATAAATAAACTCTGTATTTTTAAAAGTGTTACAAAAAATAAAAATCTCTTAGATGTAAAATTAGAAAATCTTTCAAAATTCTTTATACAATGCAAAACAAAAAACAAGAAATTCCAAAAGGATTATAATTAAATGTACAAAATTTTATTATTGATTTAGATAAACTTCCTTTAATTACTTTAGTTATTATTATTTTTTTTTTTTGGCAGGGGTTTGGGGCTTGTTAAATGTTAATATGAACAAATGTGATAATAGATTATTATAAGATATTGACCAGTTTGTACAGTCAACAGTAATTATCACTTCATGTTTATGCTTTTAAGTGACCTAAATTTCTAATTTTCATCTTCCTACAATTTATTTATGTACATTTCTTATGCAAAACATTCCATCTTTGCTGATTTTAAATTATATGTTCATAATTTCCTTCTGATTTTTATTGATAATAGCAAAACCATTACCTCAAGTAAGTTGTTAAAAAGACAGTCTAGAACTTTTATTGTTGTTAATTTGATCAAAGTCCATCCATTTCTCATGGCAGCAGTGTTTTAACTCACATTTTTGTGTACAACTTGTTAAACATTTTTACAGTCCTTTATTTTTTTGTATGTTCATCTCAAAGGTCTTGTTAAAAATAAAAATGAAAAAGTGAATTTGCATTTGTTATGCTATTATTATTATATTGTAATAGTAAAACATTATAAAACATGAGGGATAAAAATAAAAAGAAAACTGCATTTATTGATCTTGGAAGTGTTCATTAATATTAAAAAGGAAAACAATATTTTCACATAAACTTTTTTCTTTGTGTTTAAATTTAATTATATTTTTATACATACATAGAAAATTCAAATATCTTCATTTTGAAATTTATCACTTTTGCCATGAAATTACCCTTTGCCTTTTAATGCATAAAAATAATAAAAACCATAATCATAATAACTTATGTAAATAACTACATATTGCAAACTACTTGAAAAAGAAAAAGAAAGCTTCTGACAAACTGTTTAAAACATTATTATTTTATTCAACTGCACTCAAGATTCAAATCAAACAAAATGAGCAAAACATCACCCTTTATGCCCTTTATTTTAGTTAGTAACTTCTTATGACAATTCATTATTGTTTTTGGCTGGGTTTTGTCATTAATATCAGTTGTAATGGTGTATGTGTGTGCTGAGGGGTGTTCGTCTAGGTTTGAATAAACCAATGACTGTCACTGATCAGCTAAACATTTTTTTGTTTCAAATATTCAACAGTTTGCATAAATATAGTAAGGCTTACCAGCAGACATACATGCCTAATTATGAAATAAGCTTCTGTGAAAATCACAAAATTAGTTTTATCTAGTTTGTGTCTGAATTTTAATAAACAGGAATAAATTAATTACCTATATTATTATTAAACTGCATGTACTACTATTTACCAAGTATTCCAGTCAGGAGATATATTAAGATTTATGCATCATCTATACCCATTAAAATGTTCTTCAGCCATAAAAATAAACAAAGACCAACATTATTAGAAACTGGAATTCTTACTTGTTTCAGTCTTTTAATTACTACAGAATTAATTTGAATTTCCTAATTCTTTAAGAGATTCTTTGTCAGTCCAGGACAAAACATATCATCCAAATCCTCTTCAATAAAAGATAAAAACAATACTATCCATCCACAAAAATGTATGATGATGTATTTCTCTGAAGCTTTGGTATTGATTTTGATGAAAATTTTATTTCACAAATTACAAATTGTTTCTGTCAAGGAGGTAACTGAAGACATAGATTATCAATGGACAAATAATCAGTCGTCTTTAGACAAATGTCTTTTTTTTTTAACCATATGAAAAGTATCCATGTTATTGGTTACTGGTTCTTGCAGCTAGTGAAATTTGGAAACTTCAGCCTGGCATGAATGAATCAAAGTGAATTTGTTCTAATTGTGTGGTCAGTTCTAAGATATGTTGGTCCTTCTTAAGAATCACCTGATCCTTCTCCTGCAGTTGACTGTCATATTCTTTCAACTGTTGTCTCAGCCTGGCAATTTCTGCTTCATCATCTTTAGCCTTCTGCTTCAGGTAATTAATGATCTGAAATGGAATTTTTCAAAAATAAGAGATCCCCAGTTTAATTCTTTTCTCTTTCGAGTCAGTACTTTTTCTTTTAAAACATTTATACTGATTCACAATAAAAAAATAATGTAAATATTCAAGCTTATTATTAGCCAGGATGTCATGAGAAACAAATAAAATACAACTTGAAAGTGTTAAAAAAGAAGAAAGAAAGCTGTTTTAATAATACAGTGGTATCTTGACTTAAGAGTTTAATTTGTTCCATGACCAAGCTCGTATCTCAGTTTGCTCATATATCAAATAAATTTTCCCAACTGAAATTAACTGATATACCATTAATCTGTTCCAACCCTCCCAAAACCACACAATATATATATATATATTTTTTTTGTATGTTTTGTGACGTGTTTTTAAGTAAGAAAAATGCATTAATAAATGACAAATATTGTATAAAAACAAAATAAAAGAGAATGTAAAGAAATAAATTGGTTTTGTAAAGTGTATTTAGTTTGGAGATCAGACAAATTATTTTAACACTGGAGTTACAGCCTTTATCGACTCCTTCAGCTTCTTTTTTCTTTCTTCTCTTTTTCTACTCTCCTCTTTCTCTTCTTTTCTCTTCCTCACTCTTTTCTTTTTTCTCTTCTTTTTATAATAATCAGTTACATGAGGTACATATCGTAGAAGTACTACGCTCTTACTGCCTAGCCAAGTTGACTACATGTACACCATTCTCATGTTTTTCTGTGTATTCAAGTTTTAATTCAATGGACATCATCGGCTTCTTCTTTTCAGCACTGTCCTTTGCACTCACTTTCTTAGGATCCATGGCCAGAAAAAAGAAATCTGGCAAAATACTGCACGAAACCCAAGCACAACACAACAGAGATGTTTTTGTGGTGAGGTAACCATGTGAAGTAAACGAGTGAAACACGGTGTGCTGGCAGGATGTTATGTTGTTCGTTGTGCCAACTAGTGGCAGTTTATCTGAAGCTCGATCGTAACTCAGATTTCTGCTGACAACTCAAGGCAAAAAATCGACCGGGAGACTGCTCATACCTTGAAAAAATCATAAGTTGGGGCACTCGTAAGTCGAGGTACCACTGTATTATATTTAGATAAGTGTTCATGTTAATTTTAATATCGTCTATAGTTTTAAATCACAAAACCAAACTTACCTGATCTTTAGATAGAAATAAATCACTCATTAAAAGAGACTTTGCTGTTGGTCTCTCTGTGGGAGACAACCTTGTCATTTCCTCAACAGCTTTGGCCTGAAAGACAATGCATAATGATTTTATTCCTTAACCACATACACATATATCTAAATTCCAACAAACTTATATGTTACTCTTTAAACTGCCAATTTCACTAGAAAAATTGAATGTTTTTCTACTCGCCCTGACATACTGAAAAGCAAACAGAATTGTGGGTATATCTACATGCAAAAACCAAAACCACATACTTGTGAAGGCCAGTTTCTAACAAACTCAGCAGGCAGGTGACCAGCTCTCAACTCTTTGATATATTTGTGTCTCTCCATCTCTGTACAAAAACACTGGTACTGTTCAAAGAATATCACCCCCAGACTGTAGATATCACACTGTATGTTAAAAATTAAATATAAATTAAGAGATAATTGGATGAATAAAGTTGAATAACAGTTTCAAGAAATCAGGAGGTAAAATCAACTCAGAATGCAGCTCAATGACTGAGACATTCTGGGTCTTTGGATCAATCCATCTTAGTGTGCTAAAAAGTTTGGCTACTGCCTATTCCACATAATAGACATGTACTTTTCTGTCATTATAAACAATGTTATAAAATATCCATGGGTTCTTAAAACTGATCACATGTGAAACAACAGCAGGTTTAATCTCTTGTATCATCATAAGAAACATGACTGAAGTAATATTACTATTCAAATATGCTGAAATATTGTTGAACATTTTCTGAGGTGTAACAATGATTAAAATCAAAACCATTCTGCATATCTCGTATCAATCTGTGCAACAAAAATAAACATAAACCAACGTACTTTACTGTCATAAATTCTACCCTCCAATTGTTCAGGTGCTGCATATGTGTATGTTCCAACCTCAGAGGTATGATGTTCAAACACAAATAATTCTGAAGTGAAAATTAAATTAGTCTAACATTATGGTTCTTGATCTAAATATACTGATGACCAAAGCATAAAAGCAAAATAAAAATAAAAATATAACTTATGAATTATAAATATTGTTTTATAATTTTAATCCAGTTTTAATAAATTAACTTTGTTATAACTATAAGCCATCATAACAAATACCTTTAACTGCAGCAGAAGGGGACAGAACTGTGGTTTCTCCATTAGAACCTTGGAAATCTTCAGTAGCAAGTCCAAAATCCCCAATTTTTACATGTAAATCAGAACCTTGCAGAAATATGTTCTTTGGCTGGAAAATATTTTTTAATACAATAAAACATAAAATATTTATTTTAAATTAAATTAACTAAAAGTAATCATATAAAAAAATATAATGTTTTTAAATTAATCCAAAGTACTGTTAAAAATGTAAAATTAAAGACTGACAATTATATTTTTTATTTCACAGTAAGTTCATTACTGTCTCTGGGAGCTGCATGTAAAATTTCTTAGTCCATAACCATATTATGTTATCAGTTTAAAAATATAATGACAAGTATTATTAACAAAATATTTCTTCCTTCCATCAATATTTCATAAGTTGTAATAAAGTAATAACTTACTTTTAAATCCCTGTGCATCAAACCCTGAGAGTGAATAAACTCAACTCCTCTCAAAATCTGATTGAATATGTACATATTATCATGGCTTATTAACAGTTCACCTGAACAAAACAATCACAAAAATTAATTAAATAACTTATAATTTCTTTTAAATACACCTAAAAAAGAACATTAATGTTTGTTTTCCTGGAGTTATGTTTACAAGTAAAATTTTATATCCTGTCCTAATTTGACAACATTCAGTTGGAGATTACCGTACTGGTTAAATATTGAAAAATTAAAAGCAATATGTACATTTAATATGGACTCAAACTTTATGTACTTGTTTAAAGTGATTTAATTTAGACTCTGATATCTAATCTGACATTAGGAAAAAATAACTTGTTTTTACCTCCATCAGCATGACCATGAATTTCAGTGTTTCTCTTCTTCATCCAATCTCCAAGTGTCAGAGAACACAGCTCCATTTGTATGTACAAAACAACATTGGACTGAAAGAAAAAACACAGATAATGGAGGCAGTTCCACACATTCAACAGAAGTACTATTTATGGACACAACTGTCAAAATGAAATTATCAAGAACAAAATATTACTAAGCTTAAGAAATAGATGATACTGCCTCACCCTCTTAGACTTGTATATACAGTATACCCTCACCTATTCGCGGTTCCCCATTTGCGGCCCCGCATATTCGCGGGTTAGGCTCTTAACCCTATCGCATCATATGCTGGTATACCAGGCTAGCGTCATAACGTCATAAAAACAAATGCTCGGTAAACCGCACAAACAATATCAAATTTTTTCATTTATTATTGCAATACAGTACGTATTTTTTTTATAAATGCATACACTGTATATACAGTGCATATTTTTTGTGACCGTGTATTAATAATGTTTTTAATTGCATATTATTACCTGAACTGTGTGTACTGTATTTATCTGTCTGTTTTGCCTTTAAATTTGTTCCACTTTCTGTCAATTCTAATACATATGTTGTACGCATAGAAAATGACTTTACGGTGCAGTAATACTGTATGGGTAACTATGCTATGCGGTGTTACTGTCCTCATGTACTTACGTTTCTTTCTGATTAAAATATTGTTTCAGTACAAAATTAAAATGTGTTTACATTATCATTACTACATTAGTGAAATACATAACTGCATGCAATATTACTACATTATTACTGTATTAATGAGTAAGAGTGTCTTTAGAAAATGTTTGGGAAGCATTTAGTACCATATATAATCTCATAATAGACATTTTAAAACTGCATCCAATATTCGCGGTTTTTCGCTATTCGTGGGGGGGTAAAGAACGTAACCCCCGCGAATAGCGAGGGAATACTGTACAATACAAATTTAAATATTACAAAATAATTATGGTTAATTAACACTTTCAGACATTCTGAATATGTCCTCAATTCTTGATATTTAGACACTTTAAACTATACAAATCAGAATATCAGAACTATAGTCGAATGTTTTAAAACTGCCACTTACCATCAGGAAACAGTTTTCATCACAATTTTCTGCTTCTCCCAAAAAGCTTTCCTGAGATTTTCCACCAAATCCTGGAGGATCATAACTAATGCTTCTTTGGAATGAAAAGCATGAGTCTTTTTCTGTCCCGCGAACTGCATCAAAACCAAACCTACCCACACTATCCTGCAATTGACCATATTTGGGCACAATGGACATATTGAAAAAACTTTGAACACTTTTCTGTCTCTTGAAGACAGAGCCACGAGTTTTGAAAACACTGTTGTTATTACCAGTGGCTGGACAGTTGCTAACTCCATCATTGTTAATTTCTTTAATACAGGGAGTCGTGTGTTTCTTATTTCTACCAAGACTAGTCTGTTTTTCTTTGGATTCATCTTCATCAGAGGACAGTGCAAACTGAATACTGACACTGGGACTTTTACGATTTATTTGAGAGTAACCACTGAAATATAAAATTATTATCTTAATCCTGAACTATATCAGAAATAATCTTAAGACAATGTGCATGTTTTGCTGAATATTAATTTAGCTGGTTAATATCAACAAAATATACAATTACAACCTCAAAGAAAATTTTATTTATTAATTTATTTTTAATTTTTTTTGACTTTTCATTATATAAACAAACACTTGAGTAAAATACATGAAAAGTAAACAAAAAACAAACAAATTTAGAAATATACTGTTAACAGTAGCATGTTAAGAATATAATGTTCATCTTTAAATCTGCTGTATACAATGAAACAAAATGAAAAGGAAAATAAAAGCTAGTTATTAAAAACATAATGCTGATCTTTAAAAAAATGGAAATATCACTGTTGTATATAATGAAGCAAATTGAAAAGGAAAAGAAAAATGTTATTTTTTAAACACTGTCTACCTTTCTGTTGTCTGAGACATACTGTCTTCTGTGTTGGGTGCTGCAAGTTCAGCTGGAAAAAGAATATATTAAATTGTTGATTTGTATAAATATACAAGCACCTTTATTCACTGAATATATAAAAATGTCCTAAATAAAGTTTAAAATGATCTGAAAAAGAAGTAAATTAAATTAAAAATAAAATTAACAAATAGAATTTTAAATATAACAGTTAAAAAATAAAACAAAGCATGAAATAAAATGATAATATTATTTAAACTCAATATTTACCTGATGCTTTCATATCATTTTCAAACCAGGCAGCATTGTAGCCAACAATGTGAGTGTGTTGCAGCCCAGCTAATGCTTTCACTTCCCGCAGCAGCTACAGTAATGTTGGTGAAAAGTAATCAACAGGTTTCTTTTTTCTTTAAATATATGTGTATGTTGGGGGGCATGTGTACACACACACACACACACACACACACAAACACAACTGACATTCATACATACATACATACATATGTACATGTATACATGTGCATGTGTGTATGTTAGTATGTATGTATAGAACAAAATATTTATTTTTTACTAAATTATCAATAATTATAATATTAATTAACATAAAGAAAAAGATTGTTTGTGTAAACATTTTATATATCTTTTTTACTTTATTTCTTTCTACAAAGCCTAACAGATAGTAAAACTGAAAAAGATGTGAAAACAGAAAAGATGTAGTTAAAAAAAAGAGAAAAAGTAAAAAGAAAGCCACCTTGATTAATCTTTCAGAATTTTTGTGTCTAAACTTTATTTTCTTTACTGCATACTGCCTTCCATCCAAACGATTTTTTGCCTGTAATCAACCAAAAAAATAATTAAAAAATGGTAGTTATCACAGAAAACAAAATAATGAATAGATTTTGCAACTATAATACATTTACTTAAAACAAAATAAATATTATCAAGTAATTTAAGAAAAATCAATTTTAATCAAAATATTACTTATATATGTGTGTGTTCATTTACATATGTATGTGAATGTGTTTGCATGCATTCAATGCATGTGTTTATTGAGATTATTCAGACCTTGAATACTGATCCAAACCCTCCTGTCCCCAGACGACCAAGTTCCAAGAATTCACTATGATATCGAGATGTGTGAACTTTGACAAGGTCATCAAATGATACCATTGGCAAATGAAGTTCAAGTGTGTTACTGAAGAATAAGATTCATTTATAGAAAGAAAAAACAGCACACTGTAATAAAATGTCTATGAGAAAAAGGAATGTCTATTTTAAAACAGCAAATAAATAAAAAGCTGTTTTGCTATCAAAGTAAACACCTTCTTCAGCATTTTAATAATATATTTAGGTTAATTATACTTTAAATGAAATAAGAAAAGACATTTATTTAATCATAGCACAAAATATAGTTTTGCTGATGTATATGGTTGTTGTTTAATTAAATAAAAAAAAAGAAAGAGAGGACTTAACAAATACGAATCTTTATTTTTTGTGAATACAATATTATAATGATCTGAGGAAGCCTAATAATCTTTGAATTAATAATTGTGACTGACATCAATACACAATATCAACCTACCTAATATAGCTTAGTCCTGATATCTGTCTTCTTTCTGTAGGCACAAGAGCCATGGCACTGGAACCAGAATTCTGAAATAAAAAATCTTCAAATAAAATTTTTTAATCTAGGGGTATTTCTAAAATTATTTAAAATAATGTAAATGAATATTGAAAAAAAAAAAAAAATAATAAATAAATAAATAAAAAATAAAATAAAAAATAATAACATAAATGAACAAATATTATTGAAATTATTATATTTAACCATCTGAACTATTTTTAACTTAACGTAAAGAAAATTTCAACTTCACCATACAATTCTTTCAATAACAAATTTTTAAAAAAACATGCTTTTGTCTGTGTGTGAATATATTTTGTTTAAATGTAAAATGAATTTCAACTTCACCATACAATTCTTTCAATAAATTTTTTTACAAAAATTATTGCTTCAGTCTGTGTGTGAATATATATTTTTTTAGATGTAAAATGAATAGATAATGACAAAATTGATAATATTAATGACATACTTTGAGGACTTGTTTCATGGTTGTGTGCATCATGTTGTTAACACAAACTCTGTATTGAGCCCGGACACTGCCAATCTCATCAATAAAACTCATTGGACACATCACTCTTAACTTGACTAGCTGTGTACACATTACTGTCAAATAGAAACAACAATCTTTTCATGACAACAGAATGTCTGGCTATACATTTACAAAATATTAGTAAAAAAAAAAAAAAAAAAAAAAAAAAATTGGAGGTCAGAGATTGTATTTTTAATGTTCCTAGTTCACATATAAATGGCGGTATGTATGTGTGTGCATGTGTGTATTTATTAGTTAGGATTTACTGTTTGAAAATAGTGTTCTTCTAACCAAGGAAAATCTATACAGAGATACAAAATAAATTACACATATTGTACATACACATATCTACTGAATCATCCCTCATTTGTGGAAAGAAAGCCTAAAAATTATGTTACAAACTAGCATTCTTATTACAGTTTCATGCAGGTATTCAAGGTGGAGATTTTAAAAAGTACTTACAGTTGAAAAGTTCCTGAGCTAAGATGTCATCTCGGATGTACAGATGACAGAGTTGTTCCAAGATGGATGTCATCAGGATATGTGTGGGCACTGACTGAGGAAGATCCAAAGACCTGGAATTCTGAGGACAAATGTTGGCCTTGCCCAGATGAGATAAGTCAGAATCTGAAACAGAAATTTAAATATAATCATTATCACTGCAGTTGGCTTCACAGTGTTGCAAAACAGAGTATTGAACCATTCTGGAATTTGCATCCACAATCAACCAAATATAAAGCATTTGTTCCTCAGTTAATGATATTTGCAGGATTAGAAATCATGGTTGTTTACATAAAATAATAAAAATACTATAATAAATGTTATTTAAATAAACAAAGAATGTTTAAATAAAAAGAGATCACTTAAATAAATACAAGTAAAGTATTATTTTCATATATTTAACAATAAAAAAAAAATAACCCAGAATAAAAAATATAATGAAAGAACATCCCATAAAAGAAAAAATCTCACCATCAAATTTTCTGATTGGTTCCAGCCCATTTTTCAGTTTGAAGACAGAACTGGTTCCTCTTGTCATGTTGCTTTTTTTCAAAGGCATTATTTCTTGTGTGTGTCAGTGTACACAAAATCTACCACACCACTCTGGATCTCACCTCCTGTTGCAATCCCTCAAACATAGCTTATGTGTCATTGCTCAACATCATATCATTGGCTTGGAAAAATACAATTTCAAGATGACAAATATTAATGGCCTAGTAATCTTTATATATTCTACTAGTATATATTTATAAAAAGTCCATTTTAGTTATGGAATGTTACTTCCCGTCATGTAAAGCCATTAAAAAAATATATATATATTATAAAGTAAAATAACATATATTTAACAACTAATTTAAAAAAAAAAATTATATATATATATATATATATATATATATATATATATATATATATATATATATATTCTGATAATTAAAAACAAAATGAAAGAGAATAGTCCTAATATTTTGCTTAAACAAAATGTCATTAAAATCGAACGTGTTTTGCTGTTTGTATTTGTTGTTACATATTTAAAAAATAATAATAAAATGGCATCTTTATAGTGTCTCAGTTAAAATATAAATAACTGATTTAAATACATATGTGATATTAATTACTGAAATATGCAAATTTAAATTTAAAAAAAAAGGGAAGTCTGGTCACAATGATATTTAGCTTAACACAGTCAATGGCCCAGACTGTGATAGAGTCTGGACAGTGAACTGGTAGTTGTACCCCATAAAAAAAGAGGTTACTCAATTACTGCTATGAAGATTAACATTATCGAACGTAATTAACTAGCGATTTTTTAAATTACCCTTTTTAAACTTGCTATTGCTCCTAAAATCTGCAGCGAAACTATATATATAATATAGGCAGATTGTCACAGGACTATATTTTCGATTATGCCCTTAAATTTAATATATTAATAAATATAACAAAATAAATGTATACCGACGCATACGATCAATGGACACAAAATAATTCCAACAAAAAAAAATATATATATATATATATATATAATTATTTTTTTTTTTTAACATAGCAACTGCTTTAAAAGCAAACGGCCATGTTGGTTTTGTGTAGTTATTTATATTTCGGAACTATTCGATACATTTCGGTTATCGGAAATTGACGATGGTAGTGGGAACTAGACTGTCTTCCTGTTTGTGTTCATAATTCTGCATGATAGACAACAAAATGAATATACCATGGAACATATTTCTCTTAATTTTGACAAATTTGAAATATTAAATAAATAATATTTACGGAAAAAACGATCTGAACTATTTCCTAAATATTAATTATTTACTGAAATTGAATATTTATCGGTATATCATGGTGTGGGTATGGGTGTCAGAACCACACCGATATTATTAATACGCAGGCAGAGCGAGTGTATTTTTTTTTTCATTCTTGTAGTAAACGTGCATGACTTTGCTTCTTGTTATATGTATATATATTCCGCCACCCCAAAATGCGTAGATAATCTTACATGGGAGTAGAGAAATTACAAGGTCATTCAAGTCGAAGAGTGCGCTGTAGGGTGAAGCCTAAATAACATTCACATTGTAATCATTTTTTCGCCAAATAGTGGTAGTTTCTTTTATTGTTATTCAGTCAAATCATTTATCTCGAGGAAGAAAACCACAAACATATCAAGGTTGAAACAACAAATTAATTTTTGCCACAACCTATTTGAATGCAGTATAATAATGTAAGATAATTGAGATTTGGTGTGCAAATACTGGTATTAGTTTCATGAGCTGAGACAGATCTTCTGATGTGAAGTTTTGGATTTCGATTATACTGACACGATGTTCATCACTTCAAACCAGTTCAGTCTTATTGCAGACAATCAGTTGCTTGATCTGCATGGAGACATGACATGACATAATCCTAATCAATGCACAGCAATAAAGTAATCATTTTATGAATCAGGATTGTTTGTGGTATTTATTTATTATTTTGAAACAATAACTTATAGACGATGAATGCCGAAATATTCAAGTTCTTGTATAGTTATTTACAAAAATAAACTTTAAGAAAATTTATTCATAAATACAGTTTCCAGATTTGTAAATAAAGATTCATTTAAAAAGTTAACACCAGAGACAACTAGATCAATCCAGTGCATATTGTATAACAGTATAATATATTCTGCTGTGCTTTAGCCAAATTATTCTTTGCTCCAACTGACCAATGTTATTTATAACATTTATTTTGTGATGTATTCAGTATGAACAGCTTTTGTCACCCCGGACAACTAAGTGTGTCCTTTTACATCTGTTTGGACCTATAGTGTGTGTGTGTACTTTTACATGTATATTGTGTATATATATATATATGTTATATAATTGTATAGATGTACACATGTAAACAAATAAACAACTGTATATTTTATAAAACACTGATGTAACATTATTTATATATATGAATACATGTTTTATTTGCATATAAGGTCATTATAGTCAAAGGTTTGTATTTTCCTGGACAACAGTTGTACATACAAAGTATTATTTTGGTTTATATTTGCTAGGACATATCTTGGAGCTAGTATCTCTGCTCTGTTTGTGTATGTGGCCATATATTGCATTTGCACTAATTTCTGTATAAAAAGACAAACAACAATCAGATATAACTGAAAATAAAACAGAAAGTTCAATGGATGTTTAATATATTTTTATTGTCATCACAAAAAGTTTTACAAATTAGAATATTTATCAGTTGGCATTTATGAAACATTTTACATTTACAAAAAAAGAAACAATAACTATTAATAATTGTTAAAAAAATGTGTTCAAGTTAAATCCGATAAAAACAACTAGCACCAAATTAGCCTTATCTCTCCTTATATTAAATATGATAACCAATACCAAGTAAATTACATACTTAATAAGAAGGAACTAAGTGCTGCTGTAAGTAAATGAAAGAATGATTGAATGATGAATGAATTACATTTGATAACAAAGATATTTATAGATGAATAATTAATGTCCAATCATGAATAAAAATATAACAAGCATATTTGTTTAATAATATCTCGGTAACAATGAATTAATAAAATCAGAGGCATAACAAAAGTGGTAGCTGAGTTAGGTCCTGGAAATCAAAATGTGTAAAACTTTAAAAAAGAAATACTTGATCAACTGTCAGAAGATGACTCTTTTTGTTCAGCAGTTAAGGTTGGTGAATTTGAGATGAATTGTTTTTTAAAAATCTGTGATAAGTTTCCAAAAATAAAGAAAAATTTAATTTATTGATTTTGTTTTGTTTTGTTGAGTCATTGGTTAAATGGCCTAATTTGAAGATGCTGTCATAGAAAGAGTGAGCATAGCTTGATTTAACTTAATGTGCTCTATAAAATGTTAGTTTTAATATAAGTCCATATTAAAAGATTATCCAAGATTTGAATTGTATAACCTGGAAAGGTGTGGCTTGAATATCCTTATTAAAGTCTTAATTTTGATCATAAATATATTTAAAACGAGAAACTGATGTTCAACATGCAGAGAAAGAAGTCAGAAAAAGCTACTGACCCTCTGTTTCAAAGCAGTAATATTATGTGTCTGATATTCTTGTACATAATCTTTTGTTTTGAAAGTGTTTTAACTAAAATCACAAGTATGTGATAATAATACTTTGCTGACTTGCTGTTCGGTTAATGATAACTGGGAGTGGGGTTGGGGAACAGCTTTCAAATTTGAATTCAACTTTTGAATCATTATTTTCAGTGACACTTGTTTCATAGACAGCTGTGTCTGACCCACTGAGTACATCAGTGGTTGAAAAGCCAGTATTACTTATTTCTGCTGTGGAATACATCACTTCACCACAGTTAGCAACATCTGACTCATTGAACTTTACCAGGTTCACCTTACTTGCATCTTTTTCTATTTCATTTTGTTTCTTATTCATGACTCTTGCATATAAATCCTCAATGCTGATGTGAAAATTTTCCATTAGGTCCATCTGAATTGCTTCAATTTCACTCTCATCCAATTCATTGATTTTCTGTTTTTCTTGTAGCTTTGTTCCTACTACCCTCTCTGGCCTTCTATGAATGTGAGATGGCAGAAGAATTTCTTCCTCACTCTCTGGAGAATGAACTAAAACTTCAATGCTGCGAGATGGAGCACAAGGTCCATTGTAGACTTCTCTGACAGATGCATAGAGAGGATCAGACTGAGTGGAATCCAAACTACTGCTGCTTAAACTGTTAGCTCTTGCCATCTGCATCTGATGGAAGAGCACTGCATCACGGTCAATGTTCTGTGTGATGACAGGTTGGCGAGTAAATTCATCAAATGATTCTATTGTATCGGAAGAATCAGACCTGTGGATTATAACATTTGGAAATGAAGGAGGAGCATCTGGAGCCCTCATTGTAGGGGCCACCATTGCTTGTCTATTCATTGCACTTCCTTGAGATTGAGTTCCTTGAATCCTTCTGTCCAAGGTGGACCAATTGTTGGCAGGTTCTTCAATAATGCCATCTTCCTCAGTTCCATGGAATGCTTGTTTCATCTGTTTGTCCTTCACTTCTTCAGCTAATCGTCTCTGCAAGATGAGTTCCCAGTCAAGAGGTTCATCTTTCTTTCTGTATTTGTTGTTAGGGTTTGGTGTTGGTTTCACACGTAAACTGGGACGAATTGATTCCTTGGACTGTTTTCTCACTCTGCCTGCTTTGTCTATGACAATTCCCCCAAACTCTGACACTGCTGGAATCACATCATGCAGCTGTGTCAAGTTTGTATTCTGCTTCAAAATCTCCAGAAGCTGTTTCTGACCTTCAGACCGTGATCTCAAGATTTGCTGCATGCGTCGCCTTTCTCCTTCTGAAAGCAAGAGCCTCACTACAAGTATTCCTATATTTTCTCTTGAACCACAGCCCTGAGCCAGATCCTGAAGACGTTTGGCTGCAATCACAGGATCAGGAATATCTACAATTTCTTTCACAGCCTCCTGATAGGAAACATATCTCCACAGTCCTTGATTGGCTATAATAATCAGCTGATCATCAGTAGTCAGTGCCATAGAAAGAACATGGGGATTTGGAATAACTTGAGGATAAAGATAACCACATCCCAGTAGTCGTGTGTTGAATGTCACTCCACTTACTCTACCGTCCTATGTACAAAATAAATAAAATAAAATACAATTAATTATTTAAAAAAGAAATATAATGCTATAAGCTGATAAATCTATTACTCAAATTAATTTAAAACAAAAGTAATTCTGACAACAAAACAGACTGTGTTATTAATCATTATTAATCAACAAATATGATGACAAATAGATATGCCTGCTGACTAAACTAATTATATTTTCACACACTGCTTCAGTCTTTTTTAATTATAATCAGATGGATTAATTCTTGATAGTATAAAAACAATCATTTATTATTTCAACCACAACGATATTGTAACTGATTAAATATGAAGGTGATGTCAATCCTTATTACCTCTGTGATAATGCCATCAGCCTTGATGATTCTCTGACATTCTTCAGTGTTCTTGGACACTAGAAAGAGACGAGAGAGACATATGGCCTCACCATGTCTGGCAAGAACTACTTCTGCATCTCCAACATTGGCAACTGTCAGGAGTGGACCGCTCTCATTCTCAGTTTTTGTAATAAGTACTACAGCAGCTGCTGCTCCAAGTCTCTGTCCCACTGACTTCAGATTTCTAAAAATAATTGTAAGTTTTATTTATACATAGACAAATCTCACTTAATTAAACTAATAAGTCTTAGATTTGCTGTTAAATTATTTATTTTCTTACCTGTGAGCAGATAGCATTGTATACTTCATGAAGATTTCTGATGAGGGATTGCGTGATTGTTCTTCATTCAAGGTAGATGGCAGCCCATCTGCTAGAATTTTTGCAATCTCATCATTACGACCCCCATCAAAAACTCCAAATAATGCATCCCCCGCATCACCAAAATTTGTTTTATTCAACATGGCAACTGACAGCCTGAAAGTAAAATATATTTTGTTATTTCTCTGCATTTCCTATTTCTTCTCTCTTTTTTTATAGATAGATGGTAAAATAAATAAAGATAGATAAAATAAAAGTACATAGATAGATAGATAAACAGACTGACACAAAGATAAATAGATAAAGGAATTTGTCGAAACTGTATTCCCAGAAGTGCAAGCAGGAAGTTTCAGGAATTTGAGGTGCATACACTAAAGTCCATTAGGCTTTGGTTGGAAACTAGAATGATTCATACTACAGATCCTTCAGTGGTAAGTTGATATGGCTTTAGAAACAGGCTAGTTTACACAACAAACCAATTTTGACTGATTATGCTATATGCATTCCTTTCTGACTGATTATAATGTATGCAGTACTTTTTGACTGATGACTAATACAAATCTGACATAATCTTTATCAAAACTAAATAAAGAAATTACAAGTGCACATATCTAAATTAAAACCTACTTATTCCTGATGCCTGATGTGTGAGAAAATCCACTTTGCCATCTCATTTCATCATTTTTAGTGACATTCAGATTTTCTATTGAACGATTCTGGCCTCGCATGTCTATCATGCAAACACGTTTTGAATGTCTGTATAAAAGAAGTTTAATTAAACTACTATAGCATAGTATTAAATAAATTATTTATTACATAATTATAACAATTATAAAAAGAAATTTATTAAAAGAACATATAAAATAAAAAATTGTTCATTTTTAAAATATTTTTTCTAAAAATACAAACAATTTTAGCATTTCTGGATTTAACAGTAAAAAATAAAATTTGTGTTTGTTTTAAATATTTTTATGTTTATTGTTAAACCTTCACTGGACTTGGATTATGGTTTGTGCTATCCACTTAATTAAAACTAATAGAGAAAGATTAAAGTATTGAACTTTTACATTTCTATTTTGCTATAGTCAAATAAACACAAGCTACAGCCTTGATTCAGAGTGAGGAGAAATCATTATATCTACCTTTATAATTCACTTTTGAAAACTACATTGAATGGCTACATTTGCTTTATAGAAAACAAGCTTAGACACATATCAGACATGCATGCACATAATTATATGCACACATAAAAAAAATAGTAAAATTTTCTTCTTTACTTGACTCCTTCAAGTTCCTTTGTATTGACAAGTATGTTTGGGTTTCCAGAAATGTCAAGGAGGTTGACTTTTGAGGTTATCAAATTTCTCATACTAATGTTTTCTAGATGATTTGTACCCACTTCCAGAACCTATACATAAACCATAATAATAATATTAATAATTAATCAATAGTTAAAATTCTGATTTTTAAATAATTTCTATAACATATTATCCATCAAGGATAATAATAATAATAATAATAATAATAATAATAATAATAATAATAGCAAAAACAACATCTTTAAAGGCAGGAAATTTTGGAGTACATTTTTCTATTTCAAATTATGTTTTAAAAGAAAAGTTGCAAATACACCTTCAAACATGAACAGTTCTTAAAGTCTGGTAATTCTTGTAGGAGATTGGAATTGACCCTAAGTGACTGAAGTTTAGGATGTCGGCCAAGACATGCAGGTAGACTTCGAAGATGATTGAAAGAAACATTCAGTTCCTGAAGCTGCTGAAGTTTTTCAAAATCTCTATAAACAAAAATGTAAACAGTCAGTTGTCTATAATAAAAAATTACATAATCGGTTCCTTAATTTCTGAATCACTTTCAAAACTAATTTTACTTTTGGATTTTCAAGTTATTTTTATTTTCAGTCAGTTAAAATAATTCAGTATGCTTAGACATCCTTTTGATATGAGATTATTTTTGACTGAAATTCTGTTACATTTAGATTAAGTAGGCAGCCAGCTACTATATTTATCTGGTCCAAAAAAATTAATATTATTTACTCTTCGACAAGTTCTGATATGTTGTTATTTGCTAGATGTAGCACTCGGAGTCGAGGAAAACAGCATATTTTGCGGACAGCTTTGTTGTTCAGTTTGTTTGACATGAGGTACAATTCTTGTATCTTGTTGAAAGAATCATTTTGATTGGGAGCAGGCAGGTCTGTGATTTTGTTACAAGTCAAATTTAGATATCTCAGTCTAAATAGAAAAAAATGTTAATTATTATCTAATTCATTAATAAAAAAACAAATAATATAACATGTATACATGAAAAAAGAAACCATTGATGATATACAGAAACAAATTACACCCACACACATCTTTAGCTGGACTTACGAAATATTGTCTTATTTCTATTTTTAAGCAGTTATATTTATAACTGATATGTTTGCAATATAATGCATGCAGATTTTAACATAACTAAAACAAAACAAAAACAGCAAATTATTGTGAAGTCACCTATCAGACTGGCAGTTTATTTTTTATTTTATATTTTTTGTGATGAAAATATTTTACAGTAATAAAAGTGAAAAATACATTCCAACAAGCATGTTATTTTATTGTTGTATGTAATTATCAGAAAAGATATTAAAATCATTTAATGATCAATATGTAATTCCTTATGAATATACATTAATTTCAAAATAGCATAGAATACTTTGTTGTTAAATTACTTTGTGGCCTTGATGAAAAACTCAGGTGGGAGTGAAGAGATATGATTGTGTTCCAGATGTAACTCTTCAACAATGCAGTGGTGAATTTCACTTGGCAGCTCTTGGAGTTGATTGTGATTAGCATGCAATACCTTCAGTTTCTGAGCATCTGTCATAATTCTATATAAAAAAAAACACCATACTGTACTGATATATGTATTAAACATTTGCAGAAACATACTAGTAAGACCAAATTATAATTATTCTGTCATTATCATTCTTATCAATATTATTATTATTGTTATTATTTATTAAATTCATATTAGACTCATTGTTTGGTTACAAACCTTTCTGGAAGTGATTCTAAACAATTGTGACTAACATCCAGTCTAACCAAAAAGAAACAGTCACCCAGCCAGTTGGGTATTTGAGTTAGTTTATTGCTGAAATATAAATTAAATAAATAAATAAATAATAATAATTGTAGTAGTAGTAGTAGTAGAAGTAATAATAATAATAATATTTATAGTGTATAATACTAAATTTAAAAGAGTGTTATTTAAACATTGATTGAAACATTATGAATTAGATTAAAGCAGATAATATATTTTGATATTCTGACAAACAAAACGAGTTTACCTAACACAGTAAAAATCTGTTTCAATATACTGAATTATAATAAAGTTAACTTATTTTTATTTGCTGTTATTTAAATTTACATAGAAGTACTGTATAGTAATAGATATACGCACTGCGACACATCCATGTTGATAAGCCATTCTGGCTTGGGGCTAACAGACAAAGACTGGATATCTGCAAATAAGAGTTATCTTTCCTTTCAGACTCCTTTGTTTTATTTAGAATAAAAATTAGAAACTCAAATTGTCTTTCAACATGTCAGAATCCATAAATATCTCTATTTTAATTGGGAAACCCAACAGTTTCTTCAAATGGATTGTTTTACCATCATCATTGTGAAGATGTATAAAGTTACCAAAATTAAATATCATTTTAATTTATTTCTGGCTATAAATTAAATTACAGACTATCTTTTCCACCAGTCAAAGAGTGAGTGTTACATACTGATAAATTTAACAATAATGTAAAATTGAAGCAAAGGTAAATTACACAGTTGTACTCACTGTTATGAGAAGCAAAAACATTTTTCAAAGAGCTTCCATTTATCTGCACACTTCGCAGTCCACTTCTTTCACAGTTCAAATACTCCAGACAATGAATTGCACGGATGTCCAAGTCAACCACACAGTTGTCACGGATATCAAGATGAGTCACGTGATCCAAAGACTGAAATTTAGCAGTTTCTGTTGGCAACAGTTCCAGTTTGTTCATACGGAGGTCAATTTTTTTTATGTGTTTCATCTGTCTGAGATTGTCAGTTGGAAGTCTTTCAATATGATTGCCAGCCATAATGACACTGTCTATTTTGAAAGATGCATTGTGAGATAGCATGGCATTAGGGACTGCAGTGAATCTGTTGAAAGCTAGAACCACAACTAACAGTCTTTTCATCAATCCTATTTCCTCTGGTAATGATGACAGGCGGTTGTTGTGCAGATGCAAAGCCTGCAGACTGTATAATGAATGAATGTATAATTAACAGTAACATTATAAATTCTTCATACTTACCTATTTCTTCTTTTTTTAAAGTTTTGTTTTATAATTTCTTCTTATAATGAACTGTGTGTGTGTGTGTGTGGGGGGGGTGTTTGTGTGAACATTTATTAATGTGTAATGTCTGATCTCTTGTGAAAATTCCTGGATTTATAACTATTTCCTGAAATCTGATGGTGAAAATGATACATTTTTCCTACAAGCATTCTCTTGGCCATGAAGAGTAATCCAACAGTTATCAAAGAGCAGTATTAGTTAAAAAAAAATAAAAAATAAAGAGAATACATCTTAGTCTTCTACTTCAAACACACCTAAGGATTAACTGTTACAAATCCTGAGATACCTTCTTTATTAATTTTATATGAAAGAGGTTAGTTATCAAAGCTATTTATTTTTTAATTTGTTATTAAAACAAAAGAAAATACTTCTTCATCTTGTTTGAGAAGGCTTGTTAATTACTTAAAACTTACCTACATTACACATATTTATACACATTTTTAGGAATTACACACATCTGTGTGTGTGTGTGTGTGTGTGTGTGTGTGTGTGTGTGTGTGTGTTTGTCTGTTTGTTGCAGGAAATATGTGTGTATTTATATAATGTATGTGGTATCTACTGGATCATTAGTAAAAAGATAAAAACTGACTTGACAAGATCTGCAATCTGAACTGGAACTTCCTCCAGTTTATTGCTGGCCATGTTCAGCTCCACCAAGGTTCGAATTCGACAGACTGATTGAGGGAAAATGTACAAGCTATTGTCTGCTAGGTTCAAACTGGTCAGGTTGGAGAACCTAATAAAACAAAATCATTAAATGTCATCAATACACCTGTGTTTGTGTGTCTTATATGTATGTGTATGTGTATTTTATTCAGTGTTTGTGTGTGTGTGTGTGTGTGTGTGTGTGTGTGGTATTTATAAGTATACTAGCATTTTGTTTATATATGTGATAATTATAACATTTTGTAACGTGTTGAAAAAGTACCATGTCCAACTTTTAGAAAGTAACAGTCACCTTGGCAAATCATCCAGCCATCCTATTGTGTAAATGTCTTCTTCAATTGGACGTTCTTTGAGAGCATTGTGTCTCAGAATGAGAATCTGTAGATCATCATTGATGAAAACAGTCTCAGGCAAAAATTCAAGATGGCAGTTAGACAGGTCAGCCTTGGTGGGAAGCTTTGATGTGGCCTGTTTTCAAATATAGTAAAATGTTTCATATAATAATCATTTTTATTTATATTTGGTTTGAAACATTTGTTCATTGAAAATCAAGATTATTATTGTTATTAATGTTACTGTTTTTTTATTATTATTATTATTATTATTATTATTATTATTATTACCTTCTTTGCTTTCTTGAGCCATTTGTTGTAATCTGAGACATCAACAAAGGATAGATAAATTGACCTTTCACCTTGCAGGGTTGATGTCAGCTTCAGAACATTGCCTTGACCTTTGACCAGGACTTCTTCCACAGAACCTTTGGCAAGCTGAACAATTGTGGGCTTTGAATTTTTATCTGTTCAGAGTAAAAGTTGTAGAAGTGTAAAAAAAAAATAATAATAATAAAAGTCACTAAACAAAGTGGGAATTATTTAAATGTGTCTTTTTCTTTTATTATTATATAAAAACTTTTGAAAAATGTGCAAATGTTTTACATCACCAGAGTCCATATAGCTTCCTGGGGACCCTTGCACATATGAAAGGTGCTACTGACTGAATTAGAGCTCGAGAAAGGGTTGTGAAACCCCAAAAGTTAAAAAATGTCTGTATATCAAAATAATTTATGACACAGAAGAATAAAGGTAATAAGAGATATTTTTATCCTTGCCTCTGTAGATAAGCAGGCGGGTACCAGATATAACACAGTACCGTCGTACCCATTGGTGTAGAAGCTTTCCCTTTCTAATGTAAGCATAACAAGTGAGTTGACTGCGGGAGTAGGTACTGTCTGAAACAGGTTTCCCTGAAACATATAATATGTTTAACAGATTTTATTAACTAGAAATAAAGTTTAATATTAATTAAATTTGTGAAAGTGATTCCAGCCATTTCAAACAATAAAACAATGAAATGTATACAGAAATAGTTCCATCAGTAGTTCTGAGTTGTATATATTCTAAATACAGATCTCACAGATACAGTAATTAAAAGATAAAAACAAATATATTCAGTTGATAAAACCAAAACCAAGACAGAGTGCACCACAGGTTCTGTGTTTGCTATTGCTTATTTAACTTATATAAATTAATATTTATACAAACACACATGTTACATTTTTGTCTTTAGACAGTTTATATTATTATTTAAGAATTAAAATTAACTTCCATCAAGTTTTAAACCAGTGAAATTCATATTTATTACAGGAAGTAACAAAATATCTTCTGTCACTAAAGTGAATTTAAATTGTAGACATCCACATTCAGTCATGATATGTAATAATTTAGTTTATCACATAGCAACAGTATACCCCCTGTAGCCTCAACTGTTAACATAACTATATGTAAATATGGACAGGTTAATTTCCATCGTTTTAAAATGGAAACAAAATCTAATGACCCAGTTGACAAAAAATAAATAAAAAATAAACCCTATACAAACATATGTTTAGACACACAACCACTATGGTCTGTACAGGACATATTTGTTATTCAAATATATCAAATTACAATTAAATGACTGATATGTGTTATTATATACATATATATATACACACACACACACACAAACAACATTTGGCTCCCACTTGTACTTCTACAAACGATAATAAAGTAACTACCTTTGTAAGAGACAAGGAAAAGAAAGAAACTGTTCTGTGTAGAGTTGTCAATAGGATTAAGATTAAAACAGAATGTGTTTAGGTTTTATTTTGCATTAAAAGATAATTAGAATATAAATACTATTGTAATTCAAACAATGCCTGAATTTCCAAAAGACTTTGATAATATTTATTATCACTTATTTTTGTTAAAATGCCTTAAGGACACACCTATTTAATATACATAATGGCAATTTATAATTAATATAATTGGTAGTAGTGATAATAATAATAACTGAAGTAGTAGTCATAGCAGCAGCAGTGATAGTCGTAGCAGTAGTAGTTGTATTTATTTTATTTTCTGGATTATCTGCTGTTAGTTATCACATATATGGGACAAAAAGTATTTCATTATGTGCAGTAAGGACATTTGATCTTACTATCATCCATCATGCTTGAACACAAACAAATCTTAATTTAGAAATCTTTTCTTAAAATGCTTTCATCAAATAGATTTTTTTAAATTTCATTGTCAGTTTTATAGCTTCATAAAAAGAAATGAATTCAACTGAGTGAAACCTATACAGGTGAATCATGTTTTTCCAAAAGAAGCAGCTGTAAATACCCTCTATGTGAGAACTAGGTCAGATTGTCTGTATCACTGTTATCAACTAATGGTTTCCTTCTATTCATTCAAATATTTCAGCGTTATTTAACAAATAAAAGTAGTAGAAAAACAAGAACAGTATTGATGATGATGATGATGATAAATGTGATAATAATAATATATTTGTACAGTTGGGACATTTGTGTAACTAATAATAATAATAATAGTAGTACATGTTTTCTGTTAACGAATGTTATTGACAATTTGTTATTAACAAATTTATAAAGTATTAATTTTAGGTTTCTCCAAATGAAGGTAATCATTTTTCAGTTTTAAAAATGTTCTTCTAACACAGTAATACTGATTATACTTTAATCTCTGTCAGTAGCAATTAATCATTTTTGTTAAAAAAAGGTATTTAGACCAAATCATGCAAAATTCAAAGCATATTTCAATCATGTTTTCTCTTTCTTTGTTGGGTTCAGTATGTGATGGGTTTAGAAACTGATTTGAAATGGTGTAACATTTTCCAAAATTACTTTTTTTTTTTTTTAAATCCTGGTTTCTGAAACACTTATTACTGGTTCATCTCTTCATTCCTTCCTTCAAATGACATTCACAAATTAGAAAATACTTTTATGCATAACTATTCTTACTTTTTTAAATAAATAATATTAATATTTTTGTTAACTTTGTTCATTTTGAAACCTTTATTTTGATAGTAAATAACAAATGACTACCTAACTTCTGAAGTTCTTAAATTTAGTCATAACTTGAAAGAATTAATTTTATTTGGACATAAAGAACTTTTGCTATTTTTGTAGAATATTTTATACAGAGTCTTTACAAAATAACCTTAAAGAATCAAAATAATTTGAATTTTCAAGTTTTGCCTTTGCACCACAAAAGTCATAAGTAGCAAATGACTGGTTAAGGAAAACATAATAAATTCTTGGTTTAATTTCATGTCTATTGGGTGACATAGCAAAGTACTAGTTCTAAAATGAAAAAAAATTGCAAACTATTGTAATCTATATCAGAATAACAAGTTTCATGTAAATTCTTTGATAGAGACACTTTTTCCTTTATCTGTGTGTGACTGTTTAGCTTTGTGGATATATACATATATATGGATATCTAATAGGCATTAAAATTAAACTATACTGAATATTAAATATTTGATTTTATGTCAAATATTTATTTATTCAGGAAGTATGGGTGTCTAAATTATACTTAAGAAAGTTGTTTAGCAGTTAAAAGAATTTTGAATCTGTCATTAACAAGCCAATGCAGTTCTCACCAAATATCAAAACAAGCCAATGTAATTGTCACCAAAAGAGTTATTTTAAAGATTTAATGTTTTGTAATGAAGGAGAATTTGTTTTAATTATTTCCACTGTTTATTTAATAATATTTAGAGATTATATTTAAATTATCAGTTCTGATGTTTACACAAATTATTTGGATTGCTCTTCTCTGCTTTGTTAGGATATATGTACACACTACAAATGTGAGGCCAGAGATCTCAGCATACACTTTGTCTAATGATCAATTTCTAAAGGAAACTCTTCCTGTTTAACATAAATAAAACAGAGTAAAGATTAAAAATTTACAAATGAAGTGAAAAAAAATGTAGAGAACAACCTGTTCGGCACCTGTTTATGATTCTGAATAGAGCATTTTACACAAACCTTTTTTTTTTTTTGAATTATTCAACTCAGTTTCAATATAAAGAATGATTATAGAACAGCCTCAGACATGATAATCTAGCGATTCTCAGGTTTATTACTCTACCAAGAAACCTTGAAATAAATTTTCATATACTGAGGAATTTTATAAATAAATACAAATTTGATAAATGTTTATCTGTCAGTGTAAACCTGACTGGGAATCATGAATCTAATCAACAAAAGAATCAGCATCAATTAGAAAGCTTGCCAATGGGAATATGAATTTGTTAGCATTTTGGTGCATTGACTAGTGAAGTATTCAAACATGCCTGATAGAGGCACTATCTCTGTAAGTCTCATATAGTCAATGTTGCTTTCCTACCTGCATAAAATCGAATAAGAAAGCACAGATCTATTTTTGAGCCTTCCTCTTGAACTCGGACAATGTCTGTATATCCTATTTCTGTCAGAAACTCATTCTGGATGGCAAGAGGGCAGTCAAAGGGTTCCAGTCTGTGAATAATATCACCATTCAGCTGTATGTGCAGAGAGTTGCTGGGAATTCCCAGTGATGAGCAAATCTTTTGTGCTGTAGTCAACAGGGTACAGGGGAAGAGTTTAGTGTTTTCCTCACAGTCAGAATTAAAAATACGAATAAAACCATGACTGGTGTCTTTTGCAATCCAGTTCTTTATATCAACCTGTTGAATTAAAATAAATTATAATCAACATTTATCATGAATGTAACATTTTTTTGAAAATAATATTTAATGTTTTAAATTAATTTAGATAATATTTTACTGGTATTAAATATAAAATTATACAGAGTCTTTACAAAATAACCTTAAAGAATCAAAATAATTTGAATTTTCAAGTTTTGCCTTTGCACCACACAAAGTCATAAGTAGCAAATGACTGGTTAAGGAAAACATAATAAATTCTTGGTTTAATTTCATGTCTATTGGGTGACATAGCAAAGTACTAGTTCTAAAATGAAAAAAAATTGCAAACTATTGTAATCTATATCAGAATAACAAGTTTCATGTAAATTCTTTGATAGAGACACTTTTTCCTTTATCTGTGTGTGACTGTTTAGCTTTGTGGATATATACATATATATGGATATCTAATAGGCATTAAAATTAAAATATACTGAATATTAAATATTTGATTTTATGTCAAATATTTATTTATTCAGGAAGTATGGGTGTCTAAATTATACTTAAGAAAGTTGTTTAGCAGTTAAAAGAATTTTGAATCTGTCATTAACAAGCCAATGCAGTTCTCACCAAGTATCAAAACAAGCCAATGTAATTCTCACCAAAAGAGTTATTTTAAAGATTTAATGTTTTGTAATGAAGGAGAATTTGTTTTAATTATTTCCACTGTTTATTTAATAATATTTAGAGATTATATTTAAATTATCAGTTCTGATGTTTACACAAATTATTTGGATTGCTCTTCTCTGCTTTGTTAGGATATATGTACACACTACAAATGTGAGGCCAGAGATCTCAGCATACACTTTGTCTAATGATCAATTTCTAAAGGAAACTCTTCCTGCTTAACATAAATAAAACAGAGTAAAGATTAAAAATTTACAAATGAAGTGAGCCCATATAAAATATTTCATGATACTCATTTATAAATAAATATGGCAATATATAATAGACTTTTTTTTTACATGAAATTATAATCTTTCTTTCAGAATTAAAATGATACACTTAGCTTGCACTACATTTGCAATAGAAATAACGTTAAATTTAATTTTGTCTTCTGGTATATTGAAGTAATCTATTATTTTAAGTATTATTATAAAAAAAAATTGTTCAGTCTGGATATTGCTAAATTTTATATTTTCTAATTTTTAATTGGAATAGATGACAGATAAATGTTATTCTAATTTTATTAATAGGCAAAGAAGTTAGATTTATTAATTTTAATTTTGTATTAATAACATTACCTTATGGTTTAAGTCCAGATTGTTTTTTCCTGGAATTTTACCAGCAGCTTTCAGTTCTCGATTATTTACTTCTGCATAGAGATCTGCTAAAGAATCTGACAAATCCCAGACGTCATCATCATTGTTGCAGTTGGTAAGGGTTAACCCTACACTCTGGTGTGTCAGACCTGGGTTCAGATATTCACCCACACTCCACCAGGCGGAGCTGCCATGGAACTTGCTGCCATACCCAACATTTTTGTTGTCAGGGGTGAAGGAATGGGTGCTGCTGGAGTTAGCACTGGTTTCTGACTGAGAACTTTTCTGACTGATTGTGCTGTAACTTTTCACAGACATTTCATGGCATCATTTAGAAAAACTGAAATAATCAAATATTGATCTAGTTAGTACACTTATTTAAGTTTAGTTGTCTTTAGAATGTAATTTATTTTACAAAGAATATTATATTAATAAATAATCCATTAATAATTGTTTAGCTTTCTTAGGATGTAACATGTTTGATAACAAAAACTAAGTAATTACCTAGCTTTCCTTAGGTTGTTAAACTGAATAATTAAAAATTATTTCACATATTATAAGAACTCAGAAAAATATTTTGTCATTGTGCTAATGTTAATAAACTGAAATATTTTTCTCAGCTGTATATGAACTAATTAAGCAATAATGATTTACTAACATTCATACTGATGTATATAGGTAAAACAGGTTTTCTATGTATCTTTTTTAAACAACTTTAATTTTTAGAATGAATAAAATAAACATTTTCAAATTCACAATTCATATACCAGTGTTAAATAAACACAAACCATAAACAGATAACCATAAAATACTTTTTATTCTTTTTATTTATTATTTTTAATGTTTTTATTTACATTCTTATAATTTTGTACTAATATTCTTCTATACCATTATTTTTAAGTTTTAAAAAAAAATTATATAAATAAATCTTGTGACATTTAGCAACAAAAGTGATTCAATTTACAGATGTCAAAATTTAAAAAATTATATAATAATAAATTAAAAAACTATTGACATTTATTTGTAAACATATTTATAAAATGACATTTGAATATTTAGATTTAAAAACAGTCTTTGACATTTAACAACAAATTCCTTTATATATATATCTGCATTACTTTTATTTTCAGCTTAAACCAGAGCTAGGGGTGTCAACTCCATTACAAATACTGATAAAACATCAAACACATCCTCTTTTATTTTACACTAACCAGATAGCTTTTTATTTTTGTGAAGATTTTATGAAGATTGCAAAACTCCACCCAAATGTTATATATATCTACTTGTGCAAGTTCCAAATCAAACAAAATTCACTTAATTCTAATGATTACTTCTGTCTTGGAGAAAAGAGGTCTTTGTCAAGATGGGCTGATAGCTGGGCAAGTGTTAGATTAATATTAAATATTTATTTGAGGAAACGCTTAGAAAAAAATAACAATTAAATTTATACATTGCACTGATAAATAATTAAAATTCTCTTTTCATCAGCTGTATTACAAATAAAGATATTTCATATTCTACTAATTTTTATTAAAACAAAAATCACACTATTTTAGTTATTATTATTATTACTTTTCTATTTTTTATTTATTTATTTATATTATTATTATTATTATTATTTTTTTTTTTTTTTTTGCATTATCACTTTGTGGTGTAACTACATCATAAACAAACTAGCTTTCAGCAATTTTTGGTTTCAACATACAATATTTTGTAAAACATTTCTTTTGGGGAATTATAAATACGTAAATGAGAAAGGGAAACTATAGATTTTATTATTTGTTTTTCAGTTGAATGCAAAACTGACAGAAATAGGCTCATGATAAACTTTATGAATGCTAAAGGCAAAACATTTTCAGTGAAAACAGAACTATAAGGTTATTAACCTCAGATCACATGAAGATACCTAACACTAGCCTCACAATACATGTGTTAGTTGGTAAGATAAAATAATAAAGATACTTAAAATATAAATTACAGAAATCATCAGATGTAATGACTGGGTTTTTAGATACATGGTTAGAATGGTTGCCTTTAGAATGGTTAGAGTGGACAGGCTTTGTGATCAGTCATAAACGTTTAAAAATGATTTTATAAACAGCAATGGATAAATCAAATGTATTTCATCTTTCTTATCAAATATAGAATTATTTATATATTCAAGCACCTCCCATAGTTTGCAGCTGAAATAATATGCATCAGTCTTATTATATTTTATTAGTTTTGGCAATTTGTCAGATAAAATATATGCATAAATATGTTTATTATTATATAAAATTTTAATAAAATTTACAAATGATGAATTTAAGCAAGAACACACCTTATTTTCATTCTGAAGGACCAATGAAACTGTCAAGAAATAGAAATAAAACAAATGTCAGACTGATTTATTTTTTTCAAATTTAAATTTCTTTTTCACAGTTAAATAATTTTATATTTATTTTATTATTCAGTAATGCCATTTAAAATTTTAATTACAAATAAAAGTAGAAATCGCGTGGTGGAATTTTATCTTATAAATATTTCATTTCAGTGTGATTTCTGGAATATATTTTATTCATCTCCCAAAAACTTATTTCTTAATCATAACTTGAAATCATATAAAAATGTCTAAGTCAGAGTAAATCTGATACCACAGTAAAAATATCTATTTTGTTTTATTTTTTTCATATGTAATGGTAGTTGAGTCAGAATCAGCGTAGATGTTGCTTAACATCTCTTTTTATAAATACAGATAGTCCAAATATATTTTATATTCAATTGTTTTAAATACCCTTTTCTATAAATACAAATAGACCAGTTATCTTTTCAAATATCATTGACCAGTGTGACAGATATACAATTATATAAGTATAAATATTTAAATATAATTTATAGGCTTCAGGTATCTGTAATCAGTTGGGTTTTTTTATATACTTTTTTGTTTTGTTTTTACAAATGCAAATACTTTATTAGTTTTAACATTATTAGTGTCTCTATGACTAGTTTGTTTTAAGCATTCTTTTTGTATTAAATAGTTAAAGTTTATAGATTTCCAAGATGTTTTATTCTGTTGTCTTTTCTTTGTAAAGTTTACCTTCCTTGAAAAAATATTTTCGTAATATTTTTATTTATATTTTGTTTGTAAATGTAAACATTTTTGGTAAAGTTTACTTTGTATGATATTGACAATATTAGGATTTTTTTTCAATTTTCCATAAAATAATTTTGATATATTTTGTCAAATATACTATTGCTGTTGATGCTGCTACTGTATAATGCAAGAGACAGAATGGCTGTTATAAGAAGTAATGCACTCAGAAGAAACAATTCTCTTTTGAAGTTGTTCCTTGTAAATGCACTATAAATACAAAATACTTTATTGTTAACAAAGACTGGTTATACAATTGCAAAACACCACACTACAAACCACTTTGTATTAAAACATTTTACTATAATAAATGTATTTTTCATTTTAGTTTGTTTTTACTTATTTATAGGGTAGGTGGGTTTGTTTTTTTATTACTAGTATGAGCAATAAAGCATATATTCTATCCACCATTCTATAAATAATTTGTTGCAATAAAAATAAAAAATAAAAAATAATTGTAATTTGAACACATACACACACAACACATATACACACACATTATATATATATATATATATATATATATATATATATATTTCAGTAATTAAAAATATTACATTTATTATTATAATTATTATTTCTGTATAATTATCTTATCTACATTTAGTGATTCACACATGTTTAAGAGCTTACAGATCTTATTTTCTATCTCTGTGATAAATTAAAATAGATTTTTGTATGAAACATTTTTCTGCTGATTTGATCTGATGGTGACACTTAAAGAACTCACAGTTTTGGCAGAGAAATATCTCTCTCTGAACATGAATGAAGGACTCATCACATTCTAAACTTTAAAATAGATAGAATATAAAACAAGTCAGATATGTATTCTGATAAATACATCCCAAAATTTTTAATAGAAATAATAATAACAGCAATAGTGGTAGCTGTAATAGCATCAGTAGTATTAATAATAGTAATAGCAGTATCAGTAATAATATTGGTTTAGGTGTTAAGTGATAATAGAGTTAGCAGTGGTAGTAGTGGTATATCTGTAGTGATAATAGTATTAGCAGCAGTAGTAATTCATTATTAATAATAATTAACCCTACTGTTAAAGGCATAAGTACATATTCTGTAATTTAAATTCTGTAGAGAACTAACATTATCATGGGAAGAAAACCAGAGAATTTTGAAAGACATTCTATAAACACTGTTAGATTTTAGCACACTTTAAATGTTAAACATTAAACATTTTTCAGTTTCTCTCATGATTCACTTCTGTATTATTCAGAACATTCCACATAAAACAGGACAGAAAAAACAGATTAAATTTTACACTACATTTATTTTAATAGGTCATAAAATATTTGTTAAATAGTTAAAAATTACACTATGCTTCCGTGTATTATTGGTAAGAAATAAATGTGTAGAATGAGAATAAAACACATTACAGAAATCACCTGATATGAAATATAAATAAAACTAAAAATCCATATGATTATTGAATCATTTAGTTCATTAGTTTCTGCTATTAAGAAGTTGTTAACTATAACATCTTGCTTGTTAATGGCGATTTGTTTGTTTTGTTATGGTTTTTTTATTTTTTTAAAGAAAGTAGCTGTATTAATCCATTTGAATCAATTGTGTCACCTTTACTCCTTTTATTCATATTTAACTTTTTATAAGAAACAATATTTAAAAAAATAAGAATAATGAACTAATCAATATTTTTGTACTTATTTCATTGCTGTATCCTGAGTGTAAAATTAATTCAAGCTGAAATTTCTATTTTCTACTGGTAATGAGTTTTAAAAGAAAGAAAATTCATCAAACTGAAATCTTTATATTATAATAATAATAAACAAGTCATTATTTAATCCTCAGATGTAACTGGTACACAGATGTGTGTGTGTTTTATATTCTGACTTACAGGCAAATTCAGGTCTGTTACTGAGCAAAATCTATGTAAACAATTTTCTCAAACAATAAAACCATCCTAATGCATAGGTCCCATGACTTGTTTGGGAATCAACAAAGCAGATGCAAGCATCAACAAGGTCAAGGTCACAAGACGATTGTGTAGCTATACACACCTGTACAAAATGTACTTGAAAATGAGAGGAGAAAACAGCAATGGTTTAAACTTATCTGCATGATTTCTCCAGTGTTGTTAATAGTTGAAACTGTAGTTATTATTGTAAATATAGTTATAGGATTCTGTCTTCCTGGTGGTACAAACTGTTTTATTAAAATAATGTATTAATTATTGTTTAGTAGTTGTAGTAGTAATAATACGTTGTTAACATATGCAGAGAAATATACAGCTGTAAATCTATTGATACTTAAAAACCATAATTCAAATACAGTGTAGTTCTACCAAAGAGAGTGCCAAAATTTTTATTTAAGTTTTTTGTAAAACAGGTACAGTGGGTTTTTTCACCATTATTCACCACAGAAACAAAATATGTATAATACATTAAAATAGAAAATTAGAAGCTATTTTATAAAAGAAGGCAATTTTTCTGGTGAAGTCATGCAGTGACTGTTATTCAATTTAATTTAATCTCATATGCTCTCATTCACTGACATGTATTACTGCTTTCAGTTTGTGAACAATACTCTCATTTCAGTGAAATAGAAACAGTAAGGTCTTTGACTTATAATGCCAGTAGGAGGTAACCATAAGTGATCTTTTTTAATAAAAGGAAGGGAAATGATTACAAATGAAAGATTGTTGTGTAATAAATATGTAATGGAAATCTGCTTGGTGATGATGGTTCAAAGGAGTGTGAGAATAATATATTAATAGAAAAATAAACTTAATAATAAAAATATATATATGTATATACTATGACAGTATCACTTTTACATATATTAATATAAATATATTACCTGTAATAAAGATAGATATGATTGCAATTTCATTAGACACTATGTACTATGAAAACTTTATATACCTACCTTTGTTCTGATAAATAATAATAAAATTTGATTAAATATGACCAACTCAGTCATTAGATATGATTTTAAATTTATCCATTTCCAACAATTGAACTGAGCCAGAACAATAATTTCACTTTTCATTTGTTCATATTTGTAAATATTATCTAAGTACAAAACCTGAGAAAGGAGAAAACAAAATACAGCCGTAATGCTAATCTGGCCAAACAACAAAAACCCACATAGAAACTTTTTTGTTGTTTGTGAAAGCCTGTTGAAGCATGAACAAGAAATTGACAGGTGTGCAGCCAAACAAAATATAATAAACTGAACAAAGCTTTGTCATCTGTGTTTGATTTCTCATAACAGGCATGCTTGGAAATTTCTATGATGGAAGGAAATTGTTTATTGAGTAAAACACTCAACACATTTATGTAGGTAATAATGTATAGTGAAAGACATAAAATGTATTTAATTTCTTTTTACTATCTTTAACTTACAATCTGATTTACAATAAATAATGTGTGTGTGTGTATATGTGTGTGTGTGTGTTGTTATATTACTGCTAGAAATAGTACAATTATTACTTTATTTTATGTTTATAATGCTTTGTCTATCACAGAAAAGAGAATGGTTCAGATATCTAGAGAAGAAACCTACTGCTGCCACTTCTTGGACTATTCTGATTATATTTCCCAGAGACAGCACAATATTAAGCATCTGAGCTGATTTATTGGAAAATTAACTAACTGGGAGATTAAGCATATCAGTTCAAGTTGATTTACTTGTTTTTATGTTTTACATACATACATACATACATACATACATACATACATACATACATACATACATACATACATACATACATACACACACACACACACATACACACACATATACACATACACATTCATTCATACACACAACTTAGGGTCTCATTATAGTTTACTCTGTACATTTTTAATTGCTTATTTCTGATTTATTTACAGTGTAATGTCCAGTATATCTTTTTGTAATTAGCTGTAGGTATTTAGTCATAACAGAATTCACTGACACATTAAAAACAAACCTACAAAATCATTTTGTTTAAAATAATATACAAATCAAATGAAAAGAGCAAGTCATATTTGTAATTAAAACTATTAATTAATTTATAATGACATGACTAGCACTTTGAGAATGGTTTTAAATATATATATAAGATTAATTAATGTAAATATACCAAAATAAAATAAAAATAATATAAAACCACCACAAAAAAACTTAATAATACTAATCATAATAATAATAATAAATTAATTACTTAATAAAAATAAAAATAAAAATTTAATAATAATAATAATAATAAAATCAAAACATTTCTCTCTCTGACTAAGAAACAAAAAAGTTCTTACCTCTGTTGGAAGAAAGCTGTTGTAAATCCACTGTACAGACCAATGTCTCTTCCTTGTTCACCTAACAGCACACATATGAAATTGTCTTTCTAAACACTGAGTAACATTTACACAGATCTTAAGATTAAATCTTCCTTTTGTGAATCTTTATTCTTACTGTTAACTTCCAACAACATGTCTCCTTGTACTGCATCCAAAAAGATGACACTCCAGCATTCCATGACAGCATTTAAATTATGACGAATTTTCTATTCTCTAAACTTCTTTTTACTCTAAGCTTTTCCCACCTTTGGCAAGACAGCCATAAGCAAACAGGCACACAGTAGGCAGTTTTATGTACCTAGAAGAACAACAGCCTATGAAATGTACTGTATTTACAAAATCCAGCCAACCATGAGAAAGAGAACTGTACATGGAAGAGTGGTAAAGTTTTGTCACAGCCAGATAGGCCAAACAACTTGTTGAAGGCTGGTTTGTAATTTGTATGCAGACTCATTACAAATAAAAGATTGAGAGAAGTGAACAAACAGACACAGCACTGAATGGACAACAAAAATGTTGTTGAGTGAACTATTTAAAAGGGTTATACACTCTATTTGTCAAATGTTTTTCCCAAATTAATATTTCACAATATTATTTTGTTTTCTAATTTCACAACAAAATTATAAAGTTGAGTAATATTGATTCTGTTGTAATAATGTAAACAAAAATTTAATGTTTAAAATATTATTCTGATCTATTTAAAAGAAAAAGAAAAAGAAAAGAAAAACAGATTTTTGTAACTGTTTGGTTTAAAATTATGCAAAATAGTTTTAATATTATCTGTATAATTTAATTACATTTATGTTGCATATGGTTTGAAAAAACACAGGAAAACTGCATTTCAAAACAAATATGTATATATATATATATATATAAATCTTAAAATAAAATACATATTAATTTAATTTTATGATTCCAGATAAATAGGGTTTTTTATATTTATATTAGATTAGAATGGGTCAGTTTGAACAAACACTCACATCTTGAGCTGAAGAACTTTACCTGGAAGAATGGAGGTGAGATATGAACTGTAGTTATGAATGTGGAAATGAGGTATTCATTAGAACTGCAGAGGTTACTTTAATATTTTTGAAATACACCTGACTGCAATATAATGTTTATATTAAATACCATTGCTTCTTAGGTTTTAAAATGTCATAAAAAGTTGAGATGGTATTATGTGATAGACAAGATAAGTTATGTTACATACACTCAGATGCAGGGCTATGTTAGCAAGGAATTTATCAAAATAATAATCAATGCATTATATTACCAGCCATTTTTAAAATCAATTATGTTATAATTTATGGGCATTGCAGATAATTTGGAAAAAAATGTTTTCCATGGATAGGATCTGAAAATAATATTTAATTTTGAGAATGTTTTTTTTTCAGTGTTCATGAGAATTACACAATTTCTTTCCTGATGGTAATAGATAAATAGGTAAAGTGCTTTTTTCACTTTTTGTAACTTTCCATGCAAACAGAACAACTTTATTTGGCAGCATCAGGGAGAGTAATTCCATAAATTGCCTATTCATATTTATAAAACATACTGTCTTCAGAGTTAGCTGTGAATTTGTATCCTACCGTATATACTTGTGTACAAGGCGACCTTATGTATAAGTCGATGTGTATTTTAAGACCAAAAATTGCGTCATTTTAGGTATTACTTGTGTATAAGTCGACTGTAGATTCCAGGCACCGTCACTATTTTTAGACCAGTGTGACAATGCCGTGAAGGCCTACATTGTACGCCTACTGTAACATAACTTGCACGAGCTGTAACTTGCACGAACATACCATAATAACGTAAATGCATGTATTACACGAGCTATAGCCTAAATGTATCATAAATAGTATCTCTTTAATGTAATAGGTCTACCATGGAGACCTAACTCACCGTTATATTTAGCCGTTCTATGATTTACAAAATTTGTCGGTAGTGGATATTAATGACGATTGCAATATTATTTCACCAAATTCTTTACAATTAAACAAGTGAGTTTTGTTTATGAAATTAGGACCGATATTTAGTGCAATTTGGCAGAGAAGTAGCATTCCTAGATCACTGCAAAACACCGTAAGGCATAACGCCGTACTGACGGTTTTCTCGCTTTAAAATGTATTTTTATGTCATTAAACGGAAGAATATCATGTTTTACATTCATATTTGGTTTTGTTATTTAATTTTTCAAAAATTGTTATACGATAAAATTATATTTTTGAAAAGCTGAAAGACCGCGATTAATTTAGATGCATCCCGTAGCAAAAAATAATCAAAATGGCGACTCTTCAGCAACAGCTACAAAAGCATTACCTATGTATAAGTCGAGCCCCAAAATATTACCTTAATATAGTCTCCCAAAAATTCGACTTATACACAAGTATATACGGTATATCTTTTATCACTTAGTCATGGATTCAGGTGTCAGACATCAATCATGTGTACTGTATTTCCTTTCAGTTTGAGATCTGCTGAAGCAGAAAACAAAATTGAATAAATCGAGTGTAAAGTAAAATGTTCAACACCAAACTACTATTCATGTTTATTCGTCTGGAAGAAAAATTTAACTTATAAAGAAAAATCTTCACTAATATTATGAGAAACTCGTGCTTTTTATAAAGCAACTTAACAAAAGTGTGTACAGTTCCGAGACGTCCTTGATCTCACTGATAAACCTGCACAGAGTAAAATTGTACATATATGGTTTGTTTCTTGTTAATAATTTTACATGATCTGTATGTTATGAGGCTTTCCTTTTTGTTACTTGCTGATGTATAAGATGAAATTAGGGTTTGCAAATTACCAATAATATCAATACCGAAAAATTACCGACAGATATCCTGAATGCTGGTTTTCACCAGTTTTAGTTAGTTTGTGCATAGGACAACCAAGAAGCAGGAGCCAATCCCTTATCACTAGTTGCCAAAATGACTTAGGATGGCACACATGTCAGCAATCAAACAGGAAAACGTGCAACATTAAACAGCAAGCATTGAACTTGCATCTGAAGACATGCTAGCAACAACTGAATAACTAACATAAACTTATGTTAACAACTAACATATCTCTCAACATAATTCGTTAAAATTTAGAAAACCGGTATTGGTGCTTTGGTAACAGTATTACCCATAATTACTAAAACTGGTATTTAAATGTATTTAAATACCGGTTTTCGAACTAGATGAAACATGATGTTACTGTGAAAGTCCTTGTTGATAATGTCAGTGGATTTTTCTCTAGCTGGCAGTGACAATTCTGACACAAAATGTACTAAACAAACATTGATAACCAGACTGGAATGGTCACAGCCTATCACAAATACTGATCTTGTAACAATCACAACTTAGGCGAAAAATTAGTTTGACCAGCAGTTTGTTCCACGTGTAAAAAAAAGAAAACACACACACACACACATGCATGTTGAAAAATAAACATTAGATTTTGAATATATTCATCCTTAATCTACTTAACACCTACTTGTTTATGTATTTATGTAGGTCTACCTGCATTTAGCAAATACAAGTATCCACATTTTTGTGACCATACATACTGAATAGAAAAAATGTTACATAAGTGTTTAAAACCAGGAAGCATAATAATTATGACAAAAACAAAAGAAAAAGAAAAAACATTAAGAAACAAGAATTAATATATTTTAATTTGTTTTTTTAATGAATGAATCTATAATTTTAAATTAAATTAAGAAAAAAGAAAAAGAAAAATAGGAATAAAAAGTAAAATATCATTCTTCAAATATAAATATAATGTAGTAATAAAGAAAGAAAATAAAAATTAAAGATTTGATAGACTGAGTCTCGGAAAAATGAAATCCTGCTAGTTCAGATTAGAAATTGAATTTAAATATAACCCTGATGGTGTCTTTGTAATGAAGAGTAATAATCTGGTCCTTGTTTAATGTAAAATTCAATGATCTATGAAGTTGTGTTTCATTAGATGAATTTCTTTGGCATATACTAATTATAGATATTTTATTAAAGTACTAATGTTTGACATGATTGAGTGAAATTATCTCTATACATAAAAAGATAAATCAACGACAAATGTTAAATTTGTATTAATTATTATAGTAAATAAATAATCTGCTTTTAACTGCCAACATGTGCAAAGAATTATAGAGTTTTGTTTGACCAGAAAAATACGCGATGATGAATTTTTAAAGGCAGTTTTTAAATTTTAAAGTTATGTTATTTAGCGGCCAAAATGTGGTGAGTATTGTGTAACAAACTAATACTTGTAATAGCTTTAAAATTCGTCTATCAAGTGCCTTTTCTTTTCTCTTTGATCCAGTAATTTTCAGACATTTCTTTTTTCTTAATTTAATTTAAAATTATAGATTCATTCATTTAAAAAACAAATAAAAATATATTAATTCTTGTTTCTTATCGTTTTTTTTCTTTTTCTTATTTTGTTTTTGTCATAATTATTATGCTTCCTGGTTTCAAACTTATGTAACATTCCTTCTATCCAGTATGAATGGTCACAAAAATGTAGATACTTGTATTTGCTAAATGCAGTTAGGCCTACATAAATACATAAACAGGAATCTAATATACATGGGCATTGGGATTTGAGTCGAAGTTCTGGATCTGGAAGCGACAAGTGGGCTGTTGCACAAAATGGCGGCTCCATTTGATTGACTTGAACTTATATTAAACTAATTACTTGATTTGCTGCATTATGCTTTAGTATTCTGTAGTGACCGTTGTGCTTTTGATATGGTTTTGGGGGGCTTTGCTCAGTTTAGTTTATATTCTATGTCACTGCTGCTTACGAATGTATGTAATGAAGATGAAATTTCGTCTGTCGGAAAGGAACAGGAAAGAAGAAAAAATATTATTAATGATGTATTTATTTTTCATTTCTATTCTTGTCTACTATTGACTTAATATGAAACTGTTCATGAAATACTTATTTCTCTAAAAATTTACATAAATATATCAGTTTATATATCTATTTAAAAATGGTAAAGACTAAAAATAAAACAAAATCACAGTTATATCATGCAAGCATAATTATAAATTGTTTGTCACCGATTACCATTTCAGATTATCATGCATGTCAGCTACTAATATATATTTACACTGGCGCACAAACAGTTTTTCGGAGAAATCAGTTTCTCGTACCCCCACCTGGCCAGAAAGTTCTTTGTGTGTGTTGTGTTGTATATGGAAAAATGGTTGGACTCTTGTTTAGGTAGGTATGCAAAAGTGTATATGTGTATGTTTGCACGGTCACAGAACGTATGTGAGTAGAAGTGTGTGCGTATTTTTATTTGTCTTATGTGAGTAGCGGAGGTAGATATCTATGAGTTATTGCCCTTCCTTTATTTGAAATAACAACAGTTAACTTAAATCATTTGTGAAGAGAAAAGAAAGCACTTTAAACTTTATTCCTCTTACAGGTTGTTACTTTCTTGGCATGTCGCCATATCGCGACAAATTCTTCTAATTCCCACGAACCGAATTAATCCGGCTTTGTGTAACCGCAAAATAGGTGACGTATGACAAAAATTAATGAAAAACGGATAGATATTGATAAAGGAATAAATAAATAACCGAGGTAATAATATTAGTATCACCTGCACACAGATAAGCTTAAGTTATTAGCTGTGTACATAAAGCTAATTTTCTCACTGCGTCATTATTCACATAATTATAATATTATGTGTATGTATATATGTTTGTAGTTATTTGTTATATTCATCCATACATAAATGCATACATGCATGCATTCCTATAAGTTATTTTCAATCATACTCAAACACCTGATTAAGTTGTCATATAAAGCAAGGAGTTATAAAGAAAACAAGACGAAAAAGAAAAAGAAATAATAAGCAAAGCAAATTGAGAAGGAAAAAGGCTTAAAGCTCATACTGAAAACGGCCTTTATAAGTACAACGAAGCGTAATAATCTATTCAAGGGAAGTAACTGTATTCTTTCGTTTCTTATTGAATGGAACGTTCATGTTTCATTTCCTACCTGTTCCCGGCTCGGAGATGGCGTAAACATGTGGCCATGCAGGTGGTTAGAAAATACGGACAAATGTCTTGTTGCTATGGAGAAGAATGTGTTAAAATATCTTAAAGGATAAATTAATGGTTTCGTGACAAATACGTAACTGAAGGTAAATCATTATATTGATTTGATTACTGTTTACTTTTTCATTGCATACAAAGTTACTGTTCATTTTAATATTGATTGTTAAGTCATGTGGCTGACTCCCTTATTATTATTTATATCTATTGATTACAGCTCTTAGAGGCGCAAACAGAACGCTACTGTTTTATTTACATATAACAGATTTATATATATATATATAAATCTGTTATATGTAAATATGTATATATATAATTGAAATAGGTGAAGAATAATGTTTGTGTTTATGTACATGTTTTTGTGTACGAAATGTGCATGTGTGTATCTCTGCGTAATCAGTTCTGTTCAGTCTTTTTGGCTTTGTAATAAATTATTCATTTCATTTCATCACGAAAGTTAAAGGTAATCTGGCAAACGCCTTTCCGAGATTCTGAATGCGTTCCTTGATGTCGCCCTACATTGAAAGAGAAATTATTATTCAGAATATAATATATATATATTTCTAGATTGTGGCTGTATTTAATATTTAATTTTTAAATAATATTATAAAGAAGAACTTTAATAATAATAATAATAATAATAATAATATCAAACAAATAACAAATAAAAATGATGATACAGAAGACCTTAGAAGTAAGAAATTTACACAAATTCCCACTGACAGAAAAATGCAAATTACTACCTTTGATAAAACAGACAGATCTATTAAGGAGGAATGAACTTCGGTTATGAACTCTGGGATCTGTATGATATAAATATACCTATTAAGGTTTGTTATTATTATTATTATTATTATTATTATTATTATTATTATTATTATTATTATTAAAACACATATAACATGAAGGGCTTCAAATTATGTTAAAAATCTTGTTTAATATTTAGAACTGTCATGTTAGCACACATTTTTAATCGGCACAAATTACGAACGCTAGCCAGAACCGCATTAAAACATAAATCAATCGTTAGTGAGGTTTTGGCGTGGAGGAGGTTGTTCTATTCAGCACATTTCGTCAGCGATATCGAAGGCCATCGTTCAATCGTGAACACGCATATAAAAGATCCTAAAATTTATTTTCATGGTGTGATTTAACGGATGTCTATTCTCTGTGAGAAAAAGAATCATACAAGAATAGCTATAGCAACAAATAATGACGACTGCCGTTCTTGCCAGTTTATCCGCAGGATCTAGCGCAAAGTCACGTGGATCAGGGTTAAAGCTACCAAACTGATCTCATAGCCCGCTATGGTTGAAGATGAAAGCCAAAATCGTTATTTATTTACTTATTAGTTCATTTACTGCAACTGTTACTACTATTATTACTGTTATTCATCTCGTTAGTATTATTTTTTCAACCAAGCAGCATGATGACTTTTCCCATATTAATTTCTCTTCCCTATTCTTATTATATCAAAAGCTATAAACACAAAAATATTTCATATAGAATTAAATGGCAAATTTAACTAGCGTGTTGAAATATTCACTTCATAGGGGACCCGACCAGTCACCTATAAAATGTCGGACATTAATCTCAGTTTTTAAACTTGTCATCTCAGTATGACCACACCCTCGATAACAAGGATGGAAACATACATAACCAGTTATTACATTCTTACTTGCGAGAACCAGTTTATAAATATCTAGAATTCCAGCCTAAACCTACATGAAAATATGAACAGTCTTTAGTGCCTATCCTTAAAACTATCTTTATAATCTCTGCATCTGCCACGAACCAGTGTAGCACCATTCATAAAACCCACTGATATTACTTACATGGGTTGTCAGTATAAATACAAAGAGTTGTTTTTGTTAAAGACATGGAAAACGACGAGATCCTGCTCTAAAATTGTTTCTTAGTAATCATTTTATGTAAAACACAATTTTATTTTTATGTTTTGAATAGTTAATCAAATTAATAAATGAAAATATATATATACTTATATTTGAAAAAGCCTTATAAATTAAAATAATACCAACAATTAACGATAAAAATACAACATTAATAATTTGTAATATCTCGGGTTACTTAAGCTGCTATTAATGCATCCAGACCCACGGACGGTTTATTCCCGAGATTATAACACATCTTAACTGGACACACCAGTTGTTCCATTTCTGGCAGTTTATTGCTCGCCCTTACTAACTGGTGTTCCGTCACTTTAATTGTTAAACTGTATTTTGTCCACAATTTGTAGGACAATCAGTCACACATTTCCATGGTACCGTACCATTCTTGTTATTAATCCGCTGTGCATACCTATATCCATCAAGTATGAGGTCCGCACCTGGTTTTCTGCCGTCCAAAATTTCTCCCTTCGCAGCCATGATCAAACATATCAAACATCATGACTGTTCAGGGCTTACTCCCATCTGGTATGGTATGGAGAACTCTTTTTACGTGCCCACGTCCAATTCAAGGTTCGGGCACTGACTCCCATCTGGTAGAATTCCCAGTTCGTCGAAAGGCTAAATGTGGTTCAGAGGTCTTACTGACGTACATGTTTTTACCTCAGTCATTATAATGAACTGTTCCAGATTATTTGGAAACCGATTATTATAGTATAAATACAGTACCATCTCGCTTAACGATATCCCGCTTTAACGATCTTTTTTTCTTTACAAATTATATAAATAGAAATTTAATAGTTAATTGCTCGAAATAAATGATACAAATGGATACAATGCATGGTTTTTAAGTCCGTTTTCGTTCATTCACGAGCTTCTCAGCTGTTTTGATCAGTTGACACGTCATACGTGCATCTGATATTCTGATTCTCTTTTCTCATCTGCTTCGATTTAGACATAAACTCGTTTGTAATTTACCCTTCCAATATGTCAAAACGAATAACAGTATACCGGCAAATGCTGATGATAAAAGAAACGGAAGACAATAACTTTATAAACAAAATACATTATCTTAAATGAAACCAAAACCCACAAAAATGAACCCACAATGAGCGGCATATAATTATTTCTTAATGTATTTGTAAATGATTTACTGTTTACTTAATATCTATAATCTATTAAATCATTTATGTCTTAACTGCCGTTTTATTTCTCCTTATTTCACCTCTTTTTTTTATGTCAAATTTCATCAGCGAGAAAGTAACCACTACTTTTAACCTTAATTCTATGTAAATTAGTCTCCCGCTTAACGATACCTGACTTAACTATCGGAAATTTGGAACCAGTTACATCTTTAATCTGAGGTATTATTGTAGTATCGATATCACTTATCGCATAAAGTATGTTAATATGACAAATATGGAAATATTCTATGTATCGAATGTAGTGAATGTAAATAGTAAATAATTAAAAAAGTATTCCCAATGATTTGGTCCTTCGTATAAACTTTTTCAGTCATAGCCAAAGTATTCGCAGGTCATAATATCTTTATTGTACTTACTATTAACATACTATGCCACATATATTGTATAATATGTGCACAATGTGAATATGTATGTGTGCATAACGTAAATATGCTCAGTAACATATAAATTGATAATGTTTAAACTGAATATGGTTTAATTCGAACAGTTAATGATAAATGCAACGTTCACATATTCCATTTACTGAATATAAGTGAATTACTCTAAGTAAAATATGTTTGGTTTTTTTAAATTATATTGTTGAATAAAATTAGTTAGTCATAATAATATTTTTGTCGTTTTCTTTTACAGAAGCAAACATGAGAATTAACAAAAAACACATCGTGCCGCTTTTTTTTTTTTTCTTTTCTTTTATTTTTAATGAAATTAGATGAAACTGATGTAAAATTGTTTATTATTGGTCGGTTGTTTTGTAACGGAAAGGAAATGTTTATGAATTAGAAATGCCCAGCTTAATAATAATAATAATAATAATACGAATAAGAATAAGAAGAATACGAATACGAATAATAATAACAACAATCATAATAGTAATAATATAATAATAATGTTAATGATGATGATAACGAGGAGGAGGAAGATGATGATGATAATAATGAAAAAGTAAAAAATCTACAACAAATGAGTAGTGAACGCCTTTTCTGCTTTCGGATGATGTTACATAATCGATTTAGGAACAATGCGCTCCGCTTCTGAATGTTAGAAAGAAACCAGATGTATGTAAAGGCTAAGTTCATTATAAACAGAGGTAATCAGGTATTGCAGTAGTCGAGCTTTTTCTACGAATGGGAATTATACGAACTGGGTACAGTATTTATATAGGTAGTATTTCCTGTCTCCAAATTTTATACATCTCTTAAGTGATCTTGTTAACCCCACATATCTAAATTGGTATATTACAATATTACTGAGATACAACATTAATTTGTCTCCAAACATTAATTTTCTTGCAACCTCTATTCAGGCTCACCTCTCCTCTTCACTGCTCATTAAAGTTAATCTCGTTAATCGCCCCCTCTGTTCTTCATGCCTCTAAATTGGCCTTAATTGCTCACGCCAGTTTTCCCATTTCTGGAAGCGGATTATAACACCTCACCGATGACATAATCTGGAAACTGCCAGTTTTAGGAACATACCCCACGGACTGTGTGTAATAAAACTGAAAAGAAATTTGCCCCATGTGTCAAGATGGATGTCAAATTAGAAGAACAAATGCAAGCTCTTTAGAATGAAAAACATGTCATTAGATGGACTAACAAAATTAAAATTCAGTCTGTGCGATCGAGTTGAAACCAACGATTATAGAGAATAACTTTCCCGCTGTTCTAAATGAAGAGAGTTCTTTGTTATTTACTTTAATAAGTGTGTACGAATTTTCTCAGGGCCGAATTTTACACAAAGCCATAGGCGAGCCGCTATTGTTGCTGGTCATGGGACCATGTTTTTGCACTCAGCGCACCAAGACGTCCTGCGGCTCTGTTTGTTCACGGCTTTTATATTGAATCTGTGCCAAGAAAGGCAATATACCTGAATCATAAATTGTTATAAATAATCCGATAGAGCAGTAGATTTCATTTGTTGACACCGTCTACCACCGCCCTACTCTGTAGATCTTCCTACTTGTTGCCAAGTGTTTTTATGACTGCTATCAGAAGGAATTCGAATCATTTTACGTTAGTGATAAAATGAAACACTATTTACACGTGTGTGTATTATATTAAATGATATTAATGGAAATGGAGCTGAACTAATGTGTAATGGGAACAAATATGAAAAATGAAATGCAGTGGTACTTGTCTTTAGCGGGCCCCTAGATGAGCGAACAACTGCGATGTACGGACACTTTTCCGAATCCCATGTTTTTCACTGGATATTGAGATTGGCGGACACTTACTGAACATGGACACGGTCATCATTTTTAAAATCATTATTCAACTGCTAAAGCGGACAGTCATACCAATTTGGCTTTGTTTCTCCAAAATAAATACTTTTATTGATGTACGGCAGCTTTTTATACAATATTTTTAAAGATGGCGTCGGTCATTTCCGCATTTCACTGTGCATGCAGGGTGTTTGTTTTGTTTAATCATTGCGATTTCTAAATGCTTGCCGGCCAAAAAGTACGAGTTCAACTCTTTTGGTATATAATTTTGATAATTCAACATTATTCCTTTCATATTTATGTTTTTATATACCGCGTCCTAGTCGAATTTTTTGTTCTGCTTCTACAATTTATTTATTTTTATTTTTATTTTATTTTTTTTGTGCAACTGGCTCTAATCAAAGATCTATTTCGGTTTCAAATGAAAAATTGGCTTATTATAAGTTTTTTTATCCATAAGTGCACTCGATATTTTTGCAACTGTGTTAGAAGAAAGCCATGATGCTTTCTGTGGCAATGCCCGGCCGCGAGGATTTATGTTTGTAGGTATAGGGGTGGTGCATGTGAATAAAGATTGTAAATAAATACTACTGCTAATACAACAACTGCTGCTAGTACCACCTCTAATAATATATTTATAAATAAAGAAATAACCTAATAAACATTATTGTAAGTCGGACAATCTCTTATACTTCCTGTCTCGCCACTTCTGGTGGTCCTGTCCAAACACTGAACTGCGCTGTGACTGTGTTTAATCTGCAAAGTGTCTTGCTAATTGAAATCTGAAACGAAGTGAACTCACTGACATGGGCGTGGATATGTAAACATGTTACCAATCAGGCCACTGGTTTATTAAGAGGTCTTGCATTCTAACAAAAAAAATATATATATATATATATATATATAATAATAATAATAATAAAAAGAAGACGAAGAATGAAATCAGCAAACACTTCAGATCAAACATGTTTTTGTTTGTTTGTAAGTCTGACTGTAAGTGGATACTGCCATAAAGCAAAACGACAACAATGTTTCTCACTTTATTTCTTTTTCTCCCAGGCTTAAAAATAACTAGGTGTATGTGTGAGCGAGATAACTTTTGTGATGAGTAACAAAGGTAAAATTATTTTTTACCGGCGTCCTTGACTCTTACATTTAGACGCTGATTAAAACTACTAGTACTAGATCACTATGTTCTAGAATGAACTTGTAGAATGAACTTGTTTTGCAGCGGTCAAATGAAGGCTGCGTGGTCACGGCTGACGGCTGGGTTTCACTATACTCGTATCTATCATGACAAAATAACAGACAGCTTCTTATGACCAAAAAGCCTATCTAATTTTGTTTTCTCTACGTAAACGTTCTAAAGTAATTTAAGTTACACAAGTTATTTATTATTACTATTACGATATTGATATCTTTAAGGCCACCCGTCCTTACTGTTCTGGTTGTGTCTCTGGTAATATAATTTGTTTTGTCTTCGCATTTTTTAATTATTATTATTTTTTTTACTACACATTTTTCTAGAAAAATGGAAATATTCACTTATTTAATGTGCAGAATTCATTTATTTAGAATGGAAAACAAAATCCACATGTTTGATATAAAGAGTGTTACAAATAATCCATTTATCTCAGCTAGTCTGACCATTTAAATACAATTATTGTTCTGTTCATCTCTATGTTCGAACGTGCGTATGTATGTTATGAATATATTTGTGTGTGTTTGTTTGTATGTACATATATTTGTGTGTGTGTGTGTATGTACATATATGTATGTGTGCGTGTATGTATATATGTACTTATGTATTGTCATGGTGACTAGTCTGAGTAGTATTACTACCTAAAATTTGGCTCGTCTCGTCTAAAGGGTAGCAGACTATAATAGCATCACGTGACAGCTTAAAGTACTAAATCAGTAAATAGCGTTGATAAATAATACAAAACTAATTCAGCCCAGTTGGTTACTTGATCTTTCTAAATAATCTTTTAATTATTAAAATATGTTATCTTAGTTTTTAAGCGTAAGTACGGACCACAGAATAACACCATAAAAATTCAACAGTAATAGATTTAGCTATCTTAAATCATTCAAGATTATGTTACATATACAAAAAACATTAAAACATAATTATCATTGTCTGCGTTTTCATTTGTCTTGTGCAGACGACCGTCAGAACACATCTCTCAATAAGGTAGGTTACTGACCAAAGAGATCTCGTTAAAAAGCTACTTGTGTACCCATCGCTCGGGTGTTCAGTCTACAGCCTTTCTGAATTTACTTTGCAGCTTTTAATGCCAATTTTGAGTTTGTTAAACCCCAGTGTTTCTTAGTTTATTACGTAACGGAACTTCCCCTAATTATATAAAACAGCTTCTAAATTGCCAATGTACGTCTGCATACGCTCTGCTATTTAGTGTTTGTGTATTCCCCCTGTTTTCTATCATTAATTAGGTAAACAGTTAAGAACTGTAAAAATATTAATTGTAAACATGATTATACAAGATATTTAAATATATAAATAAATAAATATTACCCTAATATAAGATATTTAAGATAATAGGTAGCGGATATTCTGCTTTAATAGGCATATAAAAATAAAGATTTTCTGAATATTCTATAATTCACTACATAGAAAACAAAATTACAGTTAAAAACAAATCTGGCAAAGAGGTACTAATAAGTTTCCGTTACATGTATGTATGCATGATTGTAAGGATGTATGTTTCTTTGTACGTAGGTGTGTGTTTGTGTGTATCATTATAATGTATTTGATCTAATTACACAAACACAAATACACACATACACACGCAAAAATTAGAATAACAATGAAACAGGTAAAAAAAAAATGTCAGTGTACAGAATGAAGACTGTTTCAGAAATAAATAAATTATAAGTAATAACATCGATGAAAACGATCTTTATTTTTTTTTTTGTTTCTTTTAATTTATTTTTACTAAATTAAAAAAAGAATGTAGAGGAAAAAGGAAAAAGTTGAAAATATAAACACTTATAATTTGTTTACTTAAATTGAAAACTAGCTGCCACGTATTTGTGTAATGACTCATCGTGTATTAAAATATTGGAACAAATAACATTTAAATATAATAACAAAAATTTTGCAGTTTAGAAAAAACCTGTATTGTGATATAGAATGTTGTTTTTAATTCATACCACATGCTGGAGACAAATTAATATTTCTTTAAAGTTGCTTAATGAAAAATATCAAACAGTGTTAAGGAATGAAAATGCTTAATTTACTGGTGTATAAAACAAATACAAAATTACAGATGTTCTTCTTGTGGTTTATGCAAAGTCAGTTTAACACATCTGAATAAAAAAAGCATAAATACATTTGCTTCTTTTCTTTACTTCAAAAAAATAAAAGTAAAAAAATAAATACATAACTTACAAAAGGAAATAACAAATACTGATGCCTAGAATTTCTTATGTAATAGAATCGAAATGCTAAATTTCAACATTTTTACCACGTGTTTAGTTATTTATTTTTACGTTATATAACCATTTCTTAGTTTTCCTCATTATCAATGCATTCTAATAGAATTTAAAAAGTGCAATAGTGTTATTAATATTCATTGATTCATTATTTATTTATTTATTTATTTATTTATACGTAGGTGTGTGTTTGTGTGTATCATTATAATGTATTTGATCTAATTACACAAACACAAATACACACACATCTTTTTCTTTCATTCTTTCTTTCTTTTTTAAATAATTAAATTCGTTTCTATTTTTACGTTTCTATTTTTCTGTTCGGCATAAACATGATTTTTTGTAACCGGAGTTTTCCATTCAAGGACTGAGCGAAAAATGGTTTGCTTTAGATTGAGATGAATTTTCACCTACAATATAAAATGAATTAGTTCGGTAAGTAAATATCTTCTTGAGCGGTCTCTTGTCATCTTGTCGTGCTACAGTAATATATGATTTTGTCAACAAGTTATTATGTTTATTTTCGATCATTTGTTTTTCTCCACTATTATTTATTTATTTATTTATTTATTATGTTTATTACTATTATTTTATTTTATTTTTTTTTAGTTCGTAAAAGTAAAGCGGACGTCCTTGTACTGTTTCATAATAACGCCCAGATTCCATTACAAGAGAAAAAAACAACAAAAAAAAACACTTAATAAAAAAAAAAAAAAAAAATTAAATTTTGAAGAACGACATTTTGAACACAACTGACTGCTCTCGGAAAACCATTGTACTGTATCTCTCTAGATAGCTGTGTTGGAAGATGTTTACGTTCTGCAAAAGATCGATCCACTGGAAAACGGACACACGTTACATTAAAACACGTTTAGAAATGACTGGGGGGGGGAACACAGAACAATCGATAACATATAAAAAATTATCTGAAGTGCAAATTCCGCCTTTTGTAATTTAAAGTTCATTTTTATTTGTTTATTTTTTATTTATTTATTTTATTTATGTATATATTTTATTATTATTATTATTATTATTATTTATTTATTTATTTATTTATTTATTATTATTATTATATTTTTTTTGGTCAGTTATTGATTAAGTCTTGACTTTTGGATAATCTTATTTTCGGGATTCTTATATATATATTTATTACTTTATTATTTTTTAAATTTTATTTACTGGTTGCAAAAGTGTTTAAAAAGAAGCATTTTTACTCTGTATTGATTTTCGTAATCCCGTTTTAACAGCTGACTGTATCACAGGATCTGCGAAGCATATCGAACATTTTGGTTTCATTGCCTATACTCTGTTTAAATTAGAAACAGGAAAATGATAAGCAGTATTTGTGTCATTTACTAGCTCCTGTTAACAAAGTGTACGTCACCTTGTTTTTAGTCACTGTAAGCAGTAAAGTTCATGATTGTTCTTGTAATAAAATATGTTTGTTTAAATATCTCACTGTATGAGTCATCTTCTAGAAAATTCTGCTTGCTTTCAAAAGACAAAGTCGTTTTTTAATATACAGAAAAGGGGTGTAGAATTATGTTAACCAAATTCAACGCACCAGTTCAGTTTTACGTTAACAGAGATTTGTATTGTAACAGTGGAATGTGATCTTGAACGAAATGTTTTACATATTTGAAGAGGACATAGTTTGCCGGTGTAAGCATGAAATGAAATAATTACAGTAAATTAAAGCTCAGTTTGTGAACGCCCACGAACTGTGATATTTTCATTTAGACCACGTTAGCTGTTAAATCAGTATTTAATATGATAAATCAGATAATAATAATAATAATAATAATAATAAAACAAACTATTATGTTGTGAAATGGGATAAACGTCGTATGGATGCAGCAATCCACTGATAAGGCGTGCAAGTGTCCACTGTTATTACTTATTGTTCCTTCTATAGCAGAAATGCAATAAAGGTAAGAATCTTTTTTCTTGCTTTGTTCAATAATTTCTTTTCAGGACAAAATGTTTTAATCATATTTTATTAAAATCTTATTTGATATATATAAAATCAGTTTTATCATTCAACATAAATTATTCATTAGAACTTTAATACATATTGGAGATAATCAGTGATGTTTTTGATTTCTTTTAATATATGTATTCAAAATTATACTGTGATTTAACAATTAAAACAATAATACAACAGTCATATAAAAGCCCCAGAAATCGTTTAAATTATACATCCAATGATTTCACTCCTGTAATATAACGACCGTATTATTATTATTATTATATATAGTTATATATATATTTTTTTATTTCCTTTATGTGTAGCTTTCTTTTAAATGAGACCAGTCTACTGAATTATCCAGCAGTGCTGCTAAATGATGCACCGCAACTCAAATATATTGTACGAGTTTTAAGATTAAATATTTAATGTCATGCGGCACGTGGGTACTGTAGACCATCTTCTTCTTCTCTTCAATGAATTCAATAAATGATATTATTTGTTATGCGTTGTATATCTGAAAATATTTACACTGCATTCAGATTTCGAGGTATCTGGTGTGTTTCAATAATTTGATGGTCTGTGATTCACACTTCTTATTTTGTAGATGGTTAGAGTGATACACTTATGTCGGTTTTGTTTTTTATGTTATTGTTTTGTTTTTGCAGTTCGTAATGGTGAAGGCATTCGGTAGTATTTTGTGTTGTTACTAATACTCATTAACCACATTCACTTAGTTACACATACATTATTTTGTTGTTGTTATACATATGGACAGAGAGACAAACAGACAGACTGACAGAAACACATATAGCAAGATAGATAGCTCAGATAGAAGTATGTACATTTTAACTATTGTTTACGTGTATTCCACATTGTAAATAGGTTTGAATCTTCATATTTAAGGTCAGAACAGGCTTAACCAGTTTTTGTGGGTGTTTTTCACCGCTGTCATGCTGTGTAAATATTCGCATGCCAGAAATGCTTAATGGAACATCTGATGTTCTATTTTAAGTATTCCTGTCCTGTGAATTACATTTCTTCACTCTAGCGTACATTCTGAAGTGAAGATTCAAACCGATTTACAATGTGGAATACACGTAAACAACAATTAAAATGTTTGTACATCTGTCTATCTATCTGTCTGTCGTGGTATATATGTATATAATTATATATATATGTTTGTGTTTATATGTGCGTCTGTGTGTATGTGTATGACTGTGTATATATACATGTATATATTATATACCTTATCATAAGCACACAATCGGATGTGCCTCAAAACACAGATAAAATACGTGTATCTTTGTTTAAAACTTGGCATCCTGCCTGTCCGTCTTTTATGGGAACGACGTTACGCGGCTATATACACTTTAGTTTATATTTATTATTTCTATCGGAAATAGAAGTAAAATATTCTGCGTATATTACTAATGCGTTCTTGTCATTTACGAATCAAAATAGATTTGTAAGAAGAAAACATTTAAATAGTACCATTTAAGAAAATAATAACTGAATTTTTTCTGTATTTCTGTCGGTCTCCTGCTTCCCAGTAACCTCGTTGTTGTGACGTCATAAGAGTTTCCCCGAAGTTGTTGGGTACAATTTTGTTTCTGATATGTTATTTCTAGGGGTGGTTGGGAAATAAAATAAACTCACAGAACAGTTCATTTATCTATTTGTTTGTCTGTCTGTTACTTTTATTTAAAATAATTATTTCAAAAAAAAGAGAGAAATAAAGCATGCTGCAAAACTCAGTTGTGTATCGATTAACAGCAGTAACTTGTTTTTATATGCACCCTCCCAGAGGAATTGCATTCAGCAACGTTTTATAAACCAGCTATTTCAGACAGGAACTACCCCGTAAGAGGTATAATTAAACCAGTAGATAGTGGCAGACGAAAAATCGGGAAATAAGGTTATATGAATATGCATTCTCTGACTCTGTATGTGTATATTTACTATTCAACTACCGAAAAGCTTCGGATTCCAACACTTCGGGACGTTACTGGTGACAAGCGGGGCCCAGGTTAGCGGATCCTGATTCATTATTACTGAGTTCGTAAATCACGTATGTCTCATAACATATTTGTTCATTATCACTACCAACTAACTGATTGATAGAAAGATAATAACCAGAGAAACCACCAGAACGGTGGACTGAACTAGGGCGAATGTTACGTGATTAATGCACACATCTGAGAACGAAACAGAGATGTAAATCTGGTTATTACTGGATGTATAGCAGCAAGGATGGTAACAGAGGTTACTGTCTCTGTGTGTATGGTACATGTCAGTAAGAGAGATGGAGGGAGAGAGAATGTGTGTTTGGGGATGTATGTTGTTGTTTTTTTACATATAAATGTGTATGTATGTGAGTGTGAATGTGTGAGTGAGAACGAGATAATGTATTCTCAAATATTGCGACTTTACTACTTACATACTGAACCGGATATTTACTGCATAATCTATATTAATAAAATTAATAAATATGCAATACGTTATTATTTTAGTACTGCTTAAAAATCGATAATCGCTTCGTGTTTGACTTAAAGATTAAGTTGCTATCTTTTGTCTGATCTGTACTATGTTATGTATATTTTAATGTACCTATTAGTCGTAACACAACACTGTTCCATTTTAGCTTTACGCACATTCATAAATGATGGGCCACTGGTATGTAGACAAAAAGTGATGGACAGAGTTATTTAATAAGCACATTGTGTGTTATTGCTTTTCGCGTTTGCTCTTGTCTCTGCTTCGATTCTGCAGACGGTTGTGACTATAATTGTGTGCGGACACTGGCCATTTGTTGGGAATGTACTTACTTGCAAATGCTGTTAAAGCAACTGTGAACAAATATACAAAAGGAATGGCTTTGTTGTCAACTGTGATTCGGTTTGAATGGAATTTAATTTTGTCTGTTATTGTGGAAGGGAATTACTGCCTCAGATAAAGAGACCTCGCTTTGAATGGACATTCGATAAGCGTACATTCCACATGAATACTTTTCATACTGCAAGGACGATTTTGGTTTTATGTCTGCCACGATTTATTTGCGTGTCCTGCCGTAATTTGTAAGCAAAAACCATATTTTATTATTGATTTATTATTTTATGGTAATTAGATGTGACTGATATTGTGGCTCAGGTTTGATTATACATATCTGACAAAAACAGCTGTACATAGTGAGTAAGTGCCTTTCTGTGTCATGTTAGAACAATAGTTTTGGATAAATTACATTCATATTTTGTTACCCTGCTACAATTGTAGCTGCTACTGTTCCTACTACTGCTACTATTGATACTTTTGATATTATGACTTCATTACCGCTACTATACTAGTACTAAAACTGGTGCTGCTCCTACTGCTCCTACTACTACTTCTATAACTATTCTTACTACTATTACTACTACTGCTTCTGGTACTTCTAATACAAACAACTAGGAAAAAATTGTGTATTTTGATACTGTTAGAGCTGGGAAGGAAATGGAGGAGAATTACTATTATTTATTTATTTATTTATTTAGTTAGTTAGTTAGTTAGTTAGTTAGTTAGTTAGTTAGTAAGTTAGTTAAAAGAAATAATAATTATTCATTATATTAGAAATATTCTTTGTAGTTATTATTTTCTCCTTCATCTCTCTCTCTCTCTCTCTCTCTCTCTCTCTCTCTCTCTCTCTCTCTCTCTCTCTCTCCATAATTTAATGTTAATATTTAATTTATTAACTTTCAGAATATGAATGATGTAGAGCTGACCACACCTCTCCCAGGTGATGGACAGACGGATATGGCGTCATCAGAAACGCCAATTCTCAATAATTCAGTCCTTGATAGCCGCCAGTTAAACGGAAATGGTCTTTCATACCCGGAAACACAAACTTTTCTGAACCAGCCTCGCAGAAACGTAAGGTGCTATCAGATATTCTGTAAAAATCGTAGAAGAAGGATAATTGTTATAGTGTCCATTGTTACTGTCGTAGTACTTGCGGCGTCATTGTGTGTCGGGATATTTTCGAGTGTAAATGCTGAACGTTCTTCAGAGACGTCAGGCGATTCCAAAGAATACTCAGTTGTGATTACACACTTGCCTGGAGTGTCGCCACAACCTACGATTAAGAATCAGCTCACTGTCACAAGCTTCAAATCGTTTCCCGACCCGGGAGACAGCAAACTATTTGAAGTCACATTTAACAACAAAACCTCGCTGACAGTGAACGGACACAAGTCGGGAGATGGTACGATGTATTCAGTGTATTCACTGAATATCAGGAACGTCAGCAGTGACGAATATCAAATACGATTCATGGGCGAGCATAATTTTGCTTCTGTGATGCTTCCTGACGGTGCAATAATCAATTATGACTGGTCTAGTGGATTTCACGAGATGGAAATCAAAATATTTTCCTTACCTACTGCTAAGTCGAACTTATCGACACCTCTATCTTACGCAGTTTCTGTGAATCTTGGTCATTATACAACCAGGTTTTACCGAATCTCAAAAATAATATCAGAAGTATCAAAACGACCGCCGTTAACCGACTTTTCCCGCGAAGTCTGTGCATCACGTCTACCGTTGAAGGTGACCAAATGCGGCGGTCAGTATCCGTACGAAGGTGCATTTATCAAAGGTATTTTAACCTCGGAACACGAATATCACCAAACGACTTCAGCGCTACCTCTCGATAAAGATGAGGACGAATGCTTTTCACAGACATCTCCCGTTAACTCGCCAAATTTTTATATGCCTCTTCCAAATATACTTAAGCAAAACGATTCGTGGAAAAATACATTCTGTTCCAGTGGAGCTAAATTGTTTGCCCGGTTGTGTTCGGCCATTGATGGCACAATTCCTGTTCGGGATAATGAAATGTGTATGGATATGTCAAAGAGACTCCATTTTAGTCATTACAACAGGCAGCAGGCTGTCTATAAAAGCTGTTACTCCGTATTTCATTCCTTACGTCTCATGTGCTCATCTCTAGCTTATTCCGAGTCAAAATCTAGAGTTGTAAATCTCATAGACTTCGGCTGGTCCGAGGCTGCCGCTTTTTACAGTCTGTGTGAAAACAGCCAGTCTCTCCCCACCACAATCCCAACATCAAGGATTAATTTAAACATCTTCACATACTGTCCGTCCGTCCATCCTGTCGAATGGTACGGTCAACCGATCGATCTGAATCGTAATCATTCCAGTAACCTTGAGAGTATGTTGCATCTCAATTGTCGCCCTTCACCGGAAGTGACGTTTCTTTACCTCGGACATAAATTGAGTGGAGTGCGTTCCTCCAGTAAAATATTGGACAGACAAAAACACATATTCAAAATTTGTTCTTTGTGTTCTTTTCACGAAACAGTTGAGGTCAAAATTCTTGCTGATGAAAGTACTTGCCAAAATAAATGCTCACGGAGCGATCTTTTGGAGACAGGACCATCTGAATTTCCCAAAGAAGTTGTAACATATGACCAACACAGAAGTGTGTACTGCCATAACTTCTTTTCTTTATATGATAACATTCTTGTTCCTGTAAACAAAAAATGTGTCAGTGATTGCACATCTACGTTCACTATAGAATTCAAAATGTTTAATTCAGATACAAATCAGTTGTTCTACCAGCAGATTCTAACATGTAGTCAAGATAAGAGTTTATCGTGCAAACTTACTTTTGGAAAATAGTCCACCTCTCAGAAAGGTTATTTATTTGAAAAATAATTGTTATTTTATTTGTTTATTGTAATTATTTACACGATTGTTTTTCATGATGATAATCAGATCCATAAGGGATTTTATATACTTTTGTTTAAATTTATGTATAAATGTATTTTTATGATATTTAAAAAAAAAAAAAAAAAAAATTTTGTTTGTTGTTCTAGCTAATGTCATTATTCGTTTATTTATTTATTTTACATGGACTGAATAATATAAGTATTGTTTTGTAATAAAAGAAAGTGCGTGTTTTTATTTATATATTTTTTATTGATTTATTTATATTGTGTATCGAATAATCCAATACCAATCGAATTATATCAGATAATAATTTAAAATAGAACATCTAAATTACTGGTATCTGAATTCATATAATATTATTATAAGATAAATGATTTTAAAATAGAAGTGTCTAATTTTATATAATCAGTTTGAATCGAGTTTTTTAACATAAGAGAAGCGGATAAAAGTAATTCTGTTGTTGTTTTTATGCTTTTATTTTTATTTATTTATTTATTTATTTTTATTATTATTATTCTCTTCTTCAAAGAATAATCATTGTTTAGTTTTTTTTCTTCGCTTTATGTAGAAAAATTATCATTACTCTTGAAATCGAGAGTAAAAGTATTAATAAATGTTAAAGTTAATATTAAATTTGGAACAGTTGCGATAGAATGTAATTACAGGTACCGGACCAATTATCCGGTGTCCTGAAATTCGGAAAGACCAGAAAACTGGAAGTTTTTTTCCCCGACGCTGTTTTCATAGTTCGAGCGCACGGGTGTTGTCCTCACCAGACCGGAACTAATCTTTCAAGCCGCGTGGCGTTCATTCACTCGCCGCACTGTTTATGTGTCGAGTGGCCACAGTATCAACAATTTTCTTCATGTTTTTAATTTTAAAATGTTTATGCCTAATTATTTACATATTTAGATGCCTTAGTAGCAGAAAACCGGAAAATCCAGAAATCTGGAATGCCTCATGCCTCAAAGAGTCCGGATAATTGGTTCCGTACCTGTATAACTATTTTGTCATTATCGTTATCATCAGTATTATTATTATTGTTGTTGTTGTTGTTAAACTGAACAATAAAGATTTCCTATTTCTACTTACTACCATCGGCAACACTTCTAAAACACTTCTAAAAAAAAAAAAAAAAAATAATAATAATAATAATAATAATAATAATAATCATAATCATAATTAAAATTAACAGTTTTGAACTTATCACCATTTCCTCTAGGTATTATTCAATCACTCGCCGCACTGTTTACTTGTCGAGTGGCCACAGTAGTGTATCAACAATTTTCTTCATGTTTTTAATTTTAAAATGTTTATGCCTAATTATTTACATATTTAGATGCCTTAGTAGCAGAAAACCGGAAAATCCAGAAATCGGGAATGCCTCAGGCCTCAAGGAGTCCGGATAATTGGTCCGGTACACTGTAGTGTCTTTTTTAAATTGTTGATAAAAAATATTATGCTGTGTGAATAGTAAACACTTTTTTTTTAAATTATTTTTTTTTTAATTATTAATTATATATAAAGTTGTATTTATACTGTTATACACATGCACTTTTATGTCAAGCACAAAAGAATAAACTAAGAATTTCGAAAACAATTTTAATGTGTTTATTAGTAGCTCTCAGGTTTTGAACGAATTCTATTTTTGTAAATGAATATACATATACATATATATATGTATACCAGTTTCTGGTGCGTTGTAAAACAGGAGTGGTATTCATTTGTTATAGAGCAATACCTGCCAATGCATTTCCTTCCCCGCACACAAGAATACATATATATAAATTCTGTAGAAACATTTGCGGCATTTTGTACTCTGGTTGGCAATAGTTATAGACATCTACTTAAAGCCGAATAGTATTTATCTGTCAGCTGTGGTCTTTTTGCACCAGTTGTACAGTAGGTTAATATTTTATTTCTGGGTCTGCAATGTGAAATGTTTCTACAATATTTTCAAAATCGTTTGAATTTATGGTCGATTTGTATTGTTGGAACTGGATACTCTTGATGTGTTAAATATTTAAAGTTAATAGTTTGAATTCGATCTAAACGTACATACAAACTTTCATTTTATGCAGATATTTTAAATGGCTTCATTACTTCGCGATTTTTAATAATTTTCCTTAAAAATTGGAATTTTTTTTTAGGTACATGTAGTCAATCCATACTATCAGATTATCTACGTTACTAATAAAGTAGCCACCACAGATGTGAACTTTAATGATTGCACTAGATAGCATTAAATTTTTAGATAACTATTCAACACACTAATACATTTCAACAGTTTTAATGCCAACAGACAGTTCAAGAATTTAACAAGATTACAATGCTGTATTGATATGTAGTAAATGCAGAACTTGTTATTGTTGGGCACCAATTGCTGTGCCTATCGTTTCCAGTGCCACAGACCAAGCTGCCTTGTCTCCCTCAGCATTAGCTACAACGTAATCCGTTATCACTGTGAACATTTTCTGAAACAAAAAGTAAATTGGACGCACCATGTCAGTTTTAATTAGCAATGTATTTTAATATATAAAATTTTAGATCCAACTTTTTGAAAGTGAATTTTGCACAAAAAATTTTGAATTTCATGCCCCGACTAAAATTTGAATTCTGAATTCTGCAATTATATCAGTTTACCTGGAAGTTTTGTAAAGTTATGTTCCTGGTTTTGTGACTGACAGCCACTGGTTTGACTGCATCTTTTAAGCTGTCAGCGTTATCAATGACGTCGATGAACTTGCCCAGAGCCGTCATGACGTCCATTGCTTGTTTCGCTACCTCGTCGTTTCCTGCCAAGTCGTCTTTAGATACACTTTCAAATTTCTTGAAAAAAGCCTGTTGATCGGGATTCTCCATCAAAAATCTAAAAATAGTCACATTGTTAGAAATTTCTAAATCTGACTATCCCATTCCGGGAATAAGAAAAAAAAAAAAAAAAAAATTGAACATTTTTCCACAGTTAGTTCATGACTTAGAATTTTTAAAAGCAATTGATCTTACTTGACAAATATTTTGACGGCATGCGTTTTCAAGTCCGTTGCCACTTTTTTCCACGATCCTTTCACAGATGTAGCTTGTTCCTCTGTGATTGTCATCTTGAACAGACTGAAGAAAATCTTAAACTTGTGTTCACATTTCAAAAAGTATAAACTGGATAATTACGGACAGTATTTCGTTACCCAGTTTATTTCAAGATACCCAACTCCAGGAACATAATTTTTTTACTTCATAATGATAAAGGAGATGAAAGTATTATATACGTAAAATTAAAACGAATTTAATGTACATATCCGTAATTTTGAAAAATTAAAGGCCTAATTATTAACAACGTACCAAAATTCGAAACAAAAGATAAAATAATTCGGGTCTTACCGAAAAATACAAAAAGCAGGTTTGACATCAAACAACAATTAGTTTCAAGAGGAGAAAGAACGTGCAAAAGTTTGTTATTTATACGTTTTTGTGCACGTGCATAACGTGCATGGTTACGTGCTTGCTGTCTGATTGGTTGGATGTTGTGGGGTTTCCTAATGAATGGAGAACAGGTGGAAACTGAATATGTGAGTGTAACTACTACTACTACCACTACTACTACTATTATTATTATTTTAAAGAAATAAAAACGTCACGGTGTCAATGACTAAAGTGCTCGTTATCGTGTCTAGGGATTTAGAACTCGGTGACTTCGTAAATTTTAAACTGTGACAGTATATATATATATACACATATACATACACACACACACACACACATATATATCCACTAGATAAATAACACATAAAGAAGAGTGCAGTTTGAGTTATTTATTTATATACAGAACATATTTTGTAATAAAATAAAATAAAATAACACTTGTAAATTATTTATGGTTTTGTGGAAATACGGAATCAAATGAATTCTAATTAAAAACGGAATTGGTCACGGGACAATCAAGTTATTACATTAATATAAGTTTAAGTTACACCTCCGTGTTCATCAAACGTAACCGCCGTGTTGGGTAATCCTCCCCCTTGCCGCTGCTTCTTCGAGACCAGAACTTGAACCTTGAATCAACCACCGAAGACCGTATACATTAGACTCGCGGAATACACCAGGCTGGACACATTTTAAAGCTGTATTAGTTTGTGACTCAAAACACGCCATAGCATGGCAGCTAATTAATGTTACTTTTAAAATTTAAAAACTGCCCATAAAAGTTTGTTATCGTGTATTTTCCTGTAAAAGAGTATTACAGATGGTCAAAGAAACTTTAATTAAAGGCAGTTTATTTACTGATTATAATTATTAATACATATTAACTTCATATTTGTCGTTTATTTTATATTTTCTCCATTTCATATATATATATTTATATATATATATATATATATATATAGAGAGAGAGAGAGAGAGAGAGAGAGAGAGAGAGAGAGAGAGAGAGAGAGAGAGAGAGAGAGAGAGAGAGAGAGAGAGAGGATTTTATATAGTATTCTAACAAAATATCTATTGTTAGTATATACAAAAGAAATGTATCTAATGAAATGCAGTTTCATAGATAACCGGGTTTTACGATAAACAAAGTCGAGAATATTAATTTTAATCACAAAAAAAAAAAAAAAAAAAAAAAAAAAAAAAAACCGAAATATATATATATATATATATATATATATATTTGAAATTCCAGATAAACAACAAAATAATAATAATAAAAATCAAGAGATACTTAAAATTTAAACTTCAGCCTTGTCTGAAGTTCCGGTATTTCTCTGAGATACTGATACTGTAGTTTTTTTAAAGAGTGTAAAACTCTCGTACATCACACACAAACATCTTCACAACTGTATGTGTATATGAGGCTAATTTTTTGTGATTAATGCAGTAAAACCATTCACACAGTGATGCATCATATGAATATCTATCACCAGATCTATTTGTTTGTTTATTTAGTTTTGTTATTATTTATCTGTGATTAGTCTTTCAGTTGTTTATAAAAAAAATAATAATATAGAAACGTAGACGACAACTCTGCTTAGTTTGTTCAGTGAAGAAGAATTATTGCCCTTCTTTATTCTGACCGGCGCTTTTTCGATGCAGCTAAATAACCAAAAATTTATATTATGTTGAGCGGATTATTACATTAAAAGGTTTTTCTTCCTTTTCGTGTTATGTTCTTTTATTTTCTTTATATATTCAGGTTGTCTGTGGCTCAAATTTTGTTCTAAGAGAGGATAAATAACGAATAATGCTGGACAGTTAGCGAAACTGGCTATTTACATTATTTTATCAATGACTGTTGTCTTTGCTTTATAACAGAATATATTAAATTAAAATAAATAAATAAATAAATAAATAATGATTTTAAAAATGTTGATAAAACACTATTTAATTAATTAATTAATCTTGGATCGAGGATTTTAGAAAAACTTCAAATAATATTATCTGATTTCATCGCCTCCATGCTGCTCTCTAGACACTAGTTACAAATACTGATACTTTCTACCTTTATCACACAATATAACCAAAGCAAATGCCTTGCATTTGTTTAGATCAATAGTGAGTATTCCTTTTAATGAGTCAGAATATCGATGTCTGCCCAAAATTAAAAGGATAATTGATAATTGAAGATATTTAGTTTCTGATATTCATCTACTGAACTTTTATCTCAAGCCATGGATAGTGCTTTGCTTATGAATTGTTTATGCTTAGTGTATTCACATCAGTATTATGTTATTTAAAAAAGAGAGAGAATTATGTCATAACACTAAAGATACATCAATCTCAATACAGTAAGATAAATAAATAAAGTTAACTACTAATGAATTTGTAACTACTAAAAAAAGTGTTTTTAAATGATAACAAAATACAGGCTGTGCAGTGGAGTATTAGATGGTAACATTAAAAAAATGAAAAATACAAAAAATAAAATAATAATAATAATAATAATATATATATATATATATTTTTTTTTAAAGCACTGCCTCAGATTAATGTATATTGTATTTGAACACATGATCGTATAGTGAGACTCTGAATACCTTAATAATACCTAGAGGAAATGGTGGTAAGTTCAAAACTGTTAATTTTAATTATTATTATTATTATTATTATTATTATTATTATTATTATTATTAATTTTTTTTTTTTTTTTTTTTTTTTTTTTTTTAGTTTTAGAAGTGTTGCCGATGGTAGTAAGTAGAAATAGGAAATCTTTATTGTTCAATTTAACAACAACAACAACAATAATAATAATACTGATGATAACGATAATGACAAAATAGTTATACAGGTACGGAACCAATTATCCGGACTCCTTGAGGCATGAGGCATTCCAGATTTCTGGATTTTCCGGTTTTCTGCTACTAAGGCATCTAAATATGTAAATAATTAGGCATAAACATTTTAAAATTCAAAACATGAAGAAAATTGACGATACACAACTGTGGCGATTCGACACGCGGCGAGTGACTGAACGCCACGCGGCTTGAAAGAGTAGTTCCGGTCTGGAGAGGACAACACCCGTTCGTATTTACACCAGTTCTTGACAATAATAATAATAATAATAATAATAATAATAATAATAATAAAATGATAATTTAAAAAAAAAAAACCAAAAACAACAACTACAACAAGACAAGTTCGAAGAAGAAACTCGTAAGGTTGCAAAAGCCACACATTTTTTCATATCGAATCTAAAATCAAACGCACTTCACTGTTTCGGCGTATCATACTTTACAATTACGTAATATCTGGTGATCATCGTTCTCGTGAGTGCTGGAACATTTCTCGATGCAAGAATGACACACATGTTGTTACTTGGCAGGTAACATTACTGTTCAGCTGAATACATTTTCCACTTGTTATTATCATAATTTCCAGCAGACACTGATTACACTGGCGTGTAATTGTTCGCTTTGTTCAGTACTGTACAGAACCAAGTTCGCTAACAGGTGTGGTTGTTACTGACAATGGTATAAATTATATAAGGATTTGGTCTATATTGTCGACATTTGTGCATCCTTGGCAGACTCTACTGTGAGAACTAATTGACGTGATATCGTGTCCACCCTTTCACATAGTTTGACACTTCAATAATTGTTCGACACAGCCTCTCTCTCTCTCTCTCTCTCTCTCTCTCTCTCTCTCTCTCTCTCTGTGTGTGTGTGTGTGTGTGTGTGTGTGTGTCTTTGTCTGTGATTTAGGATATCACTGTGGGAATATAACAGAAATAAATGCATCCGCTATTTAAACGTTTCCGTAAATTAATATGTAAAATAAAATGAGGAAGCAGAACAACAACATCGAGAAAGATGAGAAAAACAGCAAAAACAAAAGTAATGATCATGAGCATTATATAATAATAATAATAATAATAATAATAATAATAATAATAATAATAACGATAAATATTAAAATCTGCATGAAGAAAAAAATAATGACCCCCAATAATAATAATAATTTTAAAAAATGGTAATAAAATAAAGGTGTGTTCTGCTCGTCTACATATTTTAAACATAAAGTGTAACGTTTAAAAGGATATACTAACGGTTTGCATTAGAGCCGTTTAGCGGTATTAAATCCACTATAATCCAATTCAAACATGAAATTTAGTAGAACTACTACTTTATTTTGAAACTCGAACAATGAACAACTGAGTGTATAAAGGGAAATAGATTAGTGAGCAATACGTGAATATAGATGAAACCTAAAGAAATCGGGTTTGTATTGTTTTCAGTACGATATTTTGGAAGGAATATAATATTGATGAAAATAACTTTCTGTAATTTTGTATTTAATAATTTAATATCAGCAACAGCAGCAATGTTGGTAGTAATAAATAAAAGTAGAAATACTGTAATAATAGTATTAGTATTAGTAGTGGTATTGGTAGTAATAGTTGATATTGTTGTTATAGCAATAGTGTATTACTCGCAGCAGTAAGAGTAGTTGCAGTAATAGCAGTAATGGTATAGTAGATAATGATAGTAGTAGTAGTAATAGTAGTAGCAATAGCAGCAGCAGAAACTGCAAAAAATAGTAGTAGGAGTAGTAGCAGTAGTAATAGTAGTAATAATAATAATAATAGTAGTGGTAGTAGTAGAAGAAGCAAAGTTTAACATTCAGTTTTTATAGTAAAGATTTCCTATTAAGTGACAGCAGCAATAAATAAAATTAAATAGCAATGGCAATCAAAGTAACACTTGTAGAAGCAATTCATAAACTCACATTATTAATTTCTGTTTAAGTTTATTAGTATTTTATATAACATCAACTAATAGTATAGTAACGTGGACTGATTTTAATGCTGTGTTAGTTTGTCACACAAAACTCGCCATGTGTTGGCCGCTAACTAGTACTATATTAAATTTAAGAAATGCATTTTAAAATTTCGTCATCGTGTAATTTTCTGTAAAAGGATATTACGAATGGTCAAATAGAACTTTAATTAGTGGCATATACCGGCAGTTTATTTACTGATTATAATTATTAATACATATATATTTAATATTTTGTCGTTATTTTATCTTGTCTCTATTTCATATATATATATATATAGAGAGAGAGAGAGAGAGAGAGACTAGATAACATGTATATTTGTTTGTTAGTGTGTGTATGTGTGTGTGTGTGTGTGTGTGTGTGTGTGTGTGAATTAAAATAATAAAATATCCATAGTTAGTATGCAAATACAGTTTCATAGATAACCGGGTTTTACGTTAAACAAAGTCGGGATTATCAATCTTAGTCAAACGAACAAAAAAATATATATAAAAAATAAAATTATGAAAAAAAAAAAAAATAAATAAATAAATAAATAAATAAATAATAATAATAATAATAATAATAATAATAATAATAATAATAATAATAATAAAAAACACACTTTTTTAGTCGTTTTTATAGTCCTTCCTCCTTAATAAATTTAAACTTCTATGTTTGAGTCAGTACCAGCAGGAACTGGAACCTGTGCTTGTTACAAAATAATTTATATCTATTTATTTTGGTTTTCAATTGCTTACTTGGAAGATACGAAGAAAATTATGTGAAAATGGGTCTTTTTCTTTTCTTTTTCTTTTTATATTATTATTATTTATTTATTTATTTATTTATTTATTTATTTATTTATTTTATTTTATTTTATTTTATTTTATTTTATTTTTTTTTCACATGAGATAGCAAAAATAAAGAAAACGAGATGACACGATGTATTAATATTTTTAAATTAGGCTATTTAAACTGCTTAGGAAATTATTACGTAAACTTTATTTGTTATTTTGTTTTAACGATTCCTACTAAAGTTTCATGATATAATATAAAAAAAAAAAATCAAATTTCAGTGCCACTGCACTTTCTTACTACCTTTCTGAGAACAATACATCCGTCACATTTGATAAAATAAACGTAAAATAAAATTATAAATAGTGACTCTTCATTTTTATTTTGAACAGTGAATATTATGAATGACTGACATAGCTAAATGTGTTACTAAGAGTTTTCTTTTGTACAATACGGTCAAAATAACATATATATAATTCGATCTTATTTTAATTAACAGGTATCGAAGCACAAGGTATTCCTATAAATTTTTAAAATTTCTGATCTATGCAAGAATCATATCAAGATTTGTATCCATAATGGTGGTCTTGTTGAAAATTAAGAATTTCAGCAATAAATATATTTAAAAATCCAGAAATTAGTTTCCCTTATCCTTTTTTCACATCATTTCTTTCATCAGTTTCAAATTGCTCAAGAACTTTATAATAGTCATGCTTGTGTAAATAGATAAATAAATAACAGAGGAAAAGAAGTACTGTTAGTAGTTTTATAGTAATAGTAATAGTAGTAATATCTAAAGTTTTTATTTTTAACTAACACAGATTAATAAAGCGGTTGGATTTTATTTATTATTTACTTATTATTTGGAAATAATATTAAAAAAATGACATATTTTATTTTCTAACTCAAACTAATTTATTGCTTATGTTATTATTATTATTTTTTTTTTTTCCGCTATCAGAATAATTATAAACTACGTAAAATGTTTAATTTTTTAATAATGATGATGATGATACTACTGCTACTGCTATTACTACTACTAGTACTCCTTCAACTACTACTACAATTATTACTACTGATAATAATAACTATAATAATAATCATTATTATTATAATAGTATTCCTTAAAGTATGTAAATATATAAAGTTTATGGAACTTAAGTAAATATTTAGTACATACGAAATACATTTAATTAATTTAGCTTTGTTGATACCAATATTCCTAACCATATATTATTTTATCAGAATTATATTATTTTTATCATTATTATTTTTATTCGTTAGCTAGTTGCTGTTGTATATATATTAAAAAGATAAAAATATTTACGTATCATTCAGCGGTTTCTTGATGGCAAAATATAAATAATATTATTTGAGGAAACACCATCATAACAACAATAATAAAAATATCATAACAATGATGATGATGATGATAAATATATAAATAAAACAAATTAAAATTTATCTGAATTTTCCTCTTTTTACTGAGTAGAAAAACTAAATGAAACATTTTGAAAACATTTTTTTAATAATTTATTCAGTTTAGGTGGAATGGAGTGTTTGTGTGTGTTTGCGTGCGAGCTTGTGCTTAGTAAGAGAGAAAGAGCGAAAAAGAGAATTTGTGTGGGATGTACGGCTTCTGGATTAGTTAAATTCAAATAATCTTAAGAATTTTCAGTATAGGCAAAACATAAATTAAAATCTGAAAATAACACAACAACAACAACAACAACAATAATAATGATAACAACAGTAATAATAATAATAATAATAATAATAATAATAATAAATGTACATCGTATAACATGAAAATAATAACAATTATACTTAGCTTATAATAAATCACTTTTCGAATTCTTAAGGTTCACTTAAGATTATCATAAAGCCATAGGATCAAGTTTTCTATTCTCTGGAAAGTATGCGTAAACTGTCTTGCATTTGCTGTCTATCTTTGTCAGTGCAAGTCTTTTGAATCCAAGACTAGGAAAATGTCTAACATCGAACACAAAGTAAAAGTTTGTGTAAATAAATAGCCGTAAATATAGCAGTAAAATAATAATAATAATAATAATAATAATAATAATAATAATAATAAGAAGAAGAAGAAGAAGAAGAAAGAAGAAACAAAAGAATTAGTGAATATAAAAGGAATAAAAAAAAGAAAAAAAAAAATTAGTAATATATGTGTGTGAATGTGTGTGTGTGTGTGTGTAAATTTAAATACATAAATAATAATAAAAAGACAAAGAAATAAAAAATAAATAAGAATAAAAAAATTATTCTTTATCCACAAAACTTAAAAGTGATTAGAAAACGTTTAAGTGCTGAACTGGAAACATTCTTTAAAAAGAGAGAGAAAAAAAAAAATATATATATATATATATATATATGTAGTAATTATTAATTTCAAGTATTACTACATTACTAAAAATACTTACAGTGAAGCCCCGCCTACGCTTGGGTATAGTATAACAAGATACGTTTCGGTTGGCTATAGATATATGTCAATCAAATTAATAACGCATGCATGTATATTATTTTGTTGATTGACAGACGAATCACTGAAAACATTTCACGGTACTTGTTGTGGGCTAAACATACTGGTATATCTATTGGGTGTTTGATATTTTACCTCATTTTTTTTTTTTTTTTTTTTCTGAAGAAAACAGAACCAGAGTGAGACCGAGAGAAAGAACAGATTAAAGAAAAACTCATTAATCATTAAACTGACAAATATCAATAAGTCGGCTGGATTTTATTAAATTATTTACTTATAATTTTGAAATAACCTTAAAAATATATATGTATATATATATTTTTTCGTTTAGTTTCTGGAAATTAATGTTTCGAGCTAACGGTTAAAAAGATGAAACTTCTTAAGGATATGCGTGTTTATAAAACATACGTCTTTCATCGATTTGCGAAATATGTTTAACTGCAGAATACCATTAATCACTGTCGACTCGATAGTCTTCTCTGGTGCGATATCGGACACCTGCACGTGACCTTCTTGTTTACAGAGGGCGCTGGTCTTACCGGAAGTGGTTTGTTGAATAGTAACCCATCATGGCGCACAGCCATGACTGGATTTTACAATCTGCGAGTTTCTTTTGGATATTTTCTTTACTTCTAAGTGAATCTCAAAGTAAAAGAACCCAGACATGTAAGTAACATGCAGTTAGATTATTTTACTTAAATACTTCCAGTTAAACGATTTCAGTATTCCATAACATTTTTACATCGGCAGGGTAAAGCAGACGGTTTATTTTTTTTGTCTGGGAGACAATGATTATGATATTATTTGTATTAAAATTCGAAACGTGTTATATTATTTATTACCATACGAAGCTGAAGTAAATGTTTATTCTTATATCATAAATTATCTGTTCAGTTCATAAAAAGCATAGTTAAAGGAAGGAAAAAAGGAAACGAGTGGAGAAGAAAATGACACATTCATGGTTTGCGTTTTGTCACCAACCTGTCGATAAATATTGCCCCCCCCAAAAAAAAAATACAAACAAAAAACCCCCCATATATTTCGTCTCTGATAAGGTCAGGTGTAGTCAGCGTCAATATTAATGATTAGATGTTGCTTCTTTTTTCTTTATTATTTCTTGGGGTTTTTTCAGTAAGAAATTTGCAGTCGTGCAGTGATAGTTGTGTATTGTGCGGAATGCACTAAACGCCTTTGTTTGGACAACCTATGCAGTGGCTCCGGCACCCCTTTAATTTGTCTGGCGCTCTGACCGTGGCATATATTGTGCAAGCTGCTCGTCTGTGTGTAGTGCATAAAACAGCCACGCGACCTGGATATGCATGACTGGGATCAATGCAATTGGAACAACATTAATTTTCATTAAACCACACACACACACACACACACACACACACACACATATATACACATGAAGTGTTAATAAAAATTATACATTTAGATTTTTGGCATAGTTACTGAGTTCATTTTTTGTTTAACATTTAAATATCTTGTTTTATTATTTCTTTATTTCATTGTTGCCTTTATTGCTATTTCGTTTTTTATTTGTGTTTTAAAATACATCAGTTACAGAAATACTTGTTTACTAATTAATTTTGTTATTACCTATGAGAAGAATTCTAATCCATTTCAGTAGACATTTTTGTTAACTTATTTTAATTAATATTATTATGTTATACAAATTATATATAAAAAGAAAAAAATAAATAAAATTTAAACAGTAAATAATAATAATAATAATAATAATAATAATAATAATAATAATAATAATAATAATAATAATAAAAGTGAAAGAATGTAGATATAAAATAGAAAATTGTACTAGAAGCACTTGGTGCTTTCACATGTTTTGCAGATGTTTGGAATTGATGGCAGAAACTTCAGTATGAATATTACCTGTTTATATGCTGTACAATGTTTCCACTAGATTAAATCTTTGTTTCACACTACTTGTTGTCATATTTTCATTTATATTGTTTTTATTTTTTAAAACAGTGATGTCTGAGGCCATTTTAATAAAATGGAATATATTTCTTAATTAAATAAAACTTCAAAAGACCTGTCTGAAAAATACAAGTATGATTCCAATTTATGTTTCATTACTTGAATTTAATTGCATAAAAACATAAAAATACGTAAATACAAATATTTAAAAAAAATCTTATTCCTTTATATTATATTATATTGTTAACTTTCTAAAGTTAACTTTCTTTCCAGGTTTTAATTTGTCTTGGAATTTTCTAACCAGTTTAAAGATAGCATAACACACAGATTACTTTGTCACACTCACTGTCCTCAGAGGCTCACATCCACACTGTCTAGGGATTTTCACAGTGATGGTTTGTGTTAGACTTGGGGGTTGATGTTCAGATTAAGAGACTGACAACAATCATCCTTACTATACAACTGAAATTTAGAGAAGAAAAATAATCAGATATTATTTCTACAGCACTAGGCAGAACAGGAATTAGTCTAAGTAATGCAACAAAAGGTTTGATATAGATACCATATTTTAAGGCAGTGATCTACCAATGAAAAGGCAGGAAGATGTCTTTCCATAATAATCTATGAATACAAACTGAAAAGTACAGTGGTACCTATTTTGCATGGATACCTGTGGGATCAAGCAAAAGAACCCTAAATTGTATGTGTCTTCTCATTAGAAGGGACAAAAATTACAGACATTTTTTATAATCTTTATTCATATCCATCACACCAGTATCCATATTTGTCATGGCTGGGCATTGCTTTCTTCTAAAATACAATTGCAAATATATTAACTTTATTGTTGGATGTAAATAAAACTTATTTTGCATATCATAAAATTCATAAAAAGCATTAGATATATTTATGGTTTAAAAAATATTCTGTCTTTTTTTCATTTTTATCACCTGAAACGTCTGCTAAGATGTTTATAAAATATAAATATGCATGATTTAATTATCAGTGCTTTGCAGGAAATGGGCATACACCATCTTTAATAATATTGAATGAAGTTGCTGTACAATAAAATTCTTTATTTTGGAGGAAATGAATTCAAATTGGTACAGCTGACCATTTTAGCAGTGGACTAATAATTAATAATCTGTTTGTGGCTGTGTTCAGTAGGTGTCCACTGACCTAAGAGACATATCTATTGAAAATCAGTTGGAATTCAGGAAAATGACCATAAACCGTAGTCCAGTGGTGATTCTTACAGATAAAACAGTTAGATCCTCAATGAATCCAACATTTCATTACTGCTGAGAAAATGTATACAATTGTATACAAACTTTGCATATGAGAAGAAAAACTGTAAATTGTCCATTAATGGATATTTAGCAGATCTGTTTCCATAACGGGAACTAACACAGAACAAGACTCATAGATTAGCATGATTTTACAAGAACACAATTAGCTCAATTTTATCATATCAGACCTGATTGGGCTTATTTTCAGACAAATTTTTTCCATGCACATTGGTTTATTGTAATCACCTGCACATGATATAGAGTTATGCAGTTAGAATCATCTGTAATAAAAAGCCTGTGTGAGTGATGCATATTCACACTAGGATTCTTGTTTCATGTGTGCAACACCAAAACCTTCAATTGCATTAGTTCACTGGAGTGTAGGTAATTGTCTTACAAAACACAAAATATTTCTCATTAGTGTTGACTCTAAGTAGTAGATATCTGATGAGATTCTTTCTCTGGTTCATTCTTCTTATTGAATTCAGTCTAAATTACAGTTATTTATCAAACTTTGTTTTAAACATGTAAACATGACATTTACTTGTATAATACAGAGAATGTTTAGAAAAATAACTTTGATCGAGGTAATTGTTGATGACTAACCAACATTTATTACTTTTTAATTTGAGACTAGGACAGTGATTGCTTTTCTCGCCTTCAGCAACTTTCATTAAAAATAAAGATGCTTTCTTAATGCTAAACACTCAAGAATGAGGAGCATTTCATTGCCCAATTACTTCTTGATGTATTCGTGGTACACTGATGGAGGAAGATCATTATGTACATAGCTCTGCCTTGTTTAAATATACATCTGTATGTCATACGTGTTAGCTTTTGACATTCCTGGAATGTTTGTCCTAATCAATAATGGGAACAAGTCCAGCCAGTGAAGTGTCCACTTTGAGTGAAACCAGAGTGCAAACAGGTGCCTATGAAAACATGGAGCAAACACTGCTGGTGGAATTTTTATACTGAAGCTGCAAATGGCTAAGATAATATTGATATTTCATATCATTCATAAAACTTAGATTCCAGCTCTATTTGTCTAATGAACAAACCTTCTGCAAAGTTGATGGCAAGATTAAGTTCAATTTTAAATAAATGTGATTTCTCTGGAACATTGTATTGCTGAATATTCAGTGGATCCCTCAGAGCATTTCATTTGGAAATCAGATATTAATGAATCACAATTTATCATGCTCCTGAGCAAACATATATATATATATATATAATCCATACAGATGAAGGATTGAAGTCCTACAAAGGTTATTTACAGGAATGTTTTCAAAACTAGTTTTTTTCCTTATAAATGAAGACATAGATGTTGAAGAGTATAATAAATAAAAAAAATGTATCCACCCAAAACACACACACACACACATCCACACACACACACACACACACACAAACATAGAATGATAGATATACAGAAATGTACATAAAAGAATGTAATCACTTTAAAAACCATGTAATAAAGAATATAATAGTAATACAGTGTGTACAAATCTACTTATTTGATAGATATGACTAACTGATATTGCTGAATGTGGCTTTTAACAAGTATAACTATAATGTTAATGTATTATTACAACACGATCTGTCTGTGATCAGTGTCATATACATTAGTAGCCTAAGAAAAAGAGCCAGTAAATGTATGTTTGGGAACAGGATTGGCAAATTGCATATGATGTTTCACATCATTATTTCTTCTTTCATGGAAACTTGCTCAATCACATATTTGAGACTATCATATGTTATTCTTTGAGATGTCAATTTGAGAGTAAAATCCTCTAATTCCTCCAGTAAGACTCTCACAAAAGACATTAAATGATAATACAGCTTTCACATCACTTCCTTAGAGGCATGTTTCTAGACATTTTTGATTTATATTGACCATATTCTGGTGATTTTAATTCAGATGGGTCATCTTCATCTGACAGTTGAATCGTGAGAAAAAAAAAAAATAATAAAAAAAAAAGAAATTAAGAAAGACATAAGAAATGGTTTGAAGATAGCAAACAAAATTAACTTGATTTTTATCCTATCATCACCATATCTTGCCACGACATTGCAGAATAAATGTATGTTGGTTAATTTCACTTTTGGTACAGGAATTGAGAAACTTCAATAAGATATTGCAGTTAAAGATCCAGATTTTATCTGTAATTGTTTTATGAATCATTGATGAAGAAAAATATTAGTATTCAACTATCTCAAAACTAGAAAATTCTTTTCTGTAAACTGATCAGTATTTAATTTCCTGCTATTCTGGAAGTATATGAATAAAAAAGTAATATTTATTCAGAATATATAGTTGATGAAGTAATTAACATTTCAAGTGAGATATCTGTGGCTGTTGCCAATATATATGTAACTGTAATATATTATTTGTAATTTGTCCATTCTGTGAAAAAAAAGAATAAGCATCTTAAAGTCAAAGGATGATCGATCAGTCCTCCTTAATGATCAGCATTCTATATATTTTTATTATTTTTTTATTTGTGTTATGATGGATTCATTTTGAAATATATTTCTACAGCAAATTACCTTAGACTTGTAGCCGACATGAAAAGTATAGAAATATTATTCACTACAATCACATATGCTTTCAGCTTTACATCTAGATAATGAAAAACACATTACAGATATTTAAATTCCCAGTTACTAGAACAGTAATGCAGTTCTCTAACTATTCTTTTTGTTTGCTTTTAATTTACATCAAAATGTATGGTTTAGTAACTTTAGTTGAATTTGTCTCAAACCACAGCATTTCTTTAAATTCTATGTAATCTCTCTGATCAAAGGTAATAATTTGTATGACCCACAAAAAAAATCTTTCATGAAGTCTTCACACTCTGTCAGATTTACAAATTATATCTGACAGTAAAATTCACATTAAGGTCTTTTGAAATTGTCAAGCCTTATCAGAGACTATCTGTCCAAGGTTAAAATAACATTGTGTTCTGCATTTATATGAACAAATGGCCTCTATCACCTTGTTCTTGGTAACAGAATCAAATGACTAATAAAATGACCATGAATGATAATAACTCCAAGCTATGGTGCATTTTTTTGAGTCAAACAGTTGGTTTAACTTTCAGAGCCAATTTCAGCTGTGTTTGTTCAGAAGGTCTTTAGCTGGCCAAATGGGGTGTAATTGAAATGTACTGGAATGGGTGGGTTGTCAGAGGCAACAAAAGACCCTCTCAGCATGGCTTCAAAGCATTTTTCTGGTCTGTTACCCATGAAAGGTTTAATGCTTTTCTAACATACATCCTATGTTAACAGTTTGTGAAGTGTGCTGGAGCAGGCTGGCATGTTGAAAAAAATCCATTCAACAAGTTCCCAAAGATTTTTTTTCTCCTTCAGGAACAATTCTCTGAACAGTCACTCTTAAAATAGTGATGTTCTAAAGGTGTTTTAATATTATTGAGGGTGGGGAGGGGAAGGAATAAGAAAAAATAAACTAAATAAGCTTCAGCATGAACTGTGATCAAGGTGTTCTTTGGCAAAGCTATTTGTTTTGGTATCTGTGAATCCATTTACCATCAACATTAAGTGAAAACACACCTGGTCCATTATCCATTGCCTCTAATGCTGTATAATCATGCATGTTTTTTTCCTCATCAGACTAGTTGGTAACAAATAATGACATTGTTAATGATAATGATGATAATTCTGTTGCATGTGATGATGATAACAGTACATTTTGCTTCCATTAAAATATTAGAAGCTGATAAATATAACTGTATCTATACATAATAAGAAAGTTATAGCTAAAAATGGACTGAAGGTTAACCCTTATGTTAAATATATTATATAAAAGCAAATATATATATGTATATATATAAAGTAACTGTCTGTCATGGATCCTTTAATTGCTGTGCTCTCTCACATACATTTCTAAGTTTTATAAAAATGCATATTCAGATCAAACTTATTTTTAAATTTGTTTCTATACTACTTTTCATTGGGTTTAATTACATAAAGAAATTGTATTAATTATATTAACTAATCTGACTTTTACTAGTGGTTTGAGAAAATAAAGTATTTATTACCTTTAATTTATTATTAAAATAATTAATTGAATGTCCCCTATTTTTGGTTTCTTTTTCAGCTTTCACTCATATTTTTATCCATGTTGCATCTTTTTGTTTTATGGATGTTATTTGCTTTTATATATAATAACCTATTTTTATTTTTTATTTTTTATTTTTTTATACACAAATTCTGAAATTAAATATGCACAAAAGGTAAAAAGAATAAATAAATAAAGATGAAAACTAACAGAAACAGTAATTAAAAGTATAATATCAATCCTGTCTGCAAATTACTCCTGCCGCAGTTTGTGAAAAAGAAGTGCACATTAAAGCTTGGAGGTATACATTAATGTTCCCACATTGCACACAGGCTGTGTAAGTATATATTATGGATAGATCTGGGCTTCCAGATTAAAATCTGAATAAAATTGTAACTTACACTGCTGCTGAATCTGCATTTACTGTTAATAGACTACTTGGGAATTTAGTTACTGATAGAGAAATGTTAAAAATAAATCTCCCATAAAATGATGTTTAGAGAAACTTCAACAATAATTTACTTACTGACTTATTAAAATTTTTATATCTGATCATATTTCTATTTTTTGATCATAAACAAAATGGCAACTCTCCATTAATTGCTTTAGATCTATAAAACAAACACAAATGTACTTTTAATTAAAAACCATATTGGCAATGGCTGATCTAGAGAACAATAAAAATAATACCAGATGTATCAACATCACAATTAAAAACCAAACAATTTTCTAACAGTCTTGAGATTTGTTGACTTTTTTTCTCCTTATATTTCAAACTAATTTGTGAGTTTTAAGTCATGATTATGGAGGCCACAGATAAGAAGTGATGAAAGATGAAACCATGCTGTACATTTATCTCACAGACTTTGTTAGTTTAGTTGATCTCAAAGTCATTTGGAAGGGCATCCAAATAGCTGCACAGAATATAATATGAACAGTGTAGCTTTTAGCAGTTTCTCTCAGACACAAACAAGAGAAAGAATAGATTCGTTTGTAGCATTGTCAGAAAAAAAGAAGAATAAAGTTGAAAATTAAAAAAGACTCAGTGATGACAAATACATAGAACCACAAACATCTTGATAAAATACTTCATAAAATAATGTTTTGGTTTTGGTTTTGGTTATAATACTGTGACAGAGCAAGATTTAGTATTAACAATAAACATAATGAAACATTCATTACACTTTTAAACAACAAACCAGCTTAATAAACACTGGTTTATGTTAACATCAGGACTATTAACATAAATAGACAGTATATAATCTGATCTACCAACACAATAAAAGCAGAAATATCTAGTAGATATCTAGTAAAAATTTAAAATAGTTTAATAAAAGGGCTGACCAGATAAATGAAAAATCTGTTTCTACTGAATAATAATTCCAGACCAGCGTTGTTATTTTCTAGGTCAACATGTACCTTGCTCCCTAGCTACATTCCCCAGAATTACCTCAAAAGCAAAATTAGAAAACTAATAACAGAGAATATAAATAAAATAATTACTCTGTGTTATAATACCATAATGTACTTAACTAATAATTAAAATCACACATACTGTTCATAAATGAATATTGGTTGGTTGATTTTAATAAAGTTTGTTGTTCTTTGCAAATCATGTTGAAATGGGTGAAATAAATTATTTATTTTTACAAAATAATTTTACAAAATTAAGTCTTGTTCACTTTTCTACGGTATTAATACACAATAATAACTTTTTTTAACTGAAGTTTATTAAATTTTAATTAATTTTAAAATACTATTTGTAAACTAGTATATGAACCTGCTAACTTACTTAAAAAATAAAAATAAAAAACCATCCTTTAGATTTATGTTCAAGAAAAGTTTTCAGATTTTATTATTATTATTATTGTTATTTTTGTTTTGTTTTGTGTGTGGTAAATAATTGTAAAACGTTTCTTTTATTATTTTTGGTTATTTATTTTAAAAAAAGAAGAAATAAAATATGCTGGTGCCTGCCTCTCTACTAGTTTATTTTTGCAAATGTATGTACTAATATGCATGATTTTAAAGAATTTTCTGGAAATAATCTTGCAAATTCTGATTTTTGTTTGAAATAGTGGTATACCTTTTTGGAAGTAAGTTTATTATATTTGTAAATACAGTTTAATGATAACTCAGTCTCACAGTGGCATATTAATGTGTAAACTGTCTGTAATTACATATATTAATTACATCTGATTTGATTATAAAAGTTCTGTAATTTGCAATGGCTATATTCTAGTTTATTTTTCCTGAAGCAGTACGCTCCAAAATATTTTAGAATGTTATTTTATCATTGATATTTGAATGTGACATAATAGAATTGTGCTTAAATAATTAACAGTGAATGACACAAATGTATAGACTCCAGCACTGTCAAAAATGAAAAAAAAGAAAAAAAAAAAGAAGTAAGAATAGAGAAAATCTCTGGCTACAGAATGTATCTATTTTAATTATATGAATGAACATTTAAAATAAAATAATTAAGAAAAGACATAATAGAAAATTTTAGAATATTTACGATTGTAATCTAAGGTTAAAAACAAAAAATAAAAATCTTTAAACTGTTATTAAGAAGTATGCATGTCAAGTTTCATTTGCAATTAATCAAAAGTGTTTGATCTCAATTTTAAAACAAATAGAGGCTTTGAAAGTTCAATTTCATTTTTTCTTATATTTTAAAACTGTGAAGCAGTTATATTTCAGAAGGCAAACATCAGTTTTATAACAAGTCATTTTCATATTATCAGTTTTAATTAAAGAATTTTTATCTCTATTTTGAAAAAAAGAAGTAAAGAAAAATAAATAATTGTAATAAAAAAAAGCCAGTCCAATTTTTCTCAAAGAGTTCTTGTTTTCATATATCACTTCTTAATGTTAATGTGTCATCTGTTTGTTTTTATAATTGCTCTCAGCTCTAATATTTATTAAATAATAAATGGGTTTTTTATTATGAATATATTGGTTTTGATGTTTATTTTATATTAAAGTATTTTTTTCTCCATAATTTAATATATCATAATCATACAAATACTAATAACTATTTAATTTATTTAGAGTACCTTATAACTCTACAACATAAATTCATTTGAACATTTGTTTTTTTATTATGTATTGTCGATTATGTGATTATCCTAGTTGTATCTCTGATGTTTAAAAGGAAGTTTTAAAAGAGAGTTTAAATGATAATGTATACTTAAAAAGACAATCTACAGCTATATTATTACTATCAATTATTAATTACTGGAGAAACATATAAACTTGATTGCATCAGATAAATATTGAAGTACATGTGAATATATTTTTTCCTGTTTCATGCATTTTGCATAAACAGAAGATATCCAAAAATAATAATAAAAAAATTAGAAAACTATTATGTGATAAAGTAATATTAGTCATCTGTAAAAATAAAAAATTATTCTTGTGTCAAATTATAAATTCTTGTATTTTTTGTATTAATCTTTGAGTGTGTATGTGTGTGTTTGATTTTTTCTATTAGATTTTATTTTATCTTAAGACGCCATATCTTTGAAAATCTTTTTAGGCCTACATAACAAATATAATTCAATTACATTAAAACATTTTAAAGTCTTCATGTTTATTTATATATATTTTGTTTACAATATTTTTCACATTATATTTTCAGATTTTATGCAAAATCCAGATTGTGCAGACAGAAAGTACTTAGGAGGAGCAACAGTATTTTCACATAACCTGAAGCAGAATGTTACCTACAGTTCACCTGTTGAGTGCACTATGACATTCAGAGCACAGAATAAAAACTGGAAGCTTATGTTGCGAATGTTGGAATTGGATATACCAGACAGGACACCCAAAGGGATTTGTAATGATGCACTTTATTTCTTTGACAGTGAAAGTCATCTCACACGCGCAATGGTGAATTTGTCTTCTTGTTGTTGTTTTTTTTTTTTTTATTTTTGCATGAGTTTGTATATATATATATATATATATATATATATATATGATTTCTGTTTAATATAATTCAAATGTTTAGAAATCAGATGCTGAATGTATAATCCTCACTTAGACACATAGTGCATCTAAATAACTATCAGTATTATTAAATTTTTTTGGTTTGCCTTTTATTATTGTATTATTTTTATATTTTTTAAAATAATCTTTTCTGGTAATTAAAATCAAAACTAGCTGCTGCTTGTAAAAAAATTCTTTGAAGAAAAAAGGATGTTTTTAAATTTATTTATTTTTGAGACATCATAGAACATGCTAGAATATATTGTCTTCAATAAATTAATTAGAATTTGTATTGTATTTCAGATAATTAATAAAACTTTAAATATGTCTAGAGAAATTTTTGAAATGTTGTGTTGGCAACAGATGATTAGAAACTTAAATAAATTATTTCTCTTCTTTTTTCAAGTTACTTTCCAGGGATTTATTTTAGAAATGATCTGACTTGTGAGATTTGAAACTTGAAATTATAAATAAGGCTGTAGATTTTTAAAAGGAGTTTTGATAAAAAAAAAAGTTTTATTCATTTGAATAACTAACTGAAATGAAGTTCTTTGTCCATTAAAAAGCAATGTTACATAGATTTGGTTACAAAAACAGCAGAAAGTAATGTTTTTTTTTCTGAGTATAACAGAGTAATGCTAAACACTTTTATCTGATCTGAATGACTTGGCCTAAGGGCACAGAGGCAGAAAAGAAATAATGTAGATTTTCCACATAGTTAATAATAATCTCTCCTGCCACAGCTTCTGATCATTCCTTGGATAGATTATAGTTATAAAACTTTCCAGTTGAAAAAATTATTATCTTTTATGAGGTAAAAATTTACTAGCTGTTAGGTCTTGTTCAGCAGGCCTGGCATCCATTTATCTGATAGAGAAAAATCCCTATATATATATATAATCCTTTTTATCTTTTTTTTGTTGTTTGTTACCTTTCAGCTATGATGGGTTTTTTGGGGAAAGGTCATAACTCTTGTGTCTCTCTATGGTAGGCTTATGGCAGGGTGTCTTAATGTTGCAAACATTGACAACTTTGCTTCATTAAAAGAACATTAGTTCAATGGTAATAAAGTTTATTGATTGGTCAGACCTCATAGCACATTCAAACATTACCTGACAATAAATTTGTCATGGAGCACTGAGACCGCTTAGCTGCATGGAGATAGGATGTTTTTGCACTTGCTTTTATGTCCCAATAAAATTTTCTTTGCCAGCAGAGGTTGAGAAGCAGTGGTGTTTAGTTTGTTTAATGTTGTTTCTGAGAATTAAATAGAAAGAAAATCATTGAACAGGCCTAGCTTGTAAATTTGTAAAATGCAGCATTGAAATGTTTAAAAATAACTGTTTGAAACACTATATTTAATTGCGTACATATATAAAGATCTGTTTATTTTTTATTCCTTTTTCTTTCATATATTATGTAGTACAAGAAGATACTCACTTGTATGAGTGTGTTATAATTTTTTTTTTAAAAGATATAAATCGATACATTGATAAGAACAAAATCTCTGAGGTATGTTTCTTCTTGTAGTTGATGAAATACAACTGAACAATAAAATCTTTTCTTTCTTCCTAACATGGAGAGCTTACCTGCTTGGTCCTGACATGACTTCTTACATTTCAAGTCACAAGGTTAATAAAAGTGTGTAAATGGAAAGATGGACATTTAAGATAATAAAAAAAAAACAACAACAACAACAACAACAAAAAAGCAATAATAATAATAATAATGAAATAAAAAAAAATAAAAATCTTAATATGCACCTTACATGCTTCATGTAAAATTGTGCTGCTTTATGTTAAAAATGTTAAAACTTAAACGATATTTTTATTTTTATAATAATAGAAGTTATAAATTATTGAATTATTTTTAGGTGTTATAGTAGGAACCTAGAACCCACTAGTTATAGAATGTGATTTAAAGTGCACCTATGGCAACTGATTGTACTTTTGTACATTACAAAGCTATCATTAACAACACACTTAATAAACATACAAAGATAAAATTAAAAAAAATTATTACTATTTTTTGTTTTATTTGTAATATTTGTATTGTAAATTATGTGTGTGTATGTCTGGGTAAGTTTATCTTTTCCTCAAATATCACAACACAAAAATGTATTTTTAAGGTGAGAAAAAAATATTTTTCATGAAATTGTTTTTTTTTAAAAACAAACAAGCGATGACAATAAAAATAATAAATAAAAAGGTAGATTATAAGCTGTTTTCCTGAAACCAGTTATTTATTAACCTTTTGAATATTTTTATTTCTATTTTTATTTTTATATTTTTATATTTTTTGTGTAGAAAGTATGTTTTTGAAATACATTTTAAAATGATAAAACAGCCAAAACAAAAGAGAAATATTGGTGAATTTTCAAACATTAAAACATTATTTCTTTAAATCAAGCAAAGTATAAAATATTGAAATTATTTATTTATGTTAAAAACAGCAGAATGAAATATGCATTTCAAATCTTTGCTTTTTTCCGTCTACCCAGGAAGAAGCAGGGGGCAATGCTGGTCTCTGTGGAAACATCTTACCTCCAACATTATATTCTACTGGAGAGTTTTTAACAGTGCATTTTAGGTAAGCATTTGTTAATATATTTACTTTCATTACTAGTTTGTTGCTAATTTCTAAACAACACATAATAGTATGTAATGTGATTTAGTTAAAACGACAGAAATAAAAAAAATTCTCCTAATATTCTAATGTAAAAGATTGTGGGTTTATTTTTTATTTTTTTTAAAAATGAAATAAATAAAAAAATAAAAATTTAAATATGACTCAAATGCTCAGGTAACTTTGAGTTTATGTGCTAGGTCATGCAGATAATCAGTGAATTACCATGCCTCACCCCCAAATTTCTGATTTAAAATTTTTTATTTATTTATTTATCTTTTTTGTTTTTTTTTTTTTTTTTTTTTTTTTGTGCAAATATTTTATTTAAAAAATATAAAATATAAATGGCTAGAATTGACAATTTGCATCTTTCAAGTTGGAGCTTCTGGAGTCCCCTGACCCCTTGCCCAAATTATTTTGCCTCAAGTGTTTTTGCCTCATTTCAAAAAGTGTCTAAATATGGCCATGACTATATACTAACATGTTTGTAGCAATCATACTTGATTTAATTTTGTTTTTTTGTACTTTAATTTTTAACATATATTTTAAATCCATTTAACATAATGAGGATATTGTGTCCTCTTTTTAGTTTAAATATCACAATATAAATGAAAATTTATGTAGTTTTAAAAAAGAAAAAATTATCACTCTTTTTTTTAACACATTTAACAGGTGAGTGTGGTAAAAAAAAAAAAAGGTCTTAAAAAGGAAATAAATTTCCTGAGTTAATGAAACTGTTATCTGCATTTGTGTGTGTGCATGCTTATGTTCTGTCTTTAATAAGGGCTTCTTAGGATAATATATAAATAAAAAGTTGTATTATTATATATGTGGTTTCTGATGTCATTTATTTATGTTATTTATGCTAGAGAAAATGAAGATGAATTGGATTATATTGTCAGTAGGCCAGGTTAATTGAATTTTAAATTAATCTGCTTGCCAAGAAAGAAGCATTGTTTCTAAATAGCTACCAGGTATATATATATTTTGTAGATAACTATTATAATAATAATGTAATGAAAAACAGAAACTGTTACGCTAATATTGTAGTGCCTTTGAGCATTACTGTTAAATAATGACAGAACTGCAGGTTTGTATAGTATGAAGTTAGTCATTTGGTGCAGACATTTATGATTTATTTATATTTTTTTCTTTTTATTTTCTTCATCTTCTTATTTTTTGATAACTTTGAAGTTACATAATTAAAAAAAATGTATTACTTTAAATATAGCTTATTGAAAACATATATCAAGAGATATGTAAATAAATATATGTGTTTTGTTTAAAATATGCCTTTTCAAATAATGTGTTCTTAATAGTTATATAATGTTCTTAATACATTTGTCAATGATAATAAAATAAGGCAGTGTGAATTACTTATATGTGTGTGTATGTGCATGTGTGTGTGTGCATACATGTTTGTTTAATATGGTACAAGTTATATGTGATTCTGGTTTAAAACATAGAAGGGAGCTAAAATTAGATTGAGGCAACTGACTTGTGATAGGAAAATTATGATATATTTCCATGTGTATGTATAGTGATATTTGATATTAATTATTTTCTTAGATTAAACACCTGTAAGTAATAACCCATTATATGACAGATTACTTTAAAATTAATCTATATAATAATTTCTTTTTTTTTTTTTTTTTTATTGCTCCTAGCATGACAATCAATTTCACAAGACTTCTTCTTGCTGACAAATATAATTTGCTTGTTAAAATTTGAAGCTGAATTAAATTACAACATCTTCTATTATTAAAAATTGTTTAAAAGCATTCCACAAAAAGTTCACACACACAAATGTCTGCTTCCATGAAAAAAAATGAATTGCTTGATTTTATTATTTATATGTATTATAAAAAAATTAATTCTTAAATTAATAGATATTTTTTTTACTTTCATTACCATGAACAGATATAAATGTAGTGAGCCATGTAACATTTTTGTAATAAATTAGGCTTAAATGTTTCTAGAATAGTCTGCACTGAAATTACAAACTTTTTAAACCATGAAATCAAATAATATTTCATGTGAGTACTTGTTAATCTTTCTTCACTTACTGAGTTAGTGATACAGTTGTTATTTTTTTCATTATTTTACTTTTCTCTTATTAAAAACATTCTTTTGTTAATATTGTAATGCATATCCTTTTACTGTTGTTTGTTTTATTATTTGTTTGTGTAAGCTTTTGTGTGTATGTAGATATTTTGTGTTTGTAATAAGGTTTGATTAAAAGTTAATAATATACAAGAAAATTCAATGATTAAATATTTGAATAACCAAATTTGTTTATTTCAGAATGTTAATCAGTTTTCCAAGCTTTGCTTTCAAATATACATTGTTGGCAACTTTGATGATGACATTTTAGAACTGAAGAAATTTTAAAGAAAATTAAATGCTTTTGCTAGTCAAGCAAAAAAAAAAAAAATAGAAAGATGTATAACTCTGGTTGAATTTAAAATTTTATTCATAAAGAAAATTAAATGCTTTCAAGTTTTTGATCATCTTATATTACAATGTCTTTTGCTTTGTTAGCAATTAAACTTGAATTAAATTAAACTTCTTTTGATGATTCTTTTTAAACCTTAACTTTTTTGCATTTATTACAATTACTGTCAGGATGTCAGCTTCTTAGGTGTCTTGCCTGTTTTGCCCACCTTAATATCACACTGCTCTAGTGGCTTACCAAGACATTGTGAATTTATCTGTTTTTTAAAATAGTTATTTTACATACATTTGTTTCCACTGTGTTGTAGTTTTTATTTTTTTAATTTGGTTTTTCAGCACAAATGTCTGATTTAGTGCTTCCTATAATAATATAACCTTAATGTCATTGAGTCTATATTAATCAATACAAAATTAAATTATCTCTAGTTAGGATAAAACATTAAAAAAGAAAATGTATGTACTTCAGTGCATGTTACCTTAGAATTGCCTTTATTATAGGAAGATAATGAAGCTTGGCTCTTTCCATGAAAACCACTGCTCTCACATACTTCATTTGATTAAAAAAATCATTATTCAAGTCCAGTTTGACAAAAATGGAAAACACATGAAAGACTTTGCTAAAGAAAATTGGTTTATATTAAAAAAAAAAAAAAAAAAAAAAAAAAAAAAAAAAAAATGGTGCACTTCAGGCTTTCTATGTTGTTTAAAATTAAAATAATACTCTTTCCCCTGACATTATAATAAATTTTTTTTTAAATAGTAAATGCATTGGGATTGTTACTGACCTTTGCTGCAGTGACATCACATTAGAGCTATATTTTCTATAAAGAGTAAAAGGATTACAAAGTTTTAATTGCCTTGAAACATTTTTAAATAGAATACACACATTAATCATATTCCAAATGTACTATAATCCTATACTACATATGGACTCTAAATAATTGAAAAACTACCTGCATTCAGGATATTTTGTTAACAGTGACATTTTAGAAGCTATCAGTTTGTAAGGTCCTATAACGGTTCTAAGGGGCATTCTTATAACAGATATTTACAGTGTAAGCTGGAGTAAATGTCATACATAATGTTCTGTTACTGCCACATTAGCTAGAAGTGACAAATAGTCAAAGATTTTGGATGAATTACTCATGTTGATTTATGTTTTTCCTTTTAAAGAAACACAGTAATGAGATACTCTTAGCTTGTTGCAGTATAATCCATACTTTTGAAGAATGATCTCCACTGTGACCATTCAATAATATTAGAAGACCAGTGCTGGTAATATTTAGATTTCATTCGATACAGTAACACCAATTTTTAAATTTACATAATGTGACATAGATTCTTGAAAAGAAACTTGTATGTTGAGTACAGGACCATAACTTGAAATCTGTTAATATATCACTTTCACATTGGTCTGATTACAGATAATTTATTTATCACTCCAACAGAAAGGTCTTATTTTTTTTATTTAAATTATTATTTTAAGCTGGATCATATTTTGACACTAGAATTTATTATATGTTATTACTTCAACCAGTGCCACAACACTGTTGTTATTATGGACCCACACCTTTTGTATCTGCATCTCTCCATCAGATTTTATTGTAGGTACAGTATGAGGAAGAGATATAGTTTTTCCTGCCAGTTTAATAGCAAAAGATGCCATCAGTAGTGTTCATTTATGTTCCTGCATCCTGATCTAATTGCAATCTGTCAGTTTTACTGTTAATGGTTTTATCTCAGCAGCAGATTAAGGACACGGATGTTTAAAATGTGATCTCCATCCTGCCACTGTACATGAACATTTTACAGATACTTTAAGAAAGTACTTTTTTCAGCCTTCTTTTTTGTTTTGTGTTTGTTAGCTCTTAAAATAACTTGCTTAGAAGTGAAAGGTCCTAATTGATTTTTATTATTTCTTAATTTTATTCTGAATAATACTTATTACTTTTTTAATTTTTATTACTTAATCCACTAATATAAAAGCAAAATATATATATAAAAAAATTGAAAAAAGAAAAAGAAACACATTAAAAAGAAAATATACAGTGTCTCTGTTTTGATGACAATCAAGGTAAATGAACCAGAGTAGAATGTAATGACAATGTTATTCAGTATGAATTAATTTAAAGTTTAAATGTTATTTAGGGGATAGGATATTTTTCAACAGAACAGCCCTAAAAAATACCATCATTACGATTTTGTTTTATTCTTGTAATATTCTTTTATATTTGCTATTTATTTTGGTTTTATGATCCACTAAGCAAATTTTGTTTAGAACTGTAGTCTATCCTGTTATTTAGAAAATAGTTTTACAAATGCTAGAAAATAGAAAATAAAAACATGGTAAAGACTATACCCATACCACATCTTTATTTAGAAAGGAATATGGATGTATTACAAATGCTGACTGAGGAAAAAAATGTCTGTTGCCATCCCACTGCTTTGAGCTAAGCCCTGACACTTTTCATCTTAAGAAGTTTGTTTTCAATTGTTTAATGTGTTTACATTTTTAAACTGCAGCTGCCTATGGCAAACACAGAAGTGTATAACTGTGACACCAGAAGTGTGTGGCTGACATGTTTGTTTTCACGAGTGTCAAGAGACTAAAGACCAACATTAAGTTCATAATATCACCTCTGTTCCAGTTCTGCAACAGCAGTCTGTCTTCAGGTGTTTGCTGCATCCAGAGCATTTATTTGCTTTTCACTTATGGCATGCTTCCCTCTTTCTGTTTTTATCCTTCTTGTCTTTGTATGTAGAGAGATTGAAGGATAATCTTTGAGCATGCTGTCTGAAGCTGTAGTCAAATAAAAACCTGAGGTATGCTGAAATAATAAACACTGAGTGAAAAACAAAATACACTTCTAAAATGTATAAGAAATATATTAATTTGTATATTAGTAGCTTGTATAAATGTAGATTTACTGTTTTTAAATGTTGGGGAGATTTATGGTTTTTAAATGTTGGGATTGAGATGGCAAAGATAATTTTAATTTGTTCACAGTACAAATGAAAAAGAAAGAAAAACTTAAAACAGAAAGCAAGAAAAAACATTTAAAAAAGTGATGTCTGTTATTAACTGTACTTATTTCTTTACACTGACTGCAGTGCAATTCATGTTAGATACAGATTGTTGAGGATACTTGTATCTGAACAGAAAAGCTAATATTTCAGTAACTAATTATAAAGATTTTACTCATATATAAAGCATATTATACTTAGCAAATTTATCATCTCCACACCAAAATAAATTTCACTGCTTTTTTTTTATATTGTTTAAAAACAAAAAACTTACAAAATAACTAACTAAATAAATAATTTAAAAAATTAAATAATTAAAAACAAAAAGAGGAAAAAAACATATTTTGTATTTTACAATATATTTATTTTCAACCAATTTAATAATTTATTCTGTGTTAAGAACATGTTTCACTAATAAACAACATGTAGACAGTTCTTTAAATAACCTATTGAAATTTGAAAGTAAAGATGTCAGACAACTAGTAATTTAATTTTCAGCTGGCTTTATGAATAAAAGAAAATCTCTCTCCTATGAATCTACAAGAACTATCTTGAATGTACAAGAAACTGATTGGCACTAATATAATGGACATGCTATTCCAGGAAGAATATGTGTTTCAAAAATGGAAATATTATTTGCTTTTTATGTACAGATAATGATTATAGTAAAATTATTACAGTTTAAATTCTCTTGAATTACTCCATTCTTTCCAAACATTTATCATCTGGTTCATGAATTAAATGCAATTTGTTTAAATGGCCGTAATTTGATGATCTTTACTTAAAAATATAACCTTTAGCAAGGGCAACATCCAGAAAGCAATACACTGTTGATAAAGGGTATTAGTTTTACAGTGCATCATATTTAAGTCATATTGATTGGCAAGAAGGTGTATTTTTACTGACTGAAAAAGCTAAGTTTTTATTTTAAGAATAAGCAATCATCAGATGAACCTCATAATAATCTGTATGTTATCATTCCAAATATTAACTAAAATGCCACTTTTTAATGCCAATGAAAAAATTTTTGGAATCTGCAGCATTACATTACCATATTTAATTTAATAAATTTCTGACACTCACTCGAAGAATGAACTCAGTGTTTTCTTTTCTGACATTTATTTTGTTAATGAATGTTTCGATCATAAAGAATATCTGTTCATCAAAAATAAAACTCATTTCATTTATTACATTTACATTTGAGAGTTATTTAAATTGTATATAAAAATTGTTTCAGAAAATTGCATTTATAATTATTATTTATATATTTAATTTGTTCACAGAAGAGTTCCTTTGCTGTGATTGATGTTTGTGGCCAAGAATGAATTGGCAATTTTCATGTCAGAACTTTTATTTGTGGCTGGTTATTATAAATCCAGAGAAGTACAAGAGACTATGAAATTTACAGGGCTACAAAAGGGCTTGTTATTTGCTCAATACAAAGTTTCTTGAATCATTTAATTAAAACAATAGAAGAAGAAACAAAAGTAGGGGTGAACAAAAAGAAGAAGAAAAGAAAAAGTGGGATGGGAAAAAAGAAGAAGAACATTTTAGAAAAAGAAAGAACAGATTTGAATCATACAGGTTTTTGTCTGTTCAACTTTAATTTTCTATGTTTACACTTGAAATGTATAAACTTTTAAATCTGACATCATTTGTCATCATGTGGCACCATCTAGCATCTGTCCTTATCATATAACCATTTTGAAATCCTTAACTAAATGTAATCCTTTCTTATGTAAATAATTTAGCTTCTTATGTTTTAAGTGGGCTCTTTTTTCTTTTTTTTCTTCACAATTTTAAAACAATAAATGCAAATTTCTAATAAATCAATCCATCCATCCACGATCAGTCAATCTGTCAAAAGTAATTATCATTTGATTTTGTTTTTTCCTTATGCATCTGCATTTGGTGTATGCTTCAATGTCTAATTTCAAATATTATTACACATCCTGGATGGGAAAATTATAATTGAATATTAGAAAACTACTTAACAAAATATGCTTTAATTTTATTTATGAATATAATTATATTTCATATTTATGAAAAACAACAGTGATAGTACATATATTCTCAATATAGTAGCTATACTGCTGTCAGTAGGCTACATTGTGTTGAGCAATAGGTTATAAGATAAATCCATTTGCTTTAATTTATAAAAAGTGTATAATGTACTTTCATTTTCCAGCTGTACATTTGATTTGTAATCTCTAGTCTGTTTCTAGTTTCTTGTTTTTAGTTACAGAAGCAATGATTAAAATTGTTCTAAGAAAATAGTAATAGTTTCATCACAGAAAACAGTGTCATTTAAACAACTGGGTCACAGTCAAACAATAGAACAGTCAAAAAACTGAAAACAGAAACCAAGCTGTATTCCAAGAAAACTTTGATGAGTTGTATAGAAAACAACATCTTAGATTAGATTATAAATTATCTCAAAATAAATTTGATTTTGTTTTGTAATAAATTACACTGCATATTAATAACATTGTATGAGAATCCCTGCTGTGTTTGCTCACGCCTAGTCATCTTCGTTCAGTATACTCAGTGCAAGACACTATTGACTGGTGCAATCTAGCGAAAACATTTAAAAGTCAACCATTGTAAAAAATAATTGTTCTTGGGTCAAAAAATCAGATCATGTGACACGGTTTCTGCGAGATGCTGGTTGTGGGGAGAAGACAAAGTAATGCAGTCGATAATACAGTCAATGTGAGGTGAAGGCTGTTGTATTTTTTCCAAGACATTGCAGCATCAGTTGGTGTTTCTTTTCTCTGAATGACCTTAGGCAGGATCACCTGAGATCCAAACTTTGCTGATCTCTGGATTTTCTTTTCATATAAAATCTTAATTTTTATTTCCATAAATCTGTCTGCTAAGACAAATTTTTTTTTAACAGCTTTAAAAGTCAACTGTATATGATGATGATTTTCACTAAGTTAAGTTTTGTGAACTAGATAGTATTTAATATTTTATTATTTTATTTTTTAACAGCTTTAAAAGTCAACTGTATATGATGATGATTTTCACTAAGTTAAGTCTTGTGAACTAGATAGTATTTAATATTTTATTATTTGAAGTGAACTTATTCCACATGTTTCCACTTTATGTATAAGAACAATAACTACAAAATTCATCTCAAAAACATTCTTAAAAAAAATCTCTGACAAACTGAATAGCTGATTATATCTATATATACATAAGTACACACTCACACACACACACACACACATTATGTATGTGTGAATTTTATTCATGTAAATGCCAGAGAACAAAGAAATGAGTTTTGTTTAACATGTGTATAACACTGGGAGGAGCAATTATCCAGATACCTTTTCAAATAGCTAATGTTTCCTGTACCCAGTCAGAGTTTATTTTTCCTGTTCACTCAAATGCTACTTTGTGCCTCAGACATTTCCATTGTTTGTTAAAGAAATGATCATTGTTAGACGGCTGTTCATTTATTTGACCTTATCTAGATAGCTAAAACAAAATATGTATCAGCAGGATAATGTACACACAAAACAGTGCTGGTCTAGCTAACTGTATATTTATATTGTATTTATCTATTAAATATGCAGTGAATATTTATGTATAGTATGCATTCATGTATTTGTTTGTATTTTCATTCCAACAAGCATCTCTTAATTTAATGGTACATGTTTTCCTGACCTTGGAAAAGTTAACATAGAATTAAAAAATATTTTGACCATTTCCCATTGGAGTCATTAATCAGTAAATAATAATAATAAAGAAATTAAACTTTAAAAAAGGTTTTTGCTAATTTATAAGTACCTGAGCTTTTTGAGTAGAAATTCAAATCATGAAACTGAATCTCCAACATAACCATAAAGGTAATTGATTTTTGAAGACTTACTTGCTGCTAGTTCTTTTTCTTTCATTCATTATTTTTTTCCTATTTTCTTTTTTTCTTCTTTTTTCTTATAAAGAATCTCCTAACAGGTCACTAGCTGGCTGAAATAGAAAAATGATCATTTTAAACCTTTCCACTTATTTTGAGTTTGCTTTTGTTAAAAGCAAAAAACACTTTCAAAAACTGAAAGAGAAAGAAAAAAGGGTATTACTATAAAAAAATATATTTATATATATTACAGATGTCAGATTGAATGTCCAACAAAACTACAGGCAGATAATTTCTGCATTGATGGTTAGTTCCTTTGAGAAGCAGACACACGTACTTTTGTTGGCTTACTAAGTCTGTTTACGTAAAAGCAAATTAATCCTGAGATATTGTCTTTGCATGTAAGTATCATTTATGCTCTGTCTTGTCTCGGCACTGATGTAATGGCTCCAGTAATCTGCCTTGACTCTCTTGGGTCAGAGAAGTCAAGCACAAAATAGATAAATTTACCAGAAGGTTGAGCAGATCCAGTCCAACTGCCTCAAAAAAAAAAAAAAAAAAAAAAAAAAAAAATATAATTATAGAAATGAAAAAAAGGAATAAATATGTACACATTCATCTTTTTATTATTTCTCGTGTTTTATTATGAAGATTGGCAATTGTTTTAAGAATACATTAATTTAATTCACCTTTATATTATTATTATTATTATTATATCATATTTATATAGTAAGTAAGTTCAAGCATGCTTTACAGTTTGAACAAATAAACTAAAATATAAAAAGACTGGACTCAAACATATTAAAATGAATGTAAACATAATAAAATAAATGTAAACATAATGGTGAACATGTTAAATTTGTGGTTAAAAATAAATTAGTCACATTTAAAAATTATATAAGATAATTAATAGAATGCAATGTAAAAAATACCATGGGTATGTGTGATTATGGTTATCTAATTGCTAATAATTTAATAAAACTTCCCATCAAGTAATAAAATTACCTCAGAAACTAAACCCAAAAGCAATTAATGATAAAATAAAATAAAATAAAATAATAACATTTTGATGTTATTATTTAAGCAGAAGTGATACTTATATTTATTTGCAAGTTAGTTATTCTATTAAATTATTCTTTACAATTTTATGCTGAATATTTATTAAGCAGTTTTGGGTTAACAGCAGAAATATGTATTTTATTCCCACTGTTTTATGGTGGTTTTAGGTCAGTAGCCAGGCAAATGATTAGATCACCATCATCGAGCAGATATATGTAATTTAAGTCATTAGAACCAGGAATTTCAATAATTTATGCATAACGGATCATACAAGGTCTTTTATTTGTCTGATAACAGCTCTGCATATTTTTTAATGAACAGCTAGCTATCAGTTATCAAACAATATGATAACTGTTGGAGAATCTGCTTAGGGCTAATTTATGGATGTTATTCACTATAGTTATTCTTGGGATGTAGTAACAACCTTTCAGTCCACTCAAACATATAAGACCAGTAATTGAATTTTAGCAAGATACTCAGATATTGAACATTGTTTAAGAGACTTAGTCATAATTATAATATCTGTTTATGTTTAATATTTGTGTGTATTTATATACAATATTTCATTTTATTATTATTATTATTATTTATCCCCAATAGTTGATAGTGTGTGTGTGTGTGTGTGTTAAAAACCTCTGTTTTAGGTTTTTATCTGATACATTTAGGTAGATTAAAGCTATGGCTAAGTGAGAACTGGTTAATGTCATCAAATCTGTATGGGGACTGGCAGTCTAGTGTTTTCAGGCAGAGCTAATGAAGCATGAAGCTAATGTCAGGAAGCTTGGCAGTTTCATGTCAGACACAGATTATATACTCAAAAAGTTTATTTATTTAAAAAAAAACTATTTTTCTTTCCAAAATCACAATAACTTAATAGATAAATTAATAATAAAAAAATAAAAAATAAAACATTTTTTTATTTAGTTGAATTAATTTGCTAATTATGTATTAAATAAAAAAATTCTTTATTTGAACCACAAAATTATGCTGCTCAGCTATAGTTATGACCATGGAGGAAAGTGTTAATTAATGAATATATAAGAACATTTTTATTTTATAATCATGATAATAATATTAACAATTATAATAATAATAATAAATACAACTTAGAACAAAAATTATTTTTATTCAAATTTTATTAAGTACAAATGTAACAAAACAGAAAAGCCTAATGGTTTCATTTTTTTATTTCCTTGTCTGTTATACAAATGATATTTTGATTAATTGATGGTGATCTGTGGCTAATTTGATTTTATCTAAGAAGGTTTTACAAATGTAATTTTATAACATACATTTTTCTGTATATTTTACAGAGATTAGAATAAGCAGAACAGTAAGTTATTATGTCATTTCAACTTTTGTTATTTTTGTTATTAATTAATGAATTATGATAAGAAAGGATCAGGGGCTATTTTTTAAATTTGATCACTTTAATTTGTGATGACTATTATTTACGGTATTGATTTTATTAATGTTATTTTTTATATTTTAGTGATAAATATTTCTCCTTTTGCATTCTTTGTGAATTTTGTATAAATTATCAGAACAAGTGTTACAGTATCAATAGCCATGAATCCATAAAAATCTATATACATTCACCTTATTTTCTTTTAAATAAAATATTACATCATTAATTTATGCTGTATCACTGTCAGTTTTTTTAGAAATATTAAAAAAAAATGTCCTTACATTATTCTAATTCTAATAATTATTTCTACTTTACTGCTTCAGTTCATTTGATTAGTGACAGGTAGCTTGATAAATTTACCAGAATCAAAATAAAAAGGTGAATCAAAAACTGACTTAGACAAATTATTTTGAATGAAATATATGTGATTTGTAAAATAACTGTTATAAACTATATAGATTTATAATTATTGATTGTAACACTGAGCAGATAATTTTACAATACAACCTTTATCATTCAAATATGAAAAACTCTGTTTTTCAGTAGTCTATTACTGTATAGAGATCATAACTGAAATGCTTGTTTCAGTTTCAAACCTTATTTTGATATTGAAAAAAGAATGTGAAAAGATCATAAATATTTCAGAGCATATTATTCAGTAAATAAGTTTTCAGCAGGCTGTATTAAACTGTACATTTTCTGAGGAGACAGTTTAAAAATGTAAAATATTATTACTCAAAGAAAAAGAATAAAAGACCAAGTAAATAAATAATAATAATAATAATAATAATAATATTAATAACAGTTTTCAGTCATCAGAAAGGGATTAAAATAACAAAAAAGAAATCTTTTAAAACTGAAATTATAATGATTATAAAATTGTCCTTCTTTTGTCTCAAAATGCATGGAATTTTTTTTGTATGTATTGAAAGGATTTCCTCCTAACATGTAAATATGATCCTGATTAAAAACACCTTAAATGTATTTTGAGTGTCATTAAATAAAATACTTGTTTCCTTCCTAAGTTTGTAAAAAAAAGTAAATTAATACTAAAATGAATTCCACAGCAAACTTTTGTTTCCCTTTTTTTTTTCCGTGTCCTTAACTATTGTGCCTATGAAAATAGTTTCTTTTCTTCAACTGGGTTAGTAATGTTTGTTGCAGCAAATAAAGTTGTTGTCTTCAAAACAATTCTTTGATGTTTTTGGCTATCTCATTCCAAACATAAACTGTCTACATGTTGTGTCTGTTACTACACTTTTGTATAGATGATATGCAATAAAGATTCATAATGGGAAAATATGCATTACATGGATTAGTCAGTTTTTTTTAACTTCAGCCATTCTTTTTAAAATCATTTTTACTCTTTCTTGAAAACAGGGAGGTATATATATTTGAGAGAGGAAAGAAAAAAGTGGTTATCATTTATTCATTAAATTTATAAAAACAACAACAACAACCCACTTCAATATATATAATATGTAGAAAAATGCAAATTATTGCCCTACGTGAGATACTCTTTTTTGTTGTTGTTGTTAGGATCAGGAATTCTTTTTATTTCTTTTATATTTTTAAAATTGTTTTTTTAAAAATATTGGTTAAATTTCATTAATAATAATAATAATAATAATAATAATAATAATAATAATAATTACAAATAAAAATTAATATAAAAATAATAAATTGAAATAGCTAAATACTTCCTGTTTCAAGTGGTTCTGTTATTTCATCCCTCAGCAGTGAACTTTTTGCTTTTCAAAAATGTATCTTAACACAAGCTTTTCCTTTCTTATACAGAGTAATAGAGGTATATTTGCTGCATACTAACCACAGGTATAGAGACGAAACTTTTCAAGACTAGGCTAAAAACCCTTGAACATTGTTATTTTGATAATCTCAAATTAGTATTGTTATATCTGATGTATGATGTCTCAGATTATTGATGTTAGGATTCGGTGAGCTTTCCACATTACTTTAAGAAAGATAAAACAACAGCAACAAAACCCCCAAAAGAACAAAAAACAACAACAAAGTAAACAAACAAACAAACAAACAAAAAATGAAACAAAGCAAAACGGTGACAAGCAGAAGAAAAAAAATCTTCATAATGAGATACTTTTATTCCTACATTTTATTAGATTTTGTTCATAGTGGTATTATACACATAAATTAAAGACACAAATTGTTATCCAAATTAAGAAAACCTATTTCACTGTTTTCTTAGCCACAGGTACATTTAATTTAATCTGTTACAAATAAACTCTGTTTTGACCCAGAAAATTCAAACATGGTATAATTCATGGGTATTAGTTCTTTTAAATATTTTTGTTTATGAGATAATATTTAGGACTTTTTCCAGCTTCATTTGAATTTAAATCTTTTGACATTTAACTTATTTACATTTAAAACTGATTTACTTTTTTCTCCAGGTCTGATAAAGGAGGTCCTACAGGGAGAGGTTTTAAGTTCATTATAACAGCTTTTAGTGAAGGTAGGTTCATTGAATTTTTACATTATCAATTTATTAATGTTGGGTTTTTAAAAATACGTTATTTATATCTAATTCCCCCCAAATCTGAATATACCTGTATAAATGAAGAACAGTGAAGATGCAGCTAAATTGTGTCATCATTATTTTTAACATTTATTGAGATTTTAATTTGCTAGTCTGAAATTATTTTTTTAGAGAAATTTATTTTTCTTTCTAAATCTGTATACCAGTATTAAATTTTATGTTGTTACTGTTGTTTATAGCTCTGTACCAAGCAATACAAAGGCGTTTTAGCAGTAAAGTGCAGTATATTAACAGTACAGTACAGTACATAATACAATACAGAATATAATGTAGAACTATGCAGTACACTGAGCAGTATTTAACACAGTACGGTGTATATTACAGTAGAGTACAGAACATAATACTGTAGAGTTCTTTACATAAATCTGTAGAGTGTTATACATGTTACAGTATGTAACACAGGACTGTGTGAAACACATTCCAGTACATAATACAGTAGAAAATGGTATATAACACAATAGAGACAGTATGTAACACTGTAGAGAACAGATTGTAACACACTAGAGAACAGTAGGTTTTTATGTTTGTGTATGGGGTTGTCCTTTCTTTTTTCTTTTTTTTTTTTCATCATTGGAGATTGCAGCAAGGAATCTGGAACAATGAATTTAAAAAAACTAGCTAGTTGTTCATGGTTCTGTTCATTTGATAAATAATGTTGTTTTATGAACACTAATTAAATTGGATGGCATATGACATTACAGAACAGGATCTTTTGTTTCTTCTTTTTTTCTTTGAAATCTATTGTTTATTTTTGAAATTATTTTATTGAGTAATAACTTAATTAAAATAAAAGAAGAGAAAGATATGTAATAAAATATAAAAATTTAGTAGTGAAAAAAAAAGTATATATATAACTGAAATAATGATCAGATTTGACAACATTCCATGAAAGGATCGTTTTCAACACAAAAATGTTTGTTACTGGAAGATCATTTTTTTTCTTATTAAGAATTACTTAATAAAAAAATTAAGATTAAAATAACACTAAATAATTAAAACAACCCATACCTAACATTGACAGAATTGATAAAAATAAGTGTTAATAATGTTTATTAAAAAAAACAGACAGATGGATATGTATGTGTGTGTGTGTGTGTGTGTGTGTGTGTTACATGACAGATTTTTCAGTTTACACAGATTTAACTGTCCCTGCACAAATGTATACCAAGGTGGAATGTAACCTTGTCAGATATAAATCTGGCCAGAAGGAGGCAAGAAATTAGATTATTATTATTTTTTATTAATCATTCCAAATCCATTGCATAAATACTGGCTTCATATCCAGAGACAAACACGCCTTTTGGGGAGTGAGGCAAATACCATGTATTTTCTGGTTGTAATACACAGCAAACATTGCAGAAAGATAAAAGCAGATGATTTGTACAACAAATGAAACACCCCAGACAATTTATAGCAGACAGCAACCAATTCAAACTGCATGGTTTCTTAGCTTTGAGATATTCTCGTGAGTGTAAATCCAGATCTGTGGACTATAAAGAAATACAATTCCATGATTAATGTGAAACAAATATAGTTATATTTGTATTAAAATTCAACACTGTCTCATCAAAGTACCTTTTTGCAGTTAAGCAAGGTATTAGTTTTTTTATTAATGGCTGACTATATTTCTGGTGGTACATATTAATTATTAGATTAATGCCTTTTGCTATTTAAGATTTCTAAATTTATTAGTGATTTTTGTGGGGTGTTAGAGGAGAGGTTTTTCTTTTCTTTTTTTTCTTTAAATTACTGTATGCTACTGTGTGTTATTAGAAACTTTATTTTTTTTCTTTATCATAATATATGTTTTTGAAATATTAAGCTTTAGATAGCAGTGAAAAGGATGTCTGTGTTTGGAAAATAATGTTTGTATTCTTAACCTTATTATTATGACATAAAGCAGGATTAATACTGTAGTGGAGACTATTTTTATTATGCAGTAAAATATTTCTGAAGTCACAGTTAATTTACATTAGGATAATTTAGATTATACCAAAATGTATGATTTTATGTTTATTGCAGTAATATGGTAGAATTATAAGACATAAACATGAAAATGATCTTTGAAAGTTTTATACAGAACATTTACTGAAACAACATGAAATATGGTGAATATAATTGCTTTTATCAGTGTGTACTTGTAAAATGGGTATTACTATATCTTTACAATGTTTTCACCTTGGTCAGAGGAACTAACAGATGAATTGTTTGCTGTAGTGATCATATATTTAACATTTTTATGAATTTTCAGTCGGAAGTAATGTTATTATTCTAAAAATGTTCATTTTGAACAATTGTAATATTAATAACCCCTCCACTAAATGTTACTTTATTATTATTTAATATCAAATCAGCAAAGTACAGTTCATCTTCTTCACAAGGATTATGATAAAAAATTCAACATCATCATCATGGGCAAATTTATTACAGTTGACATTATCAGCAATCTTTATCATCATATTCTGTGATTTTATGAGACAACCTTTTTCAACCTAAAAAATCATTTGGAAGAATAAACAGAATTCAATAATTGCAGAGGAAAAAAATACATTTTTGAGTAAGAAGGAGGCTTGTTCACAGAAAGAAACATTAAAATTGCTATAACATGACTTTTCAGAGATTTCACTTCAAATCGCAACATCTGCTTTTTTCAAATACTTGTCAGCTGACAACTACTTACAAAATTTCATTTGTTTTCATATATAAATGTGATAATAAAATATTTAGTCATACACAAATATTACAGGATTTTGTGCTTTGCAATTTTGTTTCTAAAATTAACTGCTTGTGTTATTTATTATGTTAGAAATACTGAAATGCCTTCAAACAGGAAAAGAACAGAGATTTCCATGAAGTCAGAACAAGACATATTAATCATTTGCTTTATGATTTTCAGTAACTAAAATTTATGTTTTTGAAATAAGTATTGTTAGATTTTTACTGCTTTATTTTGATTTCTTGTTTTCATTTTTATTCCTTTAAAAAAAAAAAGAATAATAATAATAATAGTAACAAAAAAAGAAAAAATTAAATGAGTTGCATTATTGTGGCCTAATTGAATTCCAAAAACCATTAACATTTGAAGGCTTTTCTTACCAGACAAGACCCAAATGCTTAACCTGTCAAATTACATGTTTTATACTTTTCCTTGCAAATACAAACCATCTGTCTTGGACACTACTGACATTTTTGTCTTTAGACCACCCATCATCTACAACTGTTTCATTTTCTGTCCCAGGGAGTGTTTTTCTCAGAGTCAAAGGGATGAGAAAAACCTCAGAAATCTAAAACAGTATGTACTATGTAAGATTTCAGACTTTCAAGTGGTTAATCCACTAACTTGTTTTTGTTATGTAAAATGAGTACACTCAAGCATACTCTTCATTATTTTTTGACATCTGCCAAATTTTGAAATTCATTTACATTGAGACTGTTTATCTGTTCTTGTCATTTGATAAATCACATCTATAATGAGGTTTGTATTTATTTTATCCCAAGTTCATCCCCTGTTAACACAACATCAATGACTTATTTTAAAACTATTTTAAAAAAAAGAAGGAAAAATGTGATTAACAGTGTATTAATTAAAGTATGGCTGTAATATAATTATTGGAGATCTTAATCTTGTAGGTCTGGTCTTGAAAAATATGTGCTATATTATTTCTAGTCTTTTTCAAAAGAGAACAAGCAAGTTTCTGTTCACCATGTTATTGGTAAGTATATTGGCTAATCAGTCTGGTTCATTATGTGTCTGTACTTCTGTCTCAGTCACTATAATCAGGCTGTATATTTAATCTACAACCAGGCTACAAGGTTTCATCCATAAAGCATGTAGCCATCTTTATACAACTTTATAAATTTTATTAAAATTATTTTCAACCTTTTGTCATATTATGTTTTCCAAATATTTGTCTCAGAATATGAAAGGATTTTGTTAAAAACTTTTATTTTTGTACTTCTTCCTCTTCTTCTATATCTGTGAGATTGAAATTATTTTGTATCTCACAGTCATCACAGGAGATGCAGTTATATAAACAAACAAAGTTAGTTAACAGAAACTGTGAGAAGTAAATGAACATAACACAAAATATCCATTTGTATCTATCCATCTTGCCAGCAGGAAACATGTATGTGTGACAGACACATTTATTATTTAATCACGTCTGACAAGTGATTTCCACCTGATGTAAAGATTGCATGTACACTGTAATGAGAAACAAAAACTCCATCAAAGTTCACCATTAGAAGAACATTGACAAGATTAGCACAACACAGAAAACCTATTCCAGCCCTTTAACATCAATTCTCCATACAGAGGATAGATTTTATAAAGTAATGGTATTTGTGTGGTCCTTGAAGACAAATCATATACAATTGTTAAAACAATCATGATCACAGGAAATTTTAGACCACATTTGTGCACTGTACCTGTTATCATTACTGAGGGTCTGTTAAAATTTTATTCAATTAATTGTTTAAAATTTAAGTGAATTGGTTAGTTAATTATCATATGTTTATACTGTGCATTCATCTGTCTTCTGTCAAGTCTCATAAAGACATAAAAAAAATAAATGAATACAACTGCATCTGATTAAGTAATAAACCAATAACATTTGTCTGAATGCAGGATAAAATGTTTGTTAATAGTGTACTTTGGAAATAAATTTGAAATCACTTTTATCTTCACACAGAAGTTTCCTGAGTGTTTTTACATCAATTTCAGATGGCACAAGTTATTTAATAATAGCAGATTACAGTTCTCACATTAATCATTGTTCATCTGATTGTCTACAAGAACGAGTATACCCAATATATTTGCTTTTTTGTGTATTTTAACATAAATGTGCATGACATTTTTTCAAAGTGTCATAAAAAGAATTTTCTACCTTAGAAATATATATTTCATATTCTTGCTGTCTTGCTGTTTAAAGTATTTTTTGCTCACATTTGTACCTTAGCTTCTGTGTCTTTATTAATTTTATTATAAACATTAATAAACTTTGCCACTGGGTATAAATTTGATTAGGTTTCTTTCAGCCAGTCACGCATAAGAACTTGTACAGAAGTTTGCTACTTAATCAGTTTGTGTATAGAAGTATACTACTTAATTTGTTTTCATTGTTATTGTACATGCTGATATTATTTGTATTGAATACTGCATTATAGGGAATATTAATGCTACAGTTTTTACAGTCTTGGTGAAGCTAGCATTTGTTGACTTGGAAATGAAATTGATTATTTTAAACAAAACGTTTTCTAAAGTGCAGATGGAGATTTTAAAATGTTCTAAATGTTAATTATTATTTCTTTTCAGAACTATTTTCAAACAACAGCTTAAAAAAAATAATAATTAAAAAAAACACAGAATGCTTAGTTATTTTTCTAATTTAATTAAATTTCAAATGAATTGCAGTGTTGTAAATAATTTCAAGAGTCCTCACTAACACACACTCACTCAACTGCATATTCTATATAATAAATGGTTATTTCATTATTACAGTTTTTTAGAAGGATTTTTTTGCTGTTTTTTTTTTGTGTTGCAGCTGACATATTCTTTGTATATATTTGAACATTTTTTTGTTATAGATCATTCTGTTTGATATAATCTGTATAGTGCTATTGTGTTAGTGTCATATAGGCCAGAGATTAATTTCTTCATATAGATGGTAATGTCTAATTGACATACTGGTAATCCATCTGTCACATTTTCCGTTATTTTCATTGTCTTCTGTCAGTTAGTCAGTAGAATGGTTATGTGTGTCTGTCATCTTCTGATATATTCTTTTCATTCAGATTGGATATACATCTTTGCATATGTACGTGAAGAAAGTGTGAAATATTATGATTTGAATATAAATAAATGCAAAATGAATAATACTCTGCATACAGATTCTTTATACACTGAATACATACACATACAAACACACAAAACACACAGAAACAAACTCAAACTCAAACTCAAACTCATATACAAACCCATTCTTCATTAGAAATACAAAACTGATAAACAAAAATAAAAGCATATGTTTTAACTTTGTGTGTATGTGTGTGAGCACATGTTTAAGTGTGTATTTATAAGTGATTGATAAAGTGTAGGATTGAAAAGAAAAAGTAATCAATGGACATACTTCAGATGTGTATAAATTAATATCAAAAATGATACAACAAGTTTATTTTAATTTTGAACTGAATGTAGTTTGCCATTAGATACATAATAACCTGTCTTCATGAATATAATATTAGGTAAAAGATGTTGATGATTAATGTGTTTATTTCTCTGTCTGTTGTGTTCATGTGGCTTACTCCCATCTGGTAGAATTCCCAGTTGTCGAAAGGCTAAATGTGGTTCAATGGTCTTATTGACATGCATGTTTTTACCTCAGTCATTATAATGAACTGTTCCAGATTATTTGGAAACTGATTATTATTGTATAAATACAGTAATATCTTGCTTAACGATATCCCGCTTTAACGATTTTTTTCTTTACAAATTATACAAGTAGAAATTTAATAGTTAATTGCTTGAAATAAATGATACAAATGGGTACAATGCATGTATTTAAGTCTGTTTTCATTTGTTTTTCGTTCATTCATGAACTTCTCTCAGCTATGTTGATCGGTTGACACTTCATATGTGTATCTGATATTCCGATTCTCTTTTCTCTTCTGCTTCAATTTAGACTTAACTCTTTTGAAATTTACCCTTCCAATATGTCAAAACAAATAACAGTATACAGGCGAATGCTGATGATAAAAAACAGAAGACAATAACTTTATAAATAAAATACATTATCTTAAATGAAACCAAAACCCACAAAAATGAACCCACAATGAGCAGCATATAATTATTTCTTAATATATTTGCATAAATTGATTTGTAAATGATTTACTGTTTACTTAATATCTATAATCTATTAAAACATTTATGTCTAAACTGCTGTTTTATTTCTCCTTATTTCACCTCTTTTTTTTTATGTCTAATTTCATCAGCGAGAAAGTAACCACTGCTTTTAACCTTAATTCTATGTAAATTAGTTTCCTGCTTAATGATACCTCACTCTAACTATTGGATATTTGGAACCAATTACATCTTTAATCTGAGGTATTATTGTAGTATTGATACCGCTTATCGCATAAAGTATGCAAATTTGACAAATATCGAAATATTCTATGTATCGAATGTAGTGAATGTAAATAATTAAAAAAGAAGGTATTCATCTAAAAGTATTGCCAATGATGTGCACAATGTGAATATGTATGTGTGAATAACATAAATATGCTCAGTAACATATATCTTGTACATGTTTAAGCTGAATATGGTTTAATTCGAACAGTTAATGATAAATGTAACATTCAAATATTCCATTTACTGAATATCAGAAAATTACTCGTATGTAAAGTAAGTATTTTTAAAATTATATTGCTGAATAAAATTAGTTATTTATAATAATATTTTTGTTGTTTTCTTTTACAGAAGCAAGCCATGAGAATTAAAAAAAACATGTTGTGCCACTTTTTTCTTTTCTTTTATTCCTTTTTTTTTTTCTTTTTTTAATAGATAGATGAAAATAATGCAAAATTGTTTATTATTGGTCGGTTGTTTTGTAATGGAAAGGAAATGTTTATGAATTAGAAATGACCAGCTTAAATAATAATAATAAGAAGAAGAAGAAGAAGAAGAAGTATAACAATAATAATAGTAATAATAATAACAATAATAACAGTACTATTATAATAATAATAATGTTGATGATGGTAATGAGGAGGAGGAAGAGGATAAAATAATGAAAAAGTGAAAGCTTATTCTGCTTTCAGTTGATGTTACATAATCAATTTAGGAACAATGCCATCACATATTGCAGTAGATGAATTTTTTCGATGAATTGGGAATTAGATGAACTGGAAATTCTACCTGTTCAGGTCTGCACACAGTACTATGACAGATAGAAGATCCCCAGACTTCTTATCTTCTCTTAGAATGGTGTCTTCCCATTTGGTAGATTCCCAGTTCGTATAATTCCCATTTCGTAGAAAAACCTGGTTTACTGCAATACCTGATTACCTCTGTATATAATGAACTTGGCCTGTGCATACATCTGGTTTCTTTCTAACATTCAGAGGGGGAGCGCATTGTTCCTAAATCGATTATGTAACATCAACCGAAAGCAGAATAAGCATTCACTTTTGTTGTTGATTTGTTACTTTTTCATTATTTCATCATCTTCCTCCTTCTCATTATCATCATCATAATTATCATCATCAACATTATTATTATTATTATAATATTATTACTATTATTATTGTTGTTATTATTATTATTATTGTTATTCTTCTTATTCTTCTTATTATAATTACTGTTACTATTATTATTATTATTATTATTTTTTAAACTGATCATTTCTAATTCATAAACATTTCATTTCCGTTACAAAACAAGCAACCAATAATAAACAATTTTACATCAATTTCATCTATCTGTTAAAATACAAAACGAAAAAAGAATGAAAGAAAAGAAAAATGGCTTGCTTCTGTAAGAGAATACGACAAAAATATTATAAATAACTAATTCAGCAAATATAATTTTTAACAAAACATATTTTACATATGAGTAATTTACTTATATTCAGTAAATAGAGTATTAGAATGTTACATTTATCATTAACTTTTCGAATTCAACCGTATTCAGCTTAAACATGTACAAGATATCTGTTACTGATCATATTTACATTATGCACACATACATATTCAGATTGTGCACATATTATACAATATATGTGACATAGTATATTAATAGTGTGTACACTAAAGATATTATGACCTGCAAATACTTTGGCTATGACTGAAAAAGTTCATACGAAGGACCAAATCATTGGGAATACTTTTAGATAAATACCTTCTTTTTTAATTATTTACATTCACTATATTCGATACATAGATTATTTCGATATTTGTCATATTTGCATACTTTATGCGATAAGCAATATCCATACTACAATAATAATCAGAGATTAAAGATGTAATTGGTTCCAAAACTTCCAATAATTAAGTGAGGTAAGCGGGAGACTAATTTACATAGAATTAAGGTTAAAAGCAGTGGTTACTTTCTTGCTGATGAGATCTGATATAAAAAAAAAGGTGAAATAAGGAGAAATAAAACGGCAGTTTAGACATAAATGATTTAATAGATTGTAGATATTAAATAAACAGTAAATCATTTACAAATCAATTTATACAAATACATTAAGAAATAAGTATATGCCGCTCATTGTGGGTTTTGGTTTCATTTAAGATAATGTATTTTGTTTCTAAAGTTATTATCTTCCGTTTCTTTTATCATCAGCATTTGCCAGGATACTGTTATTCGTTTTGACATATTGGAAGGGTAAATTACAAACAAGTTTAAGTCTAAATCGAAGCAGAAGACAAAAGAGAATCAGAATATCAGATGCACATATGACGTGTCAACTGATCAACACAACTGAGAGAAGCTCGCGAATGAACGAAAAATTAAAGAAAAAGGACTTAAAAACATGCACTGTATACATTTGTATCATTTATTTCGAGCAATTAACTATTAAATTAAATTTCTATTTATATAATTTGTAAAGAAGAAAGATTGTTAAAGCGTGGTATCGTTAAGCGAGATGTTACTGTATTTATACAATAATAATTGCTTTCCAAATAATCTGGAGCAGTTCATTAAAATGACTGAGGTAAAACCAAACATGTCAATAAGACCACTGAACCACATTTAGCCTTTCTACGAAATGGGATTCTACCATATTGGACTAAGCCCTTAGAATAATTCATGAATTTTCTCAACGATCAAACATCTCTTACATGCAACATTCACAATAAACTCCAGGCAGTAATAATAGCACTCCAGGGACATACACCGCTCTCTTTTGCTTTATTCACTCCATCTGATAGTTTCTGTTTCATGAATGGATATGTTTAAAGACATTTGCTATATATGTTAAAAAAAAAACACCCAATAATACAGGTTAATGTGATCCTTGTAGTCATTTTTAGTGTCCATTTAGATCCAAGACATTTTGTCAGATATCCACTGGATGCAGGTTTCTTCATCTCTAAATGACTTTGATCAGATGTCAGAATAGTCTGGGTATCTTCATTTTATCTTCTTATCAACTAGCTCACAGTTATTTACTCCCTTAAGCTTCATTTCAGATCCTCCAAAAACTTGTATCAAAGAAATATGTTGAAAATATAATCATTTCTGTTGGAATGATGGATCTATTAGACATCCAAATTAGTAGTATTTGAAAAACAAACTAATCAAAACTGGTTTTTCATTTAAAATAAACAATCCATGACTAAAGAATCACTAAGTATATGGATGTGAAAAACAAGCCAATATCTGATTTCAAATAAAACGAAATGCTACAGTAAAAAAAAAAATTAACACACTTATTTCATTCTGTTACCTAAATGTATCAAATCTTTTCCATATTCTTTTATTCTTCTAAAGTTAGAAACAGGCATTGTGATAATTATAGCAGTTGTAAGATGTGATCTGCTTGTATAAATAGTGTTACTACTATTAGCGTGTTGATAAAAACTCTCTGTGAGACCTGACAAGTTAGGATGGCTAGTCCTGAAAACTGTGAATTCATACAGCTCTGATAATGAATGATTTGTGTTTTAAATTCTAGCTAGAATTACTTTTCAGATAAAAATTCTATCTGTTAAACTTTATCAGAGAAAAACAAAAACACAGAACAGTTTGCTAGTTTATTAATTTGTTCTACTCTAGCTTGCACCCTCTCACACTACCAATAGAGCTGAATAGGGCAGGTATCATTCTGCAGTTAGAGTACATGACTAAACCATACAAGGTCATAAGAGCATATATTCCTTATAGCTTATTGCCCAGCCTGTATCAACTATTTATCAGAGGTTGTAAAATTACTTTACACAGAAAGGTGATAAAAGAATATTCCTTACTCTGTGTGTGCATGTGTGTGGTGAGTATGTGAGAGAGAGAATATTTTGTATTATATTAAATATAGAATAAATATCATTAGTATAATCATATGTATAATTGTTACAAAACATTTGATAATTCTTCACCATTATATTATTAAGTGGATGGCTGATTACAAAAGAAAACGGAATCAAAGAATAAAGTTGTTTTCTTAAATTTTAATAATGATGTAAGGAAGAAATAAAAGATAATAATAATTCCAATTTCTTTTAGCTGCACATTGATGCTTCAAGATTGCCAGTTTATTAAAAATAATAATAATCATAGTTTTTATGGTTCTTCTGGAAGTGTTGTTTTTTAATACAGTCACACAAATTTGTTTCCAACTTGACTGGATAGTGTTTTTTGTAATCACTCTTAACTAATCACGTGTGAAATTTCAAATAGAGTTAATGCACTACTTTCCCACAATTCTTTGCCATGGTAACTTCCTGCCTTGGGGCATATAACAACAGCCGAACTCCAGGCTGGCTGATGACAAAAGTAAAGTGGAGGAAAATTAATGAACTGCCTTTTTTTCTATTGCTTCTCTTTACTTCTTGCAGTTTCTCTGTCTTTTTTCTTTCTTTTCACTTATTTTTTTGCTTTTTCATTGTCAACAAATGAGATTTTAAATGTAGGATTATTCTTAGGAAATCGAAAATAAAAGAAGAAAATTACAAAAAAAAGGAAATAATTGTTTATACTTTCATCATTTAAATACCAAGAGTACTGTTACTTGAAAAACAAAGTAATCCCAACTGGTTTTCTTGTATAAGAAAATTTATTTAACAAACCAAGACAAAGCAGTGTGTGTGTGTGGATATAAATATAAAAAACAGGCCAGTTTTCAGAAAGATTGACTTTAATATAAATTAACCATGAATTAAGTACATTTTTTAAAAATATCTTAACAAAACTACTTGATTCTGTTACAAAGAGTTCTTGTTTAGACACACATATATATATAGGCCTATATATATTATTACATGTAATCGTGCTTTTTTTTAGTTATTAATTATTATTTTTATTTATGGAAATAAAATACAGAATGTATGTGTTTAATTAGCCTATTAAAGGGTCATATATACTTAATTATAAATTATAGTTTTTCCACATGGCAATGGAAATACAATTATTCACATTTAACACATTCAATATTGCTATCTCTGGATCCTGTAACAATGTCACTTTTTTATTTATTGGAAATGTCCTTCAGATTGAGAACTTGTGACAGGTTATATATGTTGCTAAATGGGTTTTGAAATGTAATACCCCGTTGGTCAGTTGATAATGTAATAATCTGCATTTATCACAGGGGGACCAGACAGGAGAATATTTATTGGTTCATATTTAGTGGTCCCTGGGCACAAATGAATTATTTAGTAACTCTGCCTTGATGAAATGTTTGTCCAAATACAGCTGAATACTCATTTATATTGTGTAATGATAAGACATTAATGATACAATCCTCCTTCTTACCACTTAATGGTCCATTCTTCTTGCACTTAATGACCCAGGCTGTTTTCAGTAGTATTAGTAATAACTTCCCATTGCTAATTAATTTCTGTTGTAAGCACAAATTTACTGCACCTATTACTGTGGGTTTTTTTATCTTCGGAGTAATTTGAAAAAAGCCAAATTGTGATAGTTCTGACATTTTCCATCTGTTATATTTTTCTTTATATAATTTACAAAAGGAAATAGATTTATTTTTCTCTTTTTTTTTTTAGTGTTTGAGAAAATCCTAAATATAATTATTATGTATTCTTTTTTGTTTTTCACCTTTTCTTTTGTTCTTTCATTCAATAATATAATTTAATATAAATTTCAGATTAGGAATAACCAGTTATTTAAAACAGATCCAACTCTGACAGTATTTCTCTATTTACATCCTGTCATTATTCAGGAATGCTAATATGTAGTAAATTCTTGGTGAGTCTAGTTGATGTATGCTCATTTTCTGTTGGAATCTTGCTTTTTAAAAAAATATTTTAGAATTTGTTCTTGGAACAGACTGGGTTTATTTAATGTATGAAAGCCAACTGGTACCACTTGGCAAAAGCATTTCCAAGATTAATATTTTTGGATTAAAATTTATAGAGATCATAGGTTATTTTAATTTTATAGCAAGAGGTCTAGTGAAAAAAAAAAAAATAATAATAATAAATAAATAAATTAATTAAATTAAATCTCTTTTGAATATTTTTCTTATAAACATTTTTTTTTTAGTAGTGAAATTTCCCACATTATTAATGTTTACATAGCTATAAAGTGATCTGTAATAATGCCTAGTTATTTTTGATGATCACAGATTAAATACAATTTTGAAAAAAGTGTTTTGGTACATAGAATATACACTTTAGAATATGGTAACTTTAGAAAGTTACTTATCATTTAAATATTTCTTTATTGTTACTTGTCTAATTAAAAATAAACTAAAGTCTGTTTCTTAAGTATTTCTTATTTTAGTGACTGTAACAAGGATCTGAAAGTAATTAAAGAAGTCGATTTTTTCTTTTTGGCATACAAGACATAGCTCACAAAAATGCAACAAACAAATCCTCTATGATAAGAAAAACATAAATGTTTTGAGTTGGCTTCTATGCATTTAAATGGCAGACCACAAAAAATCATTGCTTGTGTATTTTTTTTTTTTTTTTTTTTTTTTTTATTGACTCCAAGGGTTATGAATCTTCTGTGAGATATTTGTGAATGGGGATAATGGTTGGGAGGGCACTGAATGGCATTCATGATTGATGAGATTCCAGATGTCCATTTTCATCCTGCTATCTGCCAGTTACTTCTGATAAGCTGCTTAACCCCACTTCACCCACTCCCATTGTGGGATTTATAGCTCCATATAATCTAAGAATAATTGATAAATAACTTGACTTTCCATTTTAACATAAAACATTTTTTATTTTAAGGCACTTTTTCTTGCTTGAAAATTTCCTGGAAATAAAGATAATTTATTTAATTTCTGCAATGAAAACATAAAATTGTTTAGTATTATTTCAATTTTACTTGTTGATTTTGGTTACAATCACTTACAGATTTTCAGTTTAAATTATTAGGAGAAAAACCTGCTAGTAATAAATAGCATACTTCAAGAGTAGTATTTCTGAAGCAACTTCTTTTGAAAATAAATAATTCATTTTATGATGATAAATAATAATAATAATTGTAGCAGTAGTAATAGTGTACCAAGTATGCATGAGTAGTAGTATATGTAGTTGACATAGTAATAGCAATAGTTGTAGTAGTCACCATAGTAACATTGGTAGGATTTATAATTGATTATTTATCGTTTTTGTTGTAGTTTGAATTTGATAATGGTGTGTTGCTTTAAATTACATATAACAAGCACCCAGAAAATGATAACCTTTGCTGGTATAAAATTTACCTTCACTCTTTGTCTTCCATTCCTGCAGAAGGCCTTCAGTGCAATTTAGTTATGTTGTATATATATATGTGTGTATATATATATATATATATATATATATATATATATATATTCACACTTTTTTTTTTAATTATTATTATTTTTTTAATCATTTAACTGGTTCCTATTTGAGATACCATTAAGTATAAAACATTTTATATAAATTATATTTATGATTTATAATATTTATTTTTATTTTTACAGATTTTAAAAAATTCAAGGAGTGTGGGTCAAGCTTTCAGTGCCAGAATAATTACTGCATTGATAAAGATTTAGTATGTGATGAAGTTGACCATTGTGGTGACTACTCTGATGAAGCAACAGATGGCCGAGCTAAATGTAACCATAATAAAGAAGGTAAGACTATACATCTTATCTAAATATTCATGAAGATATATTTAACTTACATTAATATTGAACTGGCCAGTAATGTCAGATAAACTAAAATATCAAAACCTGAATCTGTAGCTGTTGTCTTTTTGTAATTATTGATGTTATCATAAAATAATTTTTTTAGAGAATGATGTATAATACCAGATAGGAATATTTCTACAACAAACTGTCTTCTAAAAGGTTTTCTAAAAAAATAAAATATAATTAATTATCTTTCTTTTGAAAAAGCATCCATGAAAATTTCTTAGAGAATAGCACTTTATTTCAGTCAATTTTATTTAGAAAACCATTTTTTAAAACTTAAATTTACACTGTTTCCAGTGAAAAACTTATTCTGTAAGGATGCCAGTCATTGTATGGTATGTCAGTATCTGATCTAACATTGTTATCATAACCACAGCATCTCTCCTCTACCTTGTGAACCTAGCTTATCTCTATTTCTCCAAGATAATCTACAGCACAGTAATTATGACAACATCCATACATAAGGAGAAATTGGCCTGTAATTGCTGTGTAACAGGAAACCTTATTAGACTCCCAGGAACACTATCTCAGGCGTCTTGTCTGTGCCACTGCTGGCATTTTACATCATGCCTGTTAAACACAGCAAACTGTGTGATACTGTAGTTTCCTTGAGTTACTTGAAGAGTTAATGCTGATTCAAATTTCTTTCTTCTTCTGAAAACAGAATATAACTATAAATGAAGAAAAACAGTCTCCAGAAAAAGCCTTTTTAATTTTTGTTGTTAATGTTAGAAATTTGGTTTAAAATATTATAATTTATTTAAAATAAATCTTCATCAGAGAATTGTCTTTATTATATCACAACATTTTTAATTTTATAATTTATTTTTGTATTACATTTCACTTTCAAAATGTTTTATATTTTGGGATGTTATTACTTAATTTTATTACTAAACATCATAAGAACACTGTAAACTGCAAAATTTTGATTACACGGAATAGTTATTTCTTATATTCTATTTCAAGAAAAAATATATTTATATATTGTTTCTTCTATCCTTTCTTTATTCTGTTGTATAGAGGAATCTAAAAATAAGAATAATCTTTCATTATGAGCAGGACATACCACAAGGAACAAAAAAAGAAAAAAGATAAGGAATACAAACAAATACTTTTGCAGCAAATAAAGAAATATGACTGTATTTTTATTATTGTAAAATAATTTTAAAATGAAACTTTTAATCAATATGTATAGTTTAATCTAAACTTGGTTACAGTATTAAAAGAAAAAGTAAAAGATTTGTTCTGCTAGTAAATTAAGCTAATTATGTTGAATCCAATCTGAATAATTAAAATAATTAGCATAAAAGGTGACCAATCAACATGACCACTGGTACCAAAGATGTTACATGTCTAGCTGTCCCATAATACATATATAGTATCTGATCGTGGGATTGTAATACCATTTGTGCTGAACATCTTTTCACGGTGTCTTCCCATTTGGTAGATTCCCAGTTCGTATAATTCCCATTTCATAGAAAAACCTGGTTTACCGCAATACCTGATTACCTCTGTATATAATGAACTTGGCCTGTGCATACATCTGGTTTCTTTCTAACATTCAGAGGGGGAGCGCATTGTTCCTAAATCGATTATGTAACATCAACCAAAAGCAGAATAAGCATTCACAACTCACTTGTTGTTGATTTGTTACTTTTTCATTATTTCATCATCTTCCTCCTTCTCATTATCATCATCATAATTATCATCATCAACATTATTATTATTATTATAATATTATTACTATTATTATTGTTGTTATTATTATTATTATTGTTATTCTTCTTATTCTTCTTATTATAATTACTGTTACTATTATTATTATTATTATTATTATTATTATTATTTTTTTTTTTTTTTTTTTTTAACTGGTCATTTCTAATTCATAAACATTTCATTTCCATTACAAAACAAGCAACCAATAATAAACAATTTTACATCAATTTCATCTATCTGTTAAAATACAAAACGAAAAAAGAATGAAAGAAAAGAAAAATGGCTTGCTTCTGTAAGAGAATACGACAAAAATATTATAAATAACTAATTAAGCAAATATAATTTTTAACAAAACATATTTTACATATGAGTAATTTACTTATATTCAGTAAATAGAGTATTTGAACGTTACATTTATCATTAACTTTTCGAATTCAACCGTATTCAGCTTAAACATGTACAAGATATCTGTTACTGGTCACATTTACATTATGCACATATTATACAATATATGTGACATAGTATATTAATAGTGTGTACACTAAAGATATTATGACCTGCAAATACTTTGGCTATGTCTGAAAAAGTTTATACGAAGGACCAAATCATTGGGAATACTTTTAGATAAATACCTTCTTTTTTAATTATTTACATTCACTATATTTGATACATAGATTATTTCGATATTTGTCATATTTGCATACTTTATGCGATAAGCAATATCCATACTACAATAATACCTCAGATTAAAGATGTAATTGGTTCCAAAACTTCCAATAATTAAGTGAGGTAAGCAGGAGACTAATTTACATTGAATTAAGGTTAAAAGCAGTGGTTACTTTCTCGCTGATGAGATCTGACATAAAAAAAAAGGTGAAATAAGGAGAAATAAAACAGCAGTTTAGACATAAATGATTTAATAGATTGTAGATATTAAATAAACAGTAAATCATTTACAAATCAATTTATACAAATACATTAAGAAATAAGTATATGCCGCTCATTGTGGGTTTTGGTTTCATTTAAGATAATGTATTTTGTTTCTAAAGTTATTATCTTCTGTTTCTTTTATCGTCAGCATTTGCCGGTATACTGTTATTCGTTTTGACATATTGGAAGGGTAAATTACAAACAAGTTTAAGTCTAAATCAAAGCAGAAGACAAAAGAGAATCAGAATATCAGATGCACATATGACGTGTCAACTGATCAACACAACTGAGAGAAGCTCGTGAATGAACGAAAAATTAAAGAAAAAGGACTTAAAAACATGCACTGTATACATATGTATCATTTATTTTGAGCAATTAACTATTAAATTAAATTTCTATTTATATAATTTGTAAAGAAGAAAGATTGTTAAAGCGTGGTATCGTTAAGCGAGATGTTACTGTATTTATACAATAATAATTGCTTTCCAAATAATCTGGAGCAGTTCATTAAAACGACTGAGGTAAAACCAAACATGTCAATAAGACCACTGAACCACATTTAGCCTTTCTACGAAATGGGATTCAACCATATGGGACTAAGCCCTTTTCACCAGTGAGTGATATATCATTCTCTGTAGGTCTTAAATGAAATGGAGAAGAAAGTTTGTGTGGAAAATCTGCAACAAAATATGTCTGAATAGTTTTTCAGCCACAATTCAGCCACCATTGTATGTTGTTAACTTTCTTTAAGATTGACTTGTAGAGACATTGTAAAATAAACTGATGGGTGATAATAAAAGTTACTTTTCAAACAGAGATATCAAAACAAAACAAAAAGTTAAAGGTTATATATCTGTTTTTTTTATTTATTTACTATTATTATTATTTTTTTTAATGATTTTATTTATATAAATTCTGTTCTAACTTCATCTTATCAGGTAACTCAATATAAGCTTTTGCATTAATGGTTTATATATCTTTTCTTTGACAGTCCTTTTTCTACTATTTTTTTTAATGTTAAAAAAGTTATTTATTTTATAAACATGAAATATTTTTCACTGCTGGTTATTTCTAAAATATTAGACCAACTATAATTTTTTTTAAATTTAAAATTAAGCTTTGAAAAAAGTCTTATAAATATCTGGTCACATAAATCCATCACTAAAACTGCAATATGATTTCTTTAATTTCATGGTTTTACTGGTTGGACCAGCATGAATGAATCTTGGAATAAGCCAGAAGCTTTAAGCCTGATAAAATGCTTGGAGGCTGTCCAGAGTGTTGGAATGCCGTATCTAATTAGGCATAGTACTAAGTGGTCACAAACTATGGTCTCCTCACATCACTTTCTTATTCATCAACTGTTTGATTGTTGCTTCCAGGCATGGATAATGGCAGCTTTGGAAGACAAAGAATTACAACTGTAATTTTGTCAGAATTAATCAGGTCTTGTCTGTTAAAATATTTAATTCTACACATGCTGTCTCTGATAACAGATATCCATGTTTCTTTATTTGTGACAATATATTACATTATTCTGTCATGATTTCTAAGTTTTTCATCTATAATGAATGTTATTTTAAATTTCCACTTTTGTAACAGAGCAGTGTGGTATGGTTCAGAATTCAGTGGCATTTGAGTTCTGTGTAAATCCAGTTAGGAAGTGAAAACATTTGGAGCCTTTTCTGTGAAAAATATCCTTAGTTAGAAAATATATTTAAGGAATTGTATACAAATATTATTTTTTTTTTTTTAAGTTGTATTACTACTCTTAATTTTCTTCTGAGAAAGTGTTTGCTGGATTTAACGAATTCAAAAAAATTCAGATAAAAGGGAAACCATAATAAAATATAACTGCGAAAAGAAAAGATAAATAGAGCGAAACAAAACCCAGATTAAATTAAGAAAAATAAAACATTAACACACATGACAGAACTGGGAGTGTGCATATTTGCAATACAGGTTCATTAGAAAGGTGCACATCACTTTGAAATCATCAGCTGAGTGTAATAAAAATTGAATACCATTTTCCTTTTTTACAGTCTAATTATGTCTATAAATAAAACCTATGTCCTTAATGGATTCTAATTTGTACTGAGTAGAGGTTTCTGAATGGAATGTTCCAGATATCTCCAGGTGCTTGTAAATGCTACTGTTGCAAAACTAGGGCAGACACTTTATGTTTCTTTTGTTTCCAAATATCTGATTTTACATATTTGTTTCCTTAGAGAACATATTCCTTAAAAACACAGAAGAAATAATTCATTTCACTCCCAGCTTACTAGAAACACTCAAATGCATATTTGTATTTGTATCTATGCTTTACAAATATCTCGTTAGATTGAAATAACAATTATATAATATAAAAAAATATATATATAAAAAAATATATAATGATGAGGTTAAAAAGTTTTATTATTATTGTAATGGATCCAATTAAAGTATTATTTAGAATTACTTTTTTTTTTTTTTTGTCTATTTTAATATATTGGGACATATTTAGGAAATCATTCTGTTTTCATCTTTTTTGCCTGTTTTCCTTAAATTGGTAGATAGGTTATGTTGACAGGTTTAATTAATGTCAGTGGTAGGCTCCAATTAGATGACAATAATTATGGGTTTCCCCCATGTGCTATTCATTGCTATTGGAAATTTTCATTACCATATTCCTGCTTTGAAATAATTAAATATCTCCATCTATCAGATTCCTTCAGTGTTTATGTTTATAATGAGTTAATCTCTTCAGATTTTGTTGATTTAGTTTGATGTCTTGAATTTTATTTACGTTTGTTACCTCTAGTTTTTCTTTCTATTTTTGTTTGTTTGTTGTTATTATTTATTTATTTAGTTACTTAGTTTTAGTATTCTTTTTTATGTTCTATATTTCAATATGTATGTTAAAAGCTATTCAAAAATACAGTAAATGTATCCAATTATGAAAATTAATTATGTCTTTTATATGTATACATCATGAATAATGTTCATGAAGAATTATTGTTGGTTGATGGACTGATTATTAATTTTAAGAATGGTTACATTTTTTTACTATTACTTTAAAAATGTAAATGTCATCATGAAAATATTTTCACTATTATTTCATTATTTTCACTTACTATAAAAAGTAAAACATTCATGCCATGGCTAGTCATTAGTAAAAAGAAAACTCTTTTTTTTCTCCATTATAAACTGACTCATCCAAATGTGTCTGAGTTCTCTTCATTATATTCAGCCTCTCTTGACTAGTGGATTTTTCTCCTAATTAATTTTGCCACCTTTTTTGTTGCTCTCACTTGAATGCAAAGAAATGGGATTTTCAGACTGAAAGATGAAAAGTCAGTAATAATAATAAAATAACAGTAATATGTATGTGTGTGTATGTGGATATTTGTGTGTTCAAATAACAATAATAATAAAAATTGGAACTTAACAAGAAGGAACTGTCTGTTCATTTAACACAAATCATTTTCTGTTCTCTATTTCTATTAGATAACCTATATAAAATGTAAATCTAGATAAAAATTTCACTGCCTTCTGTAACTTTACAATTCAGACAGTGCATACTCTGAATTGTATTTTTATATAATTGTATAACAGATCTTTTAACTTACTTTTTTATATGACACCTAATAGTCTGTGTAAGTTGGTGTTTGTAAACATTCATTCCAATCATTAAAAATAGTCTGTTGAGTGTCTACAGAGTGTTTTCTGTCTTATAAAATCGTTTTGCAGGAATTGTCACCTGCAACTATTAACATTAAAAATTCATTTAGAATGCATGCATTGATTTAGAAAAGAGATTGTGTTATTTGAATTGGTATTAGATCCATCTCAACCAGATCTATTGTCTTGGCTGTCTCGTGGCAAAATGTACAAAAACAGGCAGTTTCTCTGAGAAGTGAATGAGCAAATAAATTGGCAAATTTCAGTGATTTTTTTTTTCTCTTTGAAGAGTATCAACAAGGTCAGGCCTTCAAGGCTGAGTTGATCTTGTCCAGGAGAATCTTGATTGCACTGCATGTTTCATAATCTCTTCTTTCTGTGTTGATATCTGGGAAAAGCACCTGTTAGATAATGATTTCTTACATCCTGATGATAACTTAATTACTCATGTCTCTGAAGAATCTCTATATTGGCTATGTCTATGTTTGTGCAATTTGCTTCATCACTATATCCGATGAAACTTTTGGTTTTGTTAATATTATATGTTCCTCAGAAGAATTTCAATTACAAAAGGTAATACAAGTTTTTATGGCAGTAGCAAGGTCTCTAACATTGTTGAAGCCAGAGAATCAGCAGTTACTGATGTATTTCTTCATATCAGCTCAGCATCAAACTGAAAATTTGTGTTTGTTAGATAACCTAGTTTATGGCACAGCTTTGGATAAATTAAACTCATATGTGAAGACAGATATAAATTGGATAAAGCACACAGATATGTTTTGAGTTAAGTCTTGTAAAAATCTTATTTTTCATTGTTAACAAAAAAGTTATTTAGTGATTTGAAGAAGGCTTTCCAATGGTATAATGTTGAAGATGATATCTGTTAGAAAACAAATCTTATTTTCATCACTAGTATGTTAGATAAATAATGTTTTATTTTTTGTTTTTATTTGGGTTTTTTAAAATGGGTTTGTAATATTCACAGTTTATATTTTAAGCATTTGGTGAAGAATGTTTTGTTATAAACCAGCTATATATTTTTCTATGTAAAAAAAGAGAAGAACATTTTTTATTTTTTTTAAAATATGCACCTGTCACCCATTAATTATCATTCCCAACTGATAATAACCATAAACACTATGTCAATCTATATCTCTAACATAAGACAATTTCCAAATTAACTTACCCAGTTGAGTTTTATTTGTCATTGAGTCCTTGACCTATTCAGAGTGTTCTTTAAATGTCTCAGTTATCATTTCTTTAAGAAGCCATTCTATAATTGACCCATTCAAAGGATAATCCCTTCTCTTTATGTCCTCAGATCTATCCCTTTATCTTATCCCATATATGGCCTTCCGGGTGGCTTCCAATTTAATTACCCATGATATCAGTATCAAAGATGTGAGGGAGCACCATTCCTCAGAATCATTAGTGCCATGATTAGAATAAATATCACAAATATGTGAATAAAATTATTATGGAGGTCATCAAGAGTAAGAATGGTGAATCAAAAATTTGTGCATGATGGCCACCCAATGAACAACATTTGTGAAGAGTGGAACAATAAGTTTTTCAGCATGGTTGGCCATCATCATCCTTCTATCTGGAAAGTTATCCAGTGGTTCCAGCGTGAAGAATCCAATCTATGCACCATTCTTCAACAGGATGCAGTTGGCGCCCCCTGAAGAAGTGCAAGAACAAGGGTCATATTCGCCTCAGAGGAGACTCAAATCCTTGTGCCAGGACCGTGTCAACAGTTCCAAGTCCTTTCCTGAGTTTTTGGCTGGAGTTGGACACTTATCATATGACCAAGTGCTTATGAGAATAAATTTGTTGTGAATAAAACTGTTTCTTTCTTTCCATTTCTTTTTTCCAGTTTCTTTTTTTCCTAGCCAAAATTGTTTCTTTCATTCCTGTTTCTTTATTTCAAGTTTCTTTCTTTCTGTTTACCATTTTTAACCTAGTGGATATAGTTTTGCCTTTAAATTGAAAAATTAATTCTTAAAGAATTATTTTTATTTACTGTGTTATTATATTAATTTAAAACAAATTCCAGTATTCATTTATTATTAAATGTTTCGTGTTTTTTTGGTTGTTTTTTTCCCAGAATAATTGGATACATCTTTTATTTACAATGTGTGGCAGTGTCACTTCTGTTGTAGGTGTCACAGGTGGCAGGCAACAAGAAAGTGACTTTTATGCAGTGCAATGTCCTCATTATACAATAAAAAACATTGTTTCAGCTTTTTTATTGCAAACCCCTCCTAGATTTATGTAAGTTAGACACATTTCAAAGTATCATCTCTCTTTTTTGAATGATTGCAAAATGCCAGGTGTAATGAAAAAGAATAAGAAAAAGAAAAGTTTTAAGCATGAAGGAAAAGAAAATAATATTTTGTCAAATGTTTTGTTGTAAATATGAGATTTGTGAGAGAGTAATGAGGAATGCTGTTGGCAGGAAGAAATCTTCATTTTCACAGTGCCACACAAACAGAACAACTTATTGTATGTATTATTTGTTCTGGCACCATGAGTTAGTTTGATAGAACATAAATAAAAACAAATAAAATAAAAAGCAAAAAATCACTGAATGGCATGTGATATTTGCCATAAAGTAAAATTTATTTTTCATTGTTAAAAATTTGATGAAACTTGTTAAAACTGAAATACTTAATCAGAGAAATATAATTATATCTCAATCAGATGTCGCAAGGATGTGTCATAGACCATAAGTCAATATTAATAATAATAAGAAGAAGATGAAGGAATAATTATAATAATATGATAATAACAAAATGCAACTTCATTGGTTTTTCTTATTTATCAGTCCTGCTTTGTGATAAGAAGAAGAGTAGGAATAATACTAATATTAAGAAAAAAAAATAAAAAATTGTTGAATCTTTTCTGGAATATATATATATATATATATATATAAATTATATTTAATATAACAAAATTCAACTTCATTGGATTTTTCCTTATTTATCAATCCTCTATATTGATTCTGATAGTCACCAGGGAGAGTATTCTATTGTTGCAGGAAGGATTATCTGATTCAGTACCTGCCATCACCTTTTTTCCATTGCTAATGATAGGTGGATGTTGTCTCAAGTTTGTTTATTCAGCTACTACAACTGCTATTGGACAAAACTATTTATATGCATCTTAACTAATTCAGTAACACATTTTTATAGATTTCTTATCCCCTCATGCTTTGTCAAACATTGACTGCCCAAACATTGTAGTTTTGAATGATTGGTTCTGGTGAAAAAGGAGAAAAGAAATCAAAGGTGTGAGATGAAGGTGGGCTGTCGTCAACTGTTTACTTAGGCTAATACAGAGAAAAGAAGAATGTCTGATGAAGTGGATGACTGTGACACTATTAAAATGATCTATCAGTGGAAAGTGTCTCCATTATGTGACAAAAAGAAAAAAGATTTCAATAGAAAGAAAGGCTGTCAGCATATCTGGTATTTGCTCAGTTGAATATTCTTTTTCACATTCTATTATTTCATTACTGTCTTCTTCTTCTTCTTTATTTTTATTTTTATTTTTTTTTATCTGTTCAAGTTATTGCCAGTTTATTGCTAGGTCTTTTCTTTGACAACAAAATTATTAAGATGTCATATTCCTAGATGAACCAATCAGCAAAATCCAAATCAGATGTCAGAGATTTTAAATTTCTGAAAAAGGAAGAAAAACAAAAAGAAGGTTCAAAATATGTGTAAATAATCAAATAATTTATTAATATTATTTTCACTATAAAAGGATTACTATTAATATTAATCATCAAATTATCATGTATGATGGTAATCTGGTAATGGTTACCATTTTTAAATACAGTTTCAGTTCAATTTCTAAATAACACTACAAATCTGGCTATTTATATTCTATTCTGTATATTATAATCTGATCTAGGTTTTAAGATTGGGAAAGAGATCATTGCATTTTGAAATTTAAAAAGTCTTGGCTTTGGAAAAGATGTGAGGTGTACACTTTCTTGGAATCATTCCATAGTCAGTGTAATGTTGAGTTTATATAGCATGTTAGAAGAACTGTTTCATGACTCCACATCTTTATCAAACTGTCAGATGTATTAGTCTAGGAGATGATTTACTGTGACAATGATGGTTTATTTAATTTCTTCTTTATTTTTGTGCTGTTGGCTGAATGTGCATTTGCTTTCAGAATGTAATAATGTTAGGATATAAATGTTTTAGGCTGAAATGTCCATAGCCAAAATGATTCTAGGAAAAAAGTCACAGAAAAAAGATGACAGGAAAAAAGTCACAATTTTGTTATTAAGATCTATCCTAATCGGTAAGCTAGACATAATTCTGCCAAACTGATCCTAATTCATTAGAGTAACAAGTCACCACCCCTGCACAATATGAAGCCCCTTTCTTTAATCTAGCCTAATCAATAAGGTTAACAATTACCCCATGCATATTATGATGCCACATTCAATACTCTACAAACCCATACATTTGGTGACTTTTTTTCCTGTGAGTTTTTTCCTATACTAAATTGTGATTTTTTGTGACTTTTTTCCAGCCACCACCAAAACATCCTACATTTATATATAAATAAATGTGTGTCTATATGTACATGCACACACTCATACACACTTTCCCTTTCCTATGTGTTCTAGCTATCATCTCATAACTTGGTATCAGAGAAGTACATTTTAACAGTCTGTCAGAAAGCATTACAGCTTGGTAATTAATTCATGGAATGTCTGTTAGTGTTGTAAATCAGTTGAACAAATTCATTTAAACACAAGACTGGGAAATATTGAACCTGTTGTGACATATAAACTTTGTTATGCTGTTTCATAAAAAATTAAGAGGTCAGTGTTTTATAAGAATAATGTTAATAAAATTGTGAACTGTAAATTAGAAAATACTGGCAAATAATAATTTTTTAAAAAGCAAATATGCTGAATATAAATAAACATTTACAGTAAAGTGGAAATTAGTTAAATAAGTGTAAATAAGTAATAATAATTTTCGTAATGTTTGTATTAAAGATGGGTGAATAATTAAAATAACACAATAATTGCTACTAGGTTTATATTATTTATTTATTTATTTATTTATTTATTTATTTATTTATTTATTTATTCTTTATAAATTTTATAATGTATGGAAGTGGAACAAAGCATAGCAGCTGTATGTTTCTAGTAAAATTAAGTTTGAAGAGAACAGGTTAGTTATTTAAGACCTATTAAAGTGTGTGTGTGTGTGTGTGTGTGATCAAAATTATCTGACGTTTTATGAATTATTTCTGTAAGCATTCTGATAACTAAGACAGCAAATGTATCTCCAAAAAATGTATTATATAATATATGTATCACAGTGTATGTTTGTCTGAGCTTTTAAGCTGTCATAACAGAGGGGTTTGGATTGTTTCTCATCTTCCATTGACAATGTACTGCCAAATTAATCTCATTAACCAGAGAGAACAACTGTTGATGACCTTTTGACCCAGAATGATGTTCATTTATCTGAGCTGTTTGTCTGCTTGTCACATTTATACAACATCTACCTGTAATTCCATTCTTCCTGACAGGTGAGCATTATCTGTGATAATTACATATAAGAGAAGAGCCATTAGTTTAGGAACTCTGCTTCACCTCTACATGATATATTAAATATTTACATAATAAAAATATCTTGAGTCACTTAGTATAAGATACAACTGTCATGTCAAAAAATTATTTTCATTAATTAAAATTATAGGTAGTTAATCTGCTTTATCATTCATTGTTCATATTTTTCTGTTAAAACTGTTGCTTTAAAAATTGCTGGTTTATACAGGCAGAAATAGAATAAGAGATAATAAGCAAAATGAAAGGAGACTGAGCACAAACAAACAAACAAACAAACAAAAACAAACAAATAAATCAATAAAATAAAAATGTTTTTACATCATCAGTTGTGATTTTTGGCAAAATGTAAATTATTTTAATTTATTTTCTTCGTTATTACAGATATTTAAACATGGAAAGTGCAAAAATAAAGAATCCACAACAGTGAAGTTTTTATAAAAGTTATATATATATACTACCTATTATTATATGTAAGATATAAACTAAAAGTAATCAAAACAATTTTTCATATTTATTCTAATTTAAAATAAAATAATAAATAACAAACCAAAAAAATAAAAAAGGACTGAAATATGAACATATAATGGGTTTTAAATTAATTTATATAAAATGATTTATCATATTTATTTTTATATTGTGTATATGTGTATATATGTCTTTGTGTGTGTTATATCTGTGTATATATATCTGTATATATGTATATGTATATGTATATGTATATGTATATGGGACAAAAGCCTCTGAATCCAAAAATGCAGAGGTGGACAAAAGCCCCCCAAGTAGAAATGCAAAAACCCACCATACATAAAAAAAAAGATATTCTGTCACTGTTTAATATTTCCCGTAATGAAATTTATGTAATTAGTTATTCATCCAAGTAAACTGAGAGTATATCCTTCAGCTTAATTTTGACTGTTATCACCATTATTTCGTGGTAATTAATTAAGTTGATCAAGCAAACACTTTAAACTGACTGTCATGCCATCGATAAAGGTATGGACTATGATTTAATAAAGCAGCTTTTGTCCTATTTGATTTTTCACTAAGGGGGCTTTTATCCTACCTTGCATATCCACTGGGGAATTGTTATCTGCCTATGCATTTTTGGACTTGCATTCATAAATGTATTTGTTATGTGAAGTATAACACAAACCCTAGTAAGATTTAGGTTAATAAATTAATGTTGTAATGGTTTTTGTTTAAAATCAGAGATGTAGTTTCTTAATGAAAAGACATTACAAATAAAGAGAAAAATAAATTTGAGGCTCTTTACTGTTTTATAGTCATAACTTTTAAAGATAGGTTGCTATAAACATAAAACTATGATTTGGAACTATATCAGATGTATTCATAATGTTTTTTAAGGTATCACAAAAGCTATCCTTTAAAATGAAATTGAAGGGTTCACAGAACAGAAATCTATAGAGTATTTAAAGCTTGTATGACATGTTGATATTTGAGTGAAGAGCCTGTGGTCAACAGTTAATCATCCTCTCCATCCCTCATTGTACAGTATGTTCCTCTTGATATTCATCAGTAGTATGTTCTGGGCTATTTCTTCACGTATATAAATATCTGCTTTCAAAAAGAGAAAAAATACATTACTGCTTGTATTTCTGTCTTTGTCAGAGAAAAGTACTTTTAGCATTTAGTTTCTATGTAGGTCTTTCAGAAGTATTTAGAAAAGAAAATTAAAATATTTTTATTTTTTAAATTATTATCATAGAATTTTTAAGATTAAAATGTGATGGCTACTGAAGATCTCTTTTCTTTTTCCTTTACTTTTTTTAATTAATTAATTTATTTATTATTATTATTATTTTATTTTTATTTTTATTTTATTTTTTGTAATTTGCAAAAGAAAACATTTAAATGTTTTTATTTGTTGTACAATAAAATAAGGTTGTAGGAATTTGAATTTATTCCCCTTTTTATTTAAATTTATTTATATTTTTGTTATAGAAAAAACAACAATCATCAATTATTTATAATAATTTTTATAGTTATTTATTTTCCTTTTTAATTTCTTTTTGCTTTACATTTAAAATTAAATATTGCTTTTTATCACTATTTTCTTAATTTTATAAGTATTACTGTCATCATTATTACTGTTATTGTTAACAGTTTAAATTTATCTTACTGTGTTGTATTTTAAAATTATTTAATGCTGCATAGTAATTTTAAATAAATTTATTCAAATATAGGCTATATATTTTATTTACACTTTAAAAGAGTTTAAAATTTATTTTACAAGAAGATATAGATATAAATTTATCTTGTTGACAGATGACAAATGGTACTGCAGATTACATATTGAAATTAAATTGCTATCTTGGGTTTGCAAAAGGACAAATCTCTATCTTGTTGATACATTACAGTTCAGCAACTCTAAAATTAATATGTTTTTCCAAGACCAAAGTTAACAGTTGAAACACTGTACAGTGGCAGTTAATTTACCTCCCTGGAACTGTCCTTTTGGAACCTGTATCATTTACTGTTTACCACAGTCTGCATCTAAACTTTGGAAAAGTCACCATATATAATTAATATGAAATAAACTATTTATATCAGGGCTTTGTTAGTTTATCTGAGGGTTAAATATTACATTTATTTTGTGACTTTGCTGTGGGTTTTTTTTTCTGGAATCTTTTTCCTGTGACTTTTTTCCTAGATTTGTTAAAACAGCCTCATGTTTATTAAATACCTTTTAGTTTAAATAATTCTGTATCAGTAAAGCAGATATTAATATTACACATCAAAGAATGGTGATTACTGGTTATTGCTTCAATCTTGTGAATTGATGAAAAATTCATTATTAACCATACAATGTCATAAAGTGGTTTATTCAGTTGATTGTTAATAAACTGAGTACCAACCTATCTGGGATGTTTTTAAAAGTAAATTGTATTATTTTAGTTAAAACTTTATTACATTCTTGTCATTGAAGTCCATAAATACCATAATAAATATGGTTCACCCGTATATACTTTTATAATCAAGAATTACTCTTCTTTTTCTTTTACTAAATTAGAAAATAAATGGCATATAAAAGATAATAAATAAAACATTTATTATTCTGTCATTGATGTACACTATTATATATTATATGAAATTAAATTCAGTGCAATTGCTTTCACATACTTAATTAAAAATCTATAATATATATATATATATTTTTAAACTGTCAATAATAGTTATTTCAGGACAAGAAATAGAGATAATTTACTGCTATAATCAGGTAGCAGATGAGATGTCACTGATTGTAATTAGTAAAGGATGTGATTTCCCTGTTTGTACTATAATAGTTAGGTAAAGGACGAGATGTCCCTATTTGTAATAGTTAGATGAAGGATAGTTTCGTTTTAAAGTCTAAACCTTCAGTATCATTCTGATGCATTGTATCCAGATTTAGATACTTGGTTTGTTGATTTAATGTTGGAATGTCTCCTGTGACCAGTCGTGATTTGGAAGCATTAACTCTGCCTGAATCCAATGATATTAATAGAAGAAGAATTTATTGCATAATACTGGTTCATATTAATAATATTTTAAATTAAAACTATACTTTAAGAAAAGAAAAAAGAAGAATTGAAGGAAGATAAAATACTGTGAAAAAATATTGTCTGCAGACTTTTCAGTACATACCACTAATGTTATTTTCAAATTAACAAAATATTTGTCTTAACAATGCCACTGTTAAACATATTAGCAGAATATGCAATACTTGGCATGGATAGGTTAAATCATGCTGAAGATGTAGAAGCATGGATAAAACCCCCAATTTATTTTCCATTAGTATTAAAACATCTTCCTGTTAGGTGTTGCCAAAAGGATTCAGGCCAGACAAATTGCTGCATTTTCAAATAATTACGAACACCTCTCATTGGTGTTTGGTTAACGGTCACCAGAGAAATTGGTGTCATTTCATGACGCAATTAGGAATAGCTGAGCAGATTGAATTTCACTCTGTTTGGCTTCTCGGCATGTTAAGAAACCCCAAAACTATAGAATTCTGTTTGATTCTCTGCTAAAATGGGGTTAATACCTCAGGTGATTGAATTTTTATAACCTACTTTAGTCTTTGTTTTAATATATTATTAACAATAAAAATAATAAATCTACATGGAAAAAAAAATTAATTAAAAATTAAAAAATTAAAAATAAAAACAAACAAATAAATAAATAAATAACTCTGATACCAAGATAGTGAAAATATTTAATCATTTTCCTTGATGTTTTTAATTACTCCTATTTACAAAAATATTGATTATTTTAAATACTTACTTTTGAAACTGATTTTAATTTTAACCATTATGAAAGCACTTATGAAAGTAAAACTGTATACATTGTGATGTATTAAGGAAAAGATGAATGTTTAAATATTAGTGGATATGCAAGGTAGGATAAAAGCCCCCTTAGTGAAAAATCAAATAGGACAAAAGCTGCTTTATTAAATCATAGTCCATACCTTTATCGATGGCATGACAGTCAGTTTAAAGTGTTTGCTTGATCAACTTAATTAATGTATATAATGTGTGTGTGTCTGTGTTTATTGTATAGTAGCATTAAGAATCAGAGATAAATATATTAAATGAAGTTAGAGATAGAGAGAGAAGAAAAACAAAACAAAAAATTGAATGATCAAATCTGCATAGGTTTGAAATCAGACTAATGTAGAAAATTGGATATTATGACATCTTTTATATTCCTCTTACATTCCTTACAAATTTCATTTTTTGATGATTGATCCATCAAATTCCAGAGATTATTAGAATGAATGACATATAAAGTTCTTTTTCCTCATCACATGCGCTGTGCTGGTTTATCAGCAGAATCTAGTTTTTACTACAGACACCTGATCAACAGATTGTGAGTGACATATTGCACTAACTGATGCATTGTCAGGAACCACTGTAGAAACATAGTGTCTTAGCCTACCATTTTTTTTTATCTTTTCAATTTCACTGAGATTTCAGATAGATCTTGGAGGGATTTAATTAGGTCTGTGATTCGTGCAATTTGCAGATAATCACTACTAGTTTCAAACAAACCCGGCTTCCTCGGGGAGATCTCAAGATTTCATGACCAAAATTATTGGAGAGTAAGCTATTGTTCAGTGGTAAGTCCAAAATGTCATTGGACTTGGGAGTCAGGATCAGTCCTTTTCATTGTACTGATTGTGAACTGCCGGTTCCAGCTAGTGTCTCCATTTGGTTTATCAGATTTTATTTTTAGAAAAGTAATCAGTTTTTTATTTTGTATTTAATGTAATTGAATGATATAGTTATTCATTATGGGATGCTATTTTTAAATATATTTTTTTTCTGTGGGACTATATATTAATTCTTGTTTTTAACCATATCCAGGTTTAAGCAAACAATCTGACTTTTAAATAACTTCATCTCAAAAATATGTATAACAACATTTCATATAAAACTGGAGTAATATCAAACTTGACAGTAAGTGATGAAGTATAAAGCATTACCTAATATTTTTTGTGTCACTTGGATAATTACTGAGGATTGATTTAAATTAAAAGTAGTTAATGAAAAAACAAAACATCTGAATGTAATCCTGGCATCATGGTAGACATGTTGTAAGTCAGTGTTTGACAGCTAATTCATGCCAGTACACAAGCCTGGCATTCTGCAGGTATGATACTAACAAATGTTTACAATATGTGGTAGCTGTGGTCTGCTGTGCAATGCATGGTTGATGGTCTGGCATTTGACTGAGATAAAGCATGATGGTTTGAACCTACCTGTCAAATTGGTGTCTTCCCATTTGGTAGATTCCCAGTTCGTATAATTCCCATTTCGTAGAAAAATCTGGTCTCCCGCAATACCTGATTACCTCTGTATATAATGAACTTGGCCTGTGCATACATCTGGTTTCTTTCTAACATTTAGAGGGGGAGCGCATTGTTCCTAAATCGATTATGTAACATCAACCGAAAGCAGAATAAGCATTCACAACTCATTTGTTGTTGATTTGTTACTTTTTCATTATTTCATCATCTTCCTCCTTCTCATTATCATCATCATAATTATCATCATCAACATTATTATTATTATTATTATATTATTACTATTATTATTGTTGTTATTATTATTATTATTGTTATTCTTCTTATTCTTCTTATTATAATTACTGTTACTATTATTATTATTATTATTATTATTATTATTATTTTTTAAATTGGTCATTTCTAATTCATAAACATTTCATTTCCGTTACAAAACAAGCAACCAATAATAAACAATTTTACATCAATTTCATCTATCTATTAAAATACAAAACGAAAAAAGAATGAAAGAAAAGAAAAATGGCTTGCTTCTGTAAGAGAATACGACAAAAATATTATAAATAACTAATTAAGCAAATATAATTTTTAACAAAACATATTTTACATATGAGTAATTTACTTATATTCAGTAAATAGAGTATTTGAACGTTACATTTATCATTAACTTTTCGAATTCAACCGTATTCAGCTTAAACATGTACAAGATATCTGTTACTGATCATATTTACATTATGCACACATACATATTCAGATTGTGCACATATTATACAATATATGTGACATAGTATATTAATAGTATGTACACTAAAGATATTATGACCTGCAAATACTTTGGCTATGACTGAAAAAGTTTATACGAAGGACCAAATCATTGGGAATACTTTTAGATAAATACCTTTTTTTTAAATTATTTACATTCACTATATTCGATACATAGATTAATTCGATATTTGTCATATTTGCATACTTCATGCAATAAGCAATATCCATACTACAATAATACCTCAGATTAAAGATGTAATTGGTTCCAAATTTCTGATAGTTAAGTGAGGTAAGCGGGAGACTAATTTACATAGAATTAAGGTTAAAAGCAGTGGTTACTTTCTCGCTGATGAGATCTGACATAAAAAAAAGAGGTGAAATAAGGAGAAATAAAACGGCAGTTTAGACATAAATGATTTAATAGATTGTAGATATTAAATAAACAGTAAATCATTTACAAATCAATTTATACAAATACATTAAGAAATAAGTATATGCCGCTCATTGTGGGTTTTGGTTTCATTTAAGATAATGTATTTTGTTTCTAAAGTTATTATCTTCCGTTTCTTTTATCATCAGCATTTGCCGGGATACTGTTATTCGTTTTGACATATTGGAAGGGTAAATTACAAACAAGTTTAAGTCTAAATCGAAGCAGAAGACAAAAGAGAATCAGAATATCAGATGCACATATGACGTGTCAACTGATCAACACAACTGAGAGAAGCTCGTGAATGAACGAAAAATTAAAGAAAAAGGACTTAAAAACATGCACTGTATACATTTGTATCATTTATTTCGAGCAATTAACTATTAAATTAAATTTCTATTTATATAATTTGTAAAGAAGAAAGATTGTTAAAGCGTGGTATCGTTAAGCATATCGTTAAGCGAGATGTTACTGTATTTATACAATAATAATCACTTTCCAAATAATCTGGAGCAGTTCATTAAAATGACTGAGGTAAAACCAAACATGTCAATAAGACCACTGAACCACATTTAGCCTTTCTACGAAATGGGATTCTACCAAATGGGACTAAGCCGTCAAATTAGATCCTTTAGATGGATTCTGAAGACATTACAAACCATTGGCAGCTGATGTTAGGAAAACACTTAAGAACTTTGTTAACAGAAAATTATAACATTAATTTATATTAATTGTATTCTGCTGGATTTGTCAGGAAAAGGTGTTTGTGTAAATAATCTGAACTGGGTTGATTCTGAATGTTTCAAAGAATGACTGTTCAGGCATTGCTATCATTGTTAGTAGCCTTTCATTAAATCATATTTTGCCAAAGAAGTATAATATAATATACAAAATATAAAAATACCAACCCGAAAATTCATTAACCAGATAAAAGTCTGAAAACATTTTTTTTAAATTGATCATTACAAAACAATGTGAATCATTAGTGAATCATTAGTTAATGTATGCTTGGATTAAAAATGGCTGACTAGTTATTACATTATCTTGGAGTTGAGAATTGCTTCCAGTCAGGTTCTGGTAGAACAACTCCATTAATCTGACAAAACTGTTCATTCATGACCATTGTTAGAAGATACAACAATGATATTTTGTTTACAGTGGAGCCATCTGCAGTAACATGTTTATTTAATAACGCCCCAGCACACTGTAGTTTTGTTAATTCTTCGTACTGAGGATGTCCTGTTGCAAATAATTTTATTTCATTTCAAGCAAACACTTACTGCACAAACTTGATTAACTCTATGACTGGCTTGAAATATATAGTTATATTGTTTATATATATATATCCTGGAATATAAAGCTGGTATTAACTAAATTTGTGAATATTTAGATAATTGTTTTTCATTCTGAAGAGAGGCTTAGCACAGTTACAGTACGACTGAGGTATGAGAGATTGCTCAACTGATCCTTCTCAGTGCCCTCATTTATTATTTTTCTACACTTGCCATGGCTACATGGATGTGATTACAAGTTATCTGTATGATCCTTGATTATAACCTTTGATTAAAAATGTACTGAATACATTACTAAAATAGTTTTTCTTCTTATTATTATTGATGTTGTTGTATCTTCTGATTATTATGTAAATGAAACTGTTTATAGAGTAAACATTTCAGTTAGTGAGAACTACAAAGAGTATGCTAAAACTGTTGACATATAATTAAAATATTTTTTATACATGATGGATTCAGAAATTAAAAAAACAACAACATTGTACTGGCTCCATTGACTGCAGAAAATATTCAGTGGTGCAGGTCTAATGTCTAATTTGAGGAATGTAACTTAAATTTTATTTACATTTTATTTTTATTATTATTATTACTTTCTTTCTTTCTTTTTTATTTATTTACTATAATGTATATTATATAAACTAATTCTATCTAAAATATACTATATATTAAATAAAGCAATTCCTTGGTTGTTTGGGAATATCAGGGGAAATATTTTGTTTCTATTTTTTCCTTTGATTTCCAACACAAGATCACAACTCATTCATTTCTGCATTAGCACTTTAGTTCAGCAGAATGTCAAAATAATTCAAAACAAAAGGATGTTATGACTTTGCCATAGCTATGTTAAAATGGCAGAAAACGCTTGAGTCTTTATTATTTGATTTACCAGAAAACAATTACCAGAAAAACAAATTCTCATTTAGATGCTATTTACATTCATAACTGACAGCAAAAATGTTTCATGTCTTTACTTAAACATGTTTATTTTCACTATATTAATTTAAAAAAACCCAATAAACTATGTGTACAATAATTTTGAATTAATACGGTTCTTAACACTTTAAAAAAAAAAAAAAAAAATATACAAATCTATGTTTTCTTTCATTTTAAATGCCAACAACTTCATTGTCAGATTTGTTGCTTTCATTCTAAGTCTTGTTGCAATTATTTTTCTTTAAACATATATATTAATTATTTTTAATACCAATCTCATGCACTACATTATACTGGCATTTTATCTTTATCATTTCTGTTAATTTAAAAAATAAACATAAATTTTCTTTGCATGTACTTTGTTGCATTTTTCCTGGCATTTTATCAAATTAAACATACCATCTCTTTTTTTCAAAAATATGTATCTCGTGCACTTTATTACACAATTCATGGCATTTTATCACATTAACCTTTCCACACTGTCTTGTCTCATATCACCATATCTACGTTCATTCATTCAGTTCAGCAAGTTCATCTTTATAAACCAGAAACACAGATTGTCTGCTCTTATTCTGACAAAATGTATACTGTTCATCTGACATGTTCTGCACATACACATACGACCTGAATTCCATGGAGAATAATCTTCAATTAGTTTGGCACAGATTGTTTGTCAGACATACAAAATTTGCTAATGAACCCATTTAGAATTAAGCAAAGGATACTGTTATCAAGAAAGTTCAGCTATAAAATGATGATAACTCATTGATGTACATGAAGCAGAATTATTTGTTTTATGTTATTATTATTACTTGTGGTTGAATGAAAAGATGTAAAAAGTGAAGGTTTAAGATAGAATATAGAATACATGGAAGAATGATTATATTAAGGGATGAATGGTAGTAAATAAATTATAAATTAAATTCTGCAAACTTAGGTAATGGGGAATAAATTAAAATGAGAAGATTACCAAGAATAAATTGAATTTTATAAAACAGAATTAGAAAAAATAATATTATTAATAAAAAATAAATAAATAAATAAATAAATAAATAAAATAAAGAAGCAAAAAGTACCAATTCAACTTATATATTCCTTTCCATTTTTCTTTTCTGTCTATAATAGGGGAAAGTGCATTATCAGATTGTGTTGATTTCTCATAGTTAACATCTTGTTGGAGCATTGTATGTTTCAGCAGAGTTATTATGTTATCACTGCCTTGACTAGTGTTAGATATTTCTTTTTGTCTCTCTACTTTTGTAATATTGGTGGAGGACTGCCTGTAAACAAAATTTGTTTGATAAATTAGTTGCTTGATGGATGTATTTTTTCTCTCTCTCACTCTGTCTTGAATTAAACCCTCTGGATAGGCAAGAAAGATGATCTATCAAGACATGCTTTTTCTTTTGACAGATATCTCTAAGTGTTAACAGCAGACTGACAATAAGAATTACTGAGAACTTTTCACTTACACCATGTAGGGATAAGGGGAAAAAATCTGCATTTGTATAATTTCATGTTGAATTTGATTTGTTGCAGGATATTTTTCTTTCACCATCAGTCTTTCTATCTGGATAATTAATCTAGATAGATTAATCTGACATCTACACATTCATTGTTATCAATTTTTATTTTTATTTTTAATTCTTTATTGTCTTTTACATTTTCTTTCTTTTCTTTCTTTCTTTATATATATTTTTAATTTGATCTGAATTGATGTTTTCCTTCATTGTTAATTTTTTAAAATAAAGCCAAACATAAGATTTACCTTTGTATAAATCTGTCAGTATCTAGGAGAGTTACTTCCACTGGGAAAAGTCAGATAATCTCTGTATTGATTTTAATGTTGTAATAAAGAGATAACGTCTAAATGTTTTCATTGCTTAGTTATCCCTGTTTATTCATCTAGACAAATAAATGTGAATTAATTTAATCAATCCAAAAAGTAATTACAAAAATTTCTAATGTTGATACTTTGTAACATTTTATATAATGAAAACAAACATTCAGAGCTGGATGGAATCAGCACGGTATTTTATTCTTTATGAAAGTTATAAAAAATGAAAAATGGATGCCATGTCGCAGTCTTTTTTCTTAAATTAACTGTATGCCATTTAAATTTAAGCAATTTAATATATGCTTATATGTTTATACATATATGTATGTTTGTGTGTGTGTGTGTAATAGATAATTATATAATTAAGTATGTATGTATTTGCATCAATATGTTTGTGTGTGTGTGAGTATATATATATGTAAGTACATCAGTGCCAGTAAAGGTATCTGTAAAAGATACATAAGATAACTAAGAGTCTGACCCTGTTGTTATAAATACTTTTTATGGTGCAGTAAAACATCTTGTATTATAATTATAAAATTATATTTTCACTTTTCATTGATTAGACACACTAGGTATAAATTTTGAAACTAAATTGTCATCAGATTGTATTCTCCTGCTTGTCTGAAGCCAGTATTAATTAAATCAAACATAGTGTTTGCCTGAAACATGGGCAGTCATTTATGCCAATTCTGCAAACTAAATTACACCATTTTCATCCACTTTCACTGTCAGCTGTAGCAGTTCCTACAGCTATATTCAAGCATTTCTATAAATGTAGTTTTCACCTTCAGATTTTCTTCACAAATTTCTACAATTACTTACATCCATTATACCCTCCAGAAGGCTAAAAGATCTCTTGGAAACAAATTTTGCAACTCAAGATTATAATTAAGGGGCTGTCTCAAAGGTTTTCCACAACGAGCACATTCTGCAGTGATAGGTTCAGTTTCATTAATGACCTTGACCATTTTACTTTCTTTGACTTTAAGAGGCTGCTTTCAGAAACTGTTGATACTACCTAACTGTACTGTTCTGTTAATACTTTAATAAAAAAGGATAATAAATTATTGAAGTTAAAATTAATTGCGTTTATTCATATTTGAAAAATATGTAGGCCTATTTATTTTTATTTTTGTTTTTCATTGTTTTCTAACTAAAAATCTTAAAATGGTTTCATTACAATAATCTTCATTTAAGATTAGATTATCTTTTAAGTGTTTAGCCCTTACTCATTCTGTTAATAAATAAAAATCAGAAACCCATCCCCCAAGCCTTTTCAAACTGTAGTTTGCAATATTAGTAAAGAAAATAAACATTTGGAAAATAATTTTAATTCTGAACTAGATCTTTTTATTATTAATAAATTTGTTCTAAAATATAAATGTCTTTGAATATGAACAGATATCTGTCAAAGAATAAAACATCTGATACATTAATTCCTGTGCATTCACACTGAATGCATCATACAAATCTGTGTCTGCAGAATGTAGAATGAGTAATTTGATACTTGTGTTAACCTTGAAGTTGAAACACACCTGATTATGTTTGATTATTTTATTTATTTTATTTTTCAGATAATGGTTTAATCAATCGCTTCTTGTCACTTGGTGTAACAGCATCAATTGCAATAACTGTTGGCAGCATCATAATTTTCATTGCTTGTGTTGTTGCTCTTGTTTACTGCTGTCGTAGATCAGTCTGTAAGAAGTCCCAGGACACTGGCACTGTCACTACAACCACAACAACAATTGTCACCAATGGTGCTCCATCATCTAACTACCAAGGTAATCAAAGAAAGGCACCTTTGTGTTATTTTATTTTTTCCCTTCTGTTTTAAAACACGCTGACTATATGCTTATGGGATCCTTGCAGCTTACTAGATCCATTTGTGTGTCTTTTGATAACAACACTTATATCCCAGCCATAGCACAGTCCTGTAGTTCTACATCTTCCCAGAGTTTTAAAACAGTTTGATTAGATAGCTATAGACTGATAAAGTTAATTCTTTAAACATTTTTATTTTTATTGTTCTAGGACTCTTGTTAATTCCATGGTTATTTGCATATTTTAGGAGATTTATATTTTGCTTTAAATGTTTACATTTTCTGTAGCATATCTTTACATTCGTATGCATCATTAAGTAATAATAATAATAATAATAATAATAATAATAAATATAATAATTGAAAAGAAGTTTTGTTCAGTAGTGACATCAAAGACTGGGGTGTTTATCCAGTGTGAATAAGAACAAAAAAATCATTTCTGTTGTATTTGTTGCTTTACTGTTTTTCTGGGTTTTTTTACTGATCTGGTGTGACTGATCTGGAAAGTACATTAAAGTGATGTAAGATATTACTTTCAAAAACTCATTGTAAGTTGCAGACAGCAACAGGTTTGTTTTTGGAGTTTTAGAAATACCTAGATAATTAATTTAGCTATTGATGTAACATAAAGGTATCTTTCAGTGAACTATTTTTAATTTTTTAACTAATTTATTCAAATCCAAATCAGTATCAATGTAAAATCAGAACATAATTCTCATATCTAAGATTTGTGAAACCTAAGCTGATAATTCAAGGTGCTTTGTTGAAAAACAGTCCCAAATGAAAGCTGTTTAGTGGAAACATTAAAGGTGTGATTGTTGCTTTTTCTGCTTTGCTGGATTTTGTTTCATGACAAATAAAGAAAATTACTGATCTTCCATTACATTACTTATAGTAAATATGTTAGATTTTCAAGTGGATTTTACTGAAGAACTGTAAATCACTATAGGAAACAAATGATTATTATACATATTTAAAAATTATTTTTGATTTTAGTCTGATGGCATTTTTATTTTATAGTATTTTTAAAACATATTTATTGTATTATGAAACTTTTAACATTATTTTGTTTTGTCTTTCTGACCACACTTTTACTTTTAGGTCTTCCAAAATGTTCTTATTTCACATTTGTCTAAATTTGATTAATTCAGGACAGCGGACAGGAGGTCCATTCAACAATCATGCCTACAATCACCAAGGATACTATCCAATGCAGCCAGTTTACCCAACTCCACATGGTTCAGTGTATTCAGCTTACATCAAGGATCCATTCACAATGAATACCCAGTACACCACACAGCAGACGCAGCAAAGATCATATACCCCAACCAGCAGCAAGTCAGGCAAGTCCAACCGTTCTAACAACAGCACCAGTGTCACATACAGCCAGGGAACAGAAAAAGTTTCATTGCCTGTAAATCTGTAGCATTTGTGAAAAATCAACAAAAAAAATGACTTAATAGTTAACAGTACACAGCTCTGACAGAAAATGAAGAAGAAAGTTAAATTAAGATGTTATCTTGAACTCCATGGACTGAGAGTTTTTGCAATATCTAAATAAAATATGTATTAAATAAATGTGTAATATAAACGGTCCATCAGAACTTTGATATGAAGTGACTGTATGTGGCAGCAGATGTCAACAAGGAAAACCACATTGTTCTTTCTGAATATTAAAAATATGCCAAACTCACATCAGAGTGGTTTTCAGTGCAACATGCACTGAATACTGTCATGTTTGGGGTTTGAGACAAAAGATGATGTGTAACTTTGAACTGGAAACAGTGACAAAGAAGTGAAGATGGTAGTTGTTTTAATAAGATGTGTTATCAGAAAACTGATACATGAAAGATGTTCACAGTTGCATGTGAGGGAATTCTGCAGGCTTACACAATCTCTGACAATCTGTGTCAAGAAAATAAAAAAATAAATAGTTTATAAAGAAATCATGTTAATGAATGAGACGAAAAAAGTTATAAAAGTTAATCAAAACTGGAAAATATATAAATGGTCTTCAGTGTTATTAAACTGTAACAAATATTAATTAAACTGAACTTGGTAAAAATTAAGAAAATAGTAAAATGTTTTCTAAAGTTAACAAAAAAGTGGTGAGAAATCTGTCCAACAAAGAAAGTTATCAGAATTTAGAAAACATGGACAGAAATTCCATCTTTATTTAGAAAATCTCATTTGAGGTTGAAAATGTGAAACTTTTTGATTTGTCTCACTTTTTCCTGATAAATTTTATTTAATGTGTTAAATTGCACATCCAGATGATGATGATGATAATAATAGTAATAATAATAACATTATCATCAAATCTAATATCTGGTATCAGGTAGTAGGTATACAAATCTGTATGTGTATTTAGAAAAAAGAAATTATGGTAATATTATAATGGATTGCAAAATAAAAATATTAGAATGTTTTCCTTTTTTCCTGAAACATGTATCCATACTTTTTTCTTTCTCTTTTTTTAAATAATATTTATAGGTTCTTATTCCCCACATTCTTATCTCAGAGAGTGTTACATTACATAGTTTTTAATAAAGATAGTGCTTGTGTTATAATAATTTTCATCAGATAACTGTTCAGTGCAGGACATTAGTGCAGCATGATCAAAGACTGTGTTAAGAGACCACACAGCTACAGTTATTAACATGCATCTGATTCAGTGTTCTCAGATAAACAAGGTCATATGACCTGATTGGAAAGCATGGAAATGGAAATAGAGAAAGACAAAATATCATCCCTTCTCTTGGGAATGGTAAACTAAAATCATTCTTGTCAACTCAAATAATTTCTTAGACTGGTATCAGACTGAACATGGAGGATAAAATAATAATTATGACTTTTTTGTAAGACATCATGTTAAAGTTGTCAAACAAAATAGTTACTTAAATAATGAGAAAGAAAATCTGTGTGACTCACTGTTTTTCTGACTGACTACAAGTAAGAAATCTCTAACATAAAAAAATAAAAATAAAACAAAAACAAACATTTATCACTGTCTCTGAGAAACCAACTGGATGCTTGTTAGAAAACATTTTTTTTTAATATTATATAATTTTATTTTCTAATTCCTCAGAATCGAAAAGAAAAATTCTTATATCTATGACAAAGATCATGTGATTTTATTATTTTCTTAATTACACCTTAAGATATTTATTAAAATTATTAATTAGCTAAATAAAATGTTTGCTTTAATAATTTTGTTTTAATTTATAATGAGTGTAAAATTATAAAAAAAATATAAACCCCAGAAAAAACCCATTATGATCAGAGAATATATTTTTCTGTTTTGTGACATATTGATAATATAGCTAACAGAATTTCCAGTTTGTTACTGATTAAAACAAACAATGTTTGGTTGGGCAGGCATTTAATTCCTGATTTTATAAATGTACTAACTCCTCAATAAACTTTAAAAAAAAAAATAAATAATAATATTTTTATTTTTTATTTTTTTTAGAGAGAATGAAAACATATTAAATATACATATTTCTTACTTACATTAAATTCTGTTCAGCTGAATATACCTATTTGGTAATAACAATATACACTGCTCCAAATGTCCATGATGATGAATGATGTACATGTACTTCAAGTGATTAGAACAAGAAAATATTATTGTAATTTTATGCATCTACATAATATGGTGTGGTCCATAAAATTTATTACATTAAAATAATTATCGATTTTGTAATAATTAATATGGAATGAATAATTTGCTTTTATGATTGTTCTGGCAATTCTATTTATTTCTACTTACTTTTTTAATTATTATTATTATTATTTTTTTAGTAATGTTGATATTTTGAGTTCTTAAGGATGACATAAACTATTCTTCTTGCAAGCTATATGATCGACTCCTTCTTGATCATTTCTTATCTTCATCATCATCAGTAGATAAAGCCAGACAATTTTCAAGCCTTTGTCTGAAGATATTTACCAGAGTAAATGAACTATTCATTTAGCTTAATATTTAAACAACTGTCACATGTAACAACTACTAAAAACATTAGTTGATATCTCCTAAAATTATTGGCTTGATATGTGAGTCTGTTTTGTTATCAGAGTAAATACTTTGGGTTGACATGTACTAAATGTCTGTGCAGTTGTGTAAGGTCAGTAGTGTTTGGTTAACTACACTAGTATGAGCTTTGTTTTATACCATGTTCATGAATGCATGTGTGCTTTTTTTACATGCCTATGTTTTTTCTTTAATGCTTTTTTTCTCTTTTTTTTTTAATCCCACATACCTGAAGATTCAAATATTTTAATAACTGTATTTATTTTAATAAGTATTTCAAAACAAGAAATATAAAAATTAGAAAAATATTAATAATAATAACATAATAGTAAAATTAAATTTCTGTAAGATAAAAAAATCATAATTCTTTCCTACTCTTATTACAGGTAATTCTTCATTATAGAAAAACTTTAATATTATGATGCAAAAAAAAAAAAAAAAAAATAGAATCAAAGAAATGTAGGGGATAAACAGCAAAATTTATCTATTTTTATATTTGCTGTCATCTCCATCCTCAGTTCAAATGTTAAATATATTTGCTGTTGTTATGTGCTTGTGTACAAATTTCATCAAAAAAATCTTATAGTAGAGTCACACCAGCTGCTGTTGTAATGTACATTTGTATATCACTACATATTTAACTACACAGTAAATATCACTACATATTTAACTACACAGTAAATATCACTACATATTTAACTACACAGTAAATATCACCACACATTTTACCACATGTTAACTGTGCTTACACATGAATAATGCTTGTTTATACATTTTTAACAATTGGTTTATACATGTTTCTAAAGCATTGGCACATTTGTTTTTAATGTGCAGTTATATACATTTAAATATATATTATTTATAATTTTTATTCAATACATTGGATGGTTTTAGCATTTTCACCAACTGGATATTTTAACATATTTCACTAACTGTATTTTTTAACATATTTTCACAAACTGGATTTTTTAACATATTTTCACAAACTTGCTGTTTAAATGTAACATACACATTTTTGATATGAACATTTATAAACATGGGACAACACTGGCAGTGTTCACATGTTTCTGATTTTCATTAAAGCAGGTTTCTCCTCATAACAAAGTACTAATAGATGATGTGTGTGTGTGTGTGTGTGAGAGACAAGTTCATATGTGCTGTTTTAATGTGTATATTTGCTGTCTGTTTGGGACAATCAGAATGTACTATATAGTATTTATTGTTCTGTTGTATGTGTTGATATAAAACACATTCTAAATAAAAACATGAATTTTCTGTTTACATTATTTGTTTACTGAACTGTTTTAGAAAGGTCAGCTAAAAAATGCTATTTATTTTTGTATTTTAAATTCTTCAGTGAATTTTTTCATTAATGCTCTTAATTTGTTTTATATATATCTTACACTATATATGTGTGTGTGTGTGTGTGTGTGTGTGTGTGTGTGTGTGTGTTTATATATATATAAAAAAATCAACAATTTTAAGAAAAATACAATTAACAACCTCTTTCACTACTACCACAATACTAGCACTTCTAGTAATAATAATGACATAACAACAAATAGTTAAAATAATAAAGACAAGCAGACAACATTATTTGTTGAAGATGTAATTTGGAAATCAGCAGTCTCCTTTCTGATGGAGAACTACAGCATGTTTACAGAGTAAAGATGATCTCGCAGTGTATGTGGGAAGAGGTAATTTGATCTATCTTGCTGTGGTGTTAAGAATTTTGTCAGTTTTCACAAGATATTCATATTTAAATGAAAGACATAATGAAATGTTGATTTAACCTTTCTCCAGTAGAAGGAAAAACATGCTTTATTTTCACAATGTTCCAATTCAGCTAAACTATTTGCCTTCATTAAGTATGGCAAATTAGAAGAATTTTTCTTCTTTGCTAGGAAGGTTCAAAACCTAAAGTAGGGTAAGAGAGATAACATAAAATACTTACAATCAACAAACAAGTTTTTTAAAGATAGTAGAACACAAAAATATGACGCTTATATATAAATTTGAATTAAGTAATATTGCCATATAATTATGTGAATAAAATAATTTTAATATTTCTTATAAAATGTTACCTTAAAAGGAACTGAGCAGAACAAAAATTTAAGGTAAAAAATGTACAGCATGTAAAACAACATCACTATTTAATAAATTTAAATATAAACATGGTTAAACCAAATTTAATAGATTTATTTTATCTTTGAAAATAAAAATAAAAACAGAAAAATGTAACATATTTTGAAGAATCCTGTAGTAGTTTCTGTACATATTACTGAATAACAATAATGAAGTAGTGAATGAGAGCTCAGTGAAAATTTTATGTTTATTTTTATGTTTTGTTTAATTATTTAAATGATGGCCAGTTACTTGACTGTTGTGATAATGGCTGAATCATTCTTGCTCGCTGATGAGAATCTCAATTATATGACAAACTCTCCAAGTGGGTTGACCACATCAGTCTCACATTCAAACATTTATGATTCACAAACATGCTGAACCCCATCAGTTTCAGTTTTGCTAAATGAGTGAATTCATCAGCCTAATAAAGATTTGATAAGATTTTCTTGGAGCTATTAACTTGACAGGCCTTGTGAAACCTGAGAGTCATTCATTCTTGGAAAATACGCTCAATGACCACACAACAATGCCACTTGTTAGAAAGTTTCCAGTAGATCATGCGAAAGGAGATGCTGCAATGAGTCAGCTGGATTAAATGAAATGGAGAGATTTTATATTAAATAAAAAATTTAAAATCTATCTTAATGGTAATATTCATTTTATCAATTGTAGTTCTTTCAGTTTTATTTAAAACAAAATATGATTACTTTTTATATGGAAAAATATTTTTAAAATGATTATAATTTTTTATTAAAATGATTGTCATTTCTACAGAATGAATTAACTTTAAAAAGTATTCATATAAAGAATTTAAATATAAAACACAAAGTTAAATTTTTGAATCTTCAAAGATGGCAAGGATATTTCAGTCTGAAAAAATAATTAAAAATAAAAATAGATAACCACAATGATGATAATTAAAGTTAAACAGAAATAAAATCTCTAACTGTATTTATGGACACAGGTGTACACAAGCACACAAAAATTCCTGTCATCTTTTTAGTTTTTTCTACATTTATCAATTAATAAATTAATTTCTACAACATTTGACCTTTTTATCTCTATTTTTATGAACAAAACATTTTTTTTTTTTTTTATATTTAAATAATTTAAATTCACTCCAAACAATAGATAACAAAAAACAGGAATAACTCTTGTTAAATACATGCCAGTATAGTAAATAATCAAGTATTTATACCATTCCTCTGCACTGTGTTTGTGCATTTTGAAGAATAAAATTTTATGCTTTTATTCTGTGATAATTGAAAGATTGCAGCTGATAAAAAACATAACAAATTTTGTAGAACAGTCATCTGACTGAACCAAACTGTAATATAGAAAGGACAGTTGTAATAATGAAAGATAGAATTATTAATTGTTGTTTATTTTTCATTTTATTTTTCATAATATTAATGAACAAACAAACAAACAAAATTAATAAATAAATTACTACTGTCAAGATGAAATTAACCCAAAAGAAACAGATGACATGCTCAGCATCAAAGTTAACTTGTTATCAAATTTAACAAACGCTAACTAAACCATATCAGGTTAGTTAATTTGTTTTGGTTTTATTCTTAATATATTTTTCTTTCACTGTAAACAGTGAGATCAATAAAATACAATAGAAGAGAACTAGATAAAGATTAAATATGCAACAAAGGACTTAATCTGAAGAAAAAACACACCTAATTTTTGTGAATGCAGATTTAGATTTTAAAAAGTATTTACTAAGTAGTAGTATTTTTTTTCTCACTACAACAAAAACATTTTACATAATAATGTTCACAAATTACAAAAAAATTATTATATTAACAAACTTTTATCATGGTTCATTATAAAAATTATCACATCTACAATAAGAAAAAAAGACTTGAAATTTAATAATCAGGCAAATTTTTTAAATAATGCAAAAATGATGGATTGATTGATTATTATTATTATTATTATTATTATTTATTTATTTATTTTTTTTATGATTAGAAGAAAAATATTTCAGTGTGAAATGACAGTCTTTAAAAATGTCTAAAATATTTTCAGAAAAATCTAATATATAAAAAGATATAAAGAAAAACTGCTAATAAAATAGAAACCAAAAGTATTCAAGTGCATTAACAGCAGTGCAAAAATAAAATTACACAAAACCTAGCAAGAAACAATATTAAAATTAACAGCTAATGACACACACACACACACACACACACAGTGTTCTGATAATTTTTTCTACATTTATAACTTAATAAACAAATACATTTCTGCAATATTTGTAATTTTTTTCATCTGTATTTTTATGTAATAAAAATAAACGGCTCCAAAAACAGGTTACGGTCTAAGGGAAATAACTCTTATTTAAGAAATGCCAGTATAGTAAATAAACAAGTATTTACACCATTCCTCAACATGGCGTTTGTGCATTTCAAAGAAAAAACCTGTATGCTGTTATTCTGTGATAACTGAAAGATTGCAGCTGATAAAAACATAACAAATTTTGATTGAAACAAAGTGTAATATAGGAAGGACAATTGTAATAATGAAAGTAGCATAAGCCCACAATATATATAATTATTATAACGTAATTCTAACATACACGATGCATTGTTATTGTTTCGTTGTGATCAGAAGTCGAGTATGGAGACCAGCTAAACTTCTTTAATGTTCTTTTTTGGCTCGGCTGTTAATTAATATAATTAATCTCTTATCCAGCAGTATAAATAAAAAAAGAAGAAACAGTAATGGGCTTAATTTCGGTTTGCCAGTAATGTAATATCACTTTGGCTGAGGTTACAAACTGAAAATTATTCTTACAGTCAATAAACTGAGAAAAATAAAATCATACGTTTTCTTCTTCTTCTTTTTTTTTTTTTTTTTTTTTTCGAAAGTAAGCAGTTTATCATTCGGTTCAGTTCATTTTTTTAAATTACATTTCATGTCATTTAATTTCTATGTTGAGGGGCTCCACGAGCGTGACATCACCCGTGGTCTTTAAGTTCTAAATCCGGCCTGCCTCCGTTCCTCAAAGATACTTGCATTTCTCTCTCTCGTCTTATTGTGCATTTTTCTTTCACATTTTTTATATAACATACTTCTAATAAAATATAATTAATTTTCAAATGTAGTCAAAAAAGAACTTCAACTCTATATCGTAATTAATTATAATTTACAGAGTGAATAATAATTTAAAAAAATAAAAATAAAAAAAACTTATTTCGTCCAAATTCGCTATTGTATTGCGTCAGGTAAAAACTGAAGATAACGAAATTTTCTATGAATAATGTGTAAAGTTTTGTCTAAAGAGTATTTATCCCTTTATTTAATGTTTTTGCATTTTCTTGACGTGGCCTCTTTTTTATCTGGTCGTTTTTTCTTCATCTCCAGGAAACGTTAGTTTTTCACTTTTATTTCAACTGATATAAATTTCCAGGTGAAATATAACGAGCTCTAAAGAAAAGTAAACTTGGTTTTTAAAAATAGATGAGTGTGACATTACACACACACAAACACAAGCGCGCGCGCACCGATACACATTCAAACAAACATATATGCTGCACACTCTAATTGTTACTATTTATTATTATTATTATTATTATTATTATTATTTATTATTATTATTATTATTATTATATTCTAGTGTCCTCCTTTCAAATTAATTCTTCCAACTGTGGCCATAAAAAATGACTCCTGTGCATTCTAGATCAATTAAGATATTCATTTTAATGGTTAAGAATCCCATTTGATTTATCTAACCTAATTAGTAGTTCCGGTCAGTAGAAAGAATAGTAGGACAACAGCCGCGCGCGCAAACTACGAAAATAGCGTCGTTCCGGATTTCAGGACGCCGGATAATTGGTCCGGTACCTGTACTTTATTTATTTATTCATTTTGTTTGTTTTTTCTTTTTCTTTGTTAATGCTGTTTTAGTTGGAAATTTGTTGTTACTTTTGGTTTCTTTTTATTAACCTGCAATAACTTGAATAAGCAATTCTCTTACGGAAATATCCATAACGTTCGTTAAGTGTTTTAACAATTACCAGATTTAAGTAATCCACTCTTATAAAATATTTAATTTGAGGCATTTCATCTCCTTTGTTTTCATCTTTTTCTTCATCTTACAATGCGCTAAGAATAAGACATTTTGTAAACAAGAACTGAAGAAGCACGATTTACGTTTTATAGAATTTCTATTTTTTCTATTTTTATTTATTTATTTATTACAAATAAAAACTTTAAAAGCAATATATTGAACTTATTGTTTTTTAAAAAGTGGAGCCGACTTCTTTATTTAATTAGTCAAAACAACCTTCTCAGAAAATATTTAATTTTTTTTTTTTTTTTTTAATTAGAGGAACTTTTCTCATATATGTAAATCAAAAGGCTGGATCTGACTGAAGATTGTTAGTCCATTTTCTGCACAAATTCCTGTCTATGGAAGTCGCTGGTAAAACATTCTTTGTATACTATGCGAAATTCGATAGTATTGGTAAATAAACTTGAAGGTTAAATGTAATAATAATAATAAAACTAGTTGAAATTTAAATGAAAACAAAACCAAAGATAATGAAATTTAATGACATAAATTAACCAAATAAATAAAAGATAATTTGAAAGTTAAATTTCAATGAAGCAAAATTGAAAATAAAATATCTAGATTCCCAACTTATAAATAATTTATGCTTTTTTATTTATTTATTTTACCTTATCATCATCATCATTATTATATTGTTGTTATATTATTATTATTATTATTATTATTATTATTATTATTATTTTATTTTTCCCAGTATTATTTCTTCTTTTTTTTCTCTTACTGTATAGGTTGTCAAAAGAAAGTGACATAGATCCTCACGAGTGACAATGGATAATTTAGTAAATATTTATTTTAAGTAAATTTAAGTTCATTTATAACCACTAAGGTGAGAAATTTTAAGAAATTGCGACTCCTCCTTTTGTCTGTGAGTCTGCATTAATCGTTATATTATGTGTGTTTAAATGAGAGCATTTAGTTTAAATAATGGAATCAATTACAAAATTACGGGTGTTTATTACTAATATAACTAACTATAAGTGATTTGTATAGAAAAAAATACATTTATAAAAAATTGTGTCCTATGTTTATTTTATAGGCAATGTCAAACTTATTTTAAGTTGAGAGACTGTTTACAGAACATTACTGTACATACTTACATATATATATAGGTAGGTAGATAGATAGATATAAAGAAGGAAGAAATAGTTATTTTAAATAGCTTTATTATCTTCATACTGCTGCTGTAGTATCCCCTTATTACATTCTTGAGCTATTCGCTGCCAGATAGTTACTTGTCATTGCTCCGTTGTCTCATAGGTTTTCCAATACAAGATTCAATTTATTATTGTTAAAATAACTATAATTTTAATTTAATTTTATATTCATATAATGAAATCAAATATAATAATATAGTATTTATAATCTGCCTGTGATACATTCCCGTCTAACTTTTTCTTTTAGAAAAGTATTTAAATCCATGTAAATTAATTATTTAAGTTTCTGATATTGAGATGTTTATCCGATGCCTTGCCATCAGTTTAACAGTCAACTTCGTTTGGACGATCAAGTTAAAAACAACATATTTCAGTAAATAAAATATATCAATAACAACAAAAACAATAACAATGGTAATAGTAATAGCCCCTGCAAATACAATAATAATCATAATGACAGCATCGATGTTGATATTATCATCTGCATATATGAAGGTAAAATGAATTATGAGAAAAATATTTGTGGGCACAAAACATCTTGGTCGAAGCGTGTATTTCTTGAGGATGCTTGAAATTTAACATTTTCTTTTTAAAACATTTATATATTTATTTATTTATTTTAGAATCTCAATTTTCTCATTCATTTTGTTAACAGAAATGCATAAAATAAACATTAGAACATTATGACAAGGATTGTTAAATTTTAAATTGTGACTAAACTGTATATATATATATATATGACACAGATTACACTACATAAGACTGCAACAAATTAAACAAATGCTATCAAAACAAGGCCGAAATTTCAAATTCTCTTCACTGACCGCCTAGTTCATCAAATGGAACCGTGTGCAGCTGCACTTGTCCGAACCAGAACCTTTTTCAGCACATTCCCACAGATGTTAGTGAAAACTTTATACTGGGTTTTGATGTCAACATGATTATTTAATAATAGAGTATGTTTGCGAACATAATGTTAATCTAGAGTTCTCTGCTTATAACTGTCCGAAATTCTAAGTGTATTTAATAAAATAATCTTGACAGCTTCTTTCACTGAAAACATTCTACGAATATCAAAATTGGCATTATACAACATTAGGATTGGTTAGCGAATAAGAAAATATTTTTGTGGTATTTGATTTTATTTTTTTGTGATTTATTTGGATATATAACTGACTTACAGAGTTTAATGTTGAAATCATTCCACAATGTAGAAGTTTCAGTTATTTCTTTGATTCGTAGACGAAATTTTATTTTTATTTCTGTACTCATTTTTATCAGTAGATGACACTCCACAGCTTCACTTCACTGTACAAGAGAGTGCCTCATGATCAGCAAAAGCTGATTAAATAAAACCAAAAGTACAAGCTGTAAAGAGAAAGAAAGTAAATTATTCAGAAATTACTGAGAGTAAAAGATAAATAATAAGGAAACTAAGTGATACCAAATTTACTAAAACACATAAACACATAATCAGACATGATCACATTTGAAAACACATTTCTCAAGCGAACACCCAAAGACAAAAATCTACTTTAACTGGTTTACATAAAAATGTTTTATCAATGCTTTAACGTGTTTCTGCTCTGAACTAATAAAAAGGATAATAACTATTAAAAAAGAGTTAAATGCACAGAACAAACAGAAATGACAAAATTATTATTATTTTTTTTTTTTGCAATAATTTGCTTAACAATGCTCATTAAAATCATTTCAGTGCATAGAAATAATTTTTTTTTTCAACGAACATGGCCTTTCATTTTAAATTCGTTTTGTTCATCTACTGCTTCTTTTACTTAGTTTACTCAAACACCAGCCTTAATTACTTAAGAGTTAACATATTATTTATTGCTATGTCCATTCAGTTATTAAATACACATTTTATGTTAATTCTCATAATATATTTTATATTCTGAGATAATTCTCGTACATGTGCACTAAATGAAGAAAACAAGTGATGACATTTTTGTTGTTTATACTTCAGTCTATCAGTAATCTCATTACATTATTATAATTAAATTAGCTGAATGTTAAATAACTAAATACTGATTCAACTTGCTGAAATTTTTAAAAGTTATCGTTTAACTGTATTTTAAAAAAAAAACAGTACATATCCTTACAATGGGCCGGTTCCGCAATGTAATTATTTAGAGTTATCTTCCCATTCCGCGAATCCTGTTTACTTCCGGGTCATACCGCTTGCTTTGCACAAACTTTAGTCGTCCCTGTCACCTATAACCACCGTAACTCCTTATGATTTTCCATCTCGAACTCTTGACCCGAAACCATTTGATTTAGTCCAAGTGCAACCTTTACGATTCAGGGAGCAGGAGATAAACAGCCACTTGGATGCTGCATGATACTGTGTGATTAATTACCGTCTGGTTATAGTGGGCACTCTTTGTTTAAATACTCAAACTGGTTACCACAGAGAGAATATGTTATTGATGTAGTTCTCTATCTAGGTATCTATTTACTGAATAAAACGTGGATGCTGCGTGATATTGTATATGAATAATTACCGTCTGGATATAGCAGCGCTACGTAAACAATGAAATGTAGACTGACCTATCTTGGACTATCTTTAATCTTATTACAATTAGCCTAAGTAATTGTAATTGAAGTCGTTAAAAACATGTTATTGAAATCGGAATGGGATGTTGTACTAGTCATAGGGTTTGATTATTTTTATGTACATATATTCATAGGGTTTGATTATTTTTATGTACATGTATTATATATATGTGTGTTGTGTTTAAAATTTATAATATATGTAATAGTATTTGAGTTTCTTTTCAAAAAGACGACAAACAGTTGTAGGTTCAGGACAATGGCTTTTTATTTGAAATCACACACAATGTATGTTTGAAACCCAGAAACAATCAAATCAATAATTTAAAATACAACAAGATTAGAATACATGACATTACAATAAGAAATTCATATATATATATCGCATGACATTTCCTAGTCTGTCATAAATAAATATATCTATCTTGCTACATATCACTAATAACGGGTCCTTTCAAACAACACACATGAAATAACACCATATGTTATGCAGTTATACAATACATACTTTCCTAATACATTCACTACTAATGTTTAACATATTCATATACATCACAACGTCATAAAATTATACACAACTACACAGACAAGTACCAAGTTTGTGTAACCGACACGCATTCAACAACAGCAATCTAAATGAAATAAAATGAAAAAAATTAACGTGCTAATCAGAGCTAGCTGTTGCGAAGCACGTCTACGACGGGCTCGCTTTCTGAAAGGTCAGCGGGTGTGTCCGTTGCAGAAAAGAGTTTTGGGTAAAGTAAGAGAATGGGTTCTCGTTACGATTGCAGGACACAAGGGAGTGTCCAACATATCGGATCGTAACGAGTCGGTTCCGATGTTTCGTACACGTTATCCGCTCCTTGTTGTTTCAGATACTTGTCTGGCTCGTTGAAGCTCTCCTAGTCATCACCGGGTCCGAGTTGGTTGGGTCCTGTTTGTTTGTCCTCTTGTCGACTGGTGCTGATATTTCTTTGTTCTTTTTGGCTGCTTTCTCCTGGTCCAACAATTCCAACTTTTTTTCTATTTTTGTTGCCAATGGTCTTTTTATTGATTAAACACCTGTAACTAAAAAGAATAACATGAGTGTAGTTAACGTATTTACATTTTATTTTATTTTATTTTATTTTTCTGTTTTAATTTAAAAGATGTTATAAATATTTGCAGCTAGGAATAAGAACATGAACTTATTTACATTTATTATGTACAAGAGAAAGAAAAAAAAAAAAAAAAAAAAAAAAAAAAAAAACCACAACAGGTTAGTATGGTCTGAAAGTAGGTGCGTATAGCACGTATAGTTTTGTTTTTAATTATTAATTTAATTGGCCACTCAAACTGATCCGTCAATCAGCCGTTCCATCTGTAGATCCATCGGCTGTTCAACCGATCAATCTGTAAGTCAATAAATTCATATAACTGTTGTTTGTTTTTATGTCAAAAAAAACAAAATAACAAAAAAAAAAAAAACTAGAGTTTGTGCTTTGTGTTAAGAATATATGTTGTTACTGCAGCGAGGACTAACGCTCTGTCTTTCGTGTTTGTTGCCAAGATGTGTTGGAGCGTGAACTCGATTTTTAGCTCATCCAGTGCATTGCGTAGTGCTTGTCTTTCCTTGGCGAAATTTTGACAGTGAAACAAGTAGTGTTTCATGGTTTCGGAGAGTCCACAGCTGCAGTTGGATGATGTGGTGGTGTGGTATTGGTATCGGATTGCATTTAAGTTGGTCGAGTAACCAATTCTGGCTTTGGTGATGTTGTTGTGTAGTTTGTTAGCGAGTGTGATTTTGGGTGTTTTGGTGAGCGGTTTGATGTTCAAATGCCATTTGTTTTTGGTGTTGTTCCATTCGTTTTGCCATTGTTTGTCGTAATGTTTGGCTGCGATGGAAAGAATTTCGTTTATTCCATAGTGCATGTCTGTGCAGATGTCTTCGTCTTTAATGCTGAGTGACTCTGGATGATTAGTTGTTTCTTGTTGTGTTTTATGTCCTCGTGTAGTTGTTGTATTTTACTGAGTAGGTCTGGTCTGCTGGAATGTCCGGATTGTATTGAGACGACGGAACTTAGGCTGTCTGAGAAGATGACTGTGTGTTTGTTGTTGTGTTTCACCCACAGCATGGCTCTGATGATGGCAACCAGTTCAGCCGTGTATACCGAAAGGTGATTTCTGATGCGGCCGAATTGTATGCATGTGGGTTTGTTTGTGTGGTCTAGGGCTATGAAGTCGAATCCTACTTTCCCGTTGTCTGGGTTTTTGGATCCGTCGGTGTAGGTGTGAGTGTGTTCTTTGTAGTGGTCGTTTGCTGCTGCTAGAAATATGGCCTTTTTGAAGAGTGGGAACTCTGTTTTGTCTGTTTCTGTCTTGATCAGGAAAGGTGTGTTTATTGTTGAATGTCACACCTAGAAATTTGAATGTTTTTGTTTGTGTTATGACGTTGTTGTCGATGTTTAGTGTGATCTTGCTGTTGTCTGATTTTTTGTTGAAAAGGAGGCATGTCGTTTTCGAAAGAGAAATCTTTATGCCCCATTTCAACGCCCAATCGTTTGTTGTTTAAGTCTTTTTGTATTTGTTTCTGTATTGCTGCGGTCGATCTTCCTGCCCGCCAAAAGGCGCAGTCGTCGGCAAAGAGTGCTGTATTTATTGGTTCGGTTGGTGGATTTTTGGCGTTGTCTTGTTGGTCGAGTGCTGTGACGATGTCGTTGATGTAGATGTTGAAGAGTGTTGGCGAGATCACGGATCCTTGTGGGATGCCGTTTTCGATTGTCGTTTTCTCTGAGATGTGACCGTTTACTTTGATAATGAAGTCTTTGATAAAATTGAACATGTTGCCTTTGATGTTGTTGTTGATTAATTTAACGAGCCATACCATGTCGAATGCTTTTTCAATGTCTAAAAAAAACTGCTATGACTTTTTTTGATTGTTTGCAGTCGTGTGATCTGGTCGTTTGTGCTGTGTTTCTTCCTGAAGCCGCTTTGGTATTTGCTGATTAAATTGTTGTTTAGATGCTGGCTCAGGCGTGTGTTGATCATTGTTTCCAGTGTTTTGCACATGTGCAACGCCAGCGTGATCGGCCTGTAGCTGTTGGGTAGTGAGTGATCCTTGTGTGGTTTGGGCAAGCTGAAACATTCGGCGTGTTTCCAGTGTGTTGGAATCTTTCCAGTGGTCCATATTGTATTGTAGAGATCGAGTACGATGAGTAGTGTTTCGTCTGGTAGGTGTTGTAGTATTGTGTAGCTTATTTTATCTGCCCCCGTGGCTGTACTTTTCTTGTTTTTGAGTGCATGTTTTAATTCGTTGATGTTGAAAAGCTCATTGTATTTCATGTGTTCTGTGTCTGCGGAATGTTCGCCTATTTTTATGATGTCCATTGGTTTCTTTGTGAATTTCAGTGGGAAGTTTGAGTTGCTGCTGGACTTGGCGAAAGTTTCGCTGAGTAGGTCCGCTTTTTGCTTGTCGGTGAATGCGATGTTGTTTTTGCCGAGAGTGTTGATTCTGTGGGGTTTTTTGCCTTGGATGTTTTTTACTTTGGCCCACATGTCTTTGACTGATGTTTTGTGGTCGATGTTGTTGCATAAAAGTTCCCAGTGTTCTTGTTTCGCTGTGAGTATTAGGTTGGAGACTTCTTTTTTTGCTATTTTGTATTTTTTCGTGTGTGGAGAGATTTCTGTCTTTTTTGTATTGTCTTCTGTATTTGTTTCTCTCTTTGCATTTCTTTTCTATGCGTTCCGTCCACCAGGGAGTAAATAAATCGGACGGTTATATACATTACTTGCTGAAAATGTCTTCTTCATCACCAATTGGATTTACTTTTTAATAGCAGGTAAAATAACAACGTCTGTAGGGTGATATCATTTACTTGTTCATTGGCTACTCATTGGAAGTCAGGAGACTAGGTTGTTACTATGATATAGAAATTTTGCATGTTTTTTCTGGGATCATCTCCGATGTTACGGTTACCCATTGTAGAACAAAACAAACTATTCGAACACCGGAAACTATCTTCAAAGATAAATGGATCAGCAATTTATCAACCCAACATCTATCAATCAATTCGAGACGTTTCGGTTAAGGTTGGACTAATTCAGATCTAACAAAAACACATTCTTTTATTTTGGTGAGAATACTTTAATTTAAAAACCAACACTTGTCCAACAATAGACAAGATTGTCCCTGTGCCGAGTAAAATGTATTACCATTTTAAATTGTATGCCGATTTTATGAATGACGAAGTATTATAGTAATCTTTACTTCCATTAACTTTCTAATAATATATGTCAATATGGAGCGGATATTATACCCGTTCCAGAGGGAATAGGAATGAGGTGACCACATCCGACACGCTGGGCAAAGTCAAAGCCCTTTGTTAGTTTGTAACTGTTTGAGTTTGTTTACGTACAGAGTATGTTGGATACATAATTTAATGGTTTCGTAATGAAATCCTACCTCTGGCTCTGCAATCAATCAGTGATGAGTGGAGAGATTCTGGTCAGTTATCGACGTGTCAACAGGCTTTTGTCGCGGGTATTTAGAGTATGTTTTGTTGATAACAGTTTGCTTCGTCGTGGTGCGTTTTTCGCAATAGCCGAACTGGTTTTTATTCCCTGGAAGCGGACAACAAATCAGAGATGAGACGTACTCGTGAGCTGCAGAAGTGCTATTAAATTCTTAAATGGCAGTTAGTCTAGTGTCTTTTCAAATCAGAGTTCCCTCTGTCAGTGTATTTACTTTGGTAATTTTCTCCATTTTTTATAAGCTGTCTACCACTCACACATATAGTTTATATAAATATATGGATCTACAAATCTTTACTCTTATTTTTTTTTAAGCTTCATGTTTAAAAATAATAATAATAATAATAAAATGCATAAATTTACTACTAAATAATAGGTGTTTTCCATATTTAACCTAGAGAATATTCAGCCACAAAATTCAATTATCACCTTCCGTTTATTTGTATACAAAACTTAATAAAGTTCTTAGTATAATTGTCGTTCAATAAGGGCCAGCAAATCCAACTAAAAGAAGTGGTGCTCTAGGACAAGGGCGTGGTTTAGTGATATTGCAGACGAGATAAATATGGCGTCGAATGCTAGCAAAAGTTCAAAAGGAAAATCACAAGAACAGATTATTGCAGGTTTTCAGGAATTAAGACAGCAACAAAGAATGTTAGCATCAAAGATATCTGAAATAGAAATGGATATGAAAGAGCACGAGTGAGTACACACTGCTGGTGTTTATAATTATATTATTCTGAATTTATTTTATCATTTATCATTTTATCGGCAATTTATGTTGTTTTCGTTGCTAACCTAACAATTAAATGTATAACTAGTTTATTAACTTAGTAATAACTAGATATTTAATTATGTGATTATTAGTTCCGTATCCCTGAGTAGTCATAATCAGCACTTATTAAATAATTTCGCAACCAAGTAATGAAGTATATATATGTTATATATATATATATTCTTTTGTTATAATAATAATATTTGTTATTATTGATTTTATAATAAAATTAGTAAATTATTATAATGAATTATTGAAAAAGTTGACATGAAATAACAAAGACTATATTAGTTTACATCATACCAGACAGCAAAATGTGGAATATTAATCCAGACCCACCAAAAAAAAAACCCATTAGAAAAACGGAATGTTGAAGAACATCATCCATATTCCATACCGAATGAAGGTGAAGTGATTGTGAATAATACATTGACCTTCAAAGAAGAGATTAACTTTTTTATTTTATGGTGAATATTTACACATAAGAATAAGATTCAAACTGAGTTTTTCTTGCAGATTATTGAAAAAATATAATAATAATAATAATAATAATTTAAAAAATAAGTTATTGAAACAATAAGTTTAACCATCCAAAATTACTTATACTGACATTTTGGCAAGGAATATGATAAAATTATTTTGATATATCTATAAGGCACATCATATTCAGACCGCAGTAAACTGAGACCGCTACCTTTTGTGGAATTCTGATTGTTTTCCAGGAATTATGAGAAAATGTTGGTTCTTTCATCTTCAGGAAAAGTTATATTGTCAGGTTTTCTGAAAAATGTTGTCACATCTGGATTTTATTTCATGTTTATTGTTTTGTAAATTTATTTAATGTATATTATCAACCCATGCAACAGATTATATTATAATATTTAGCTGAGAATTTTGAAAAAGTACATGTATTCCTTTGAATCAAAATGACTCTTGGGGTTGCATTTTTATATGGTATGAAAGATTTTCTGTTTTTATATATAACATTCATTTGTTTGTTTTTGGAATAACACTTAGTCTGCATTACAGTTAAACTGCAATTAAAATTCAGAAGTTTAATCTCAAATGTTGTTTTCAGTTATTTGATTAAAACACTAAATAATTCCATGATCAGAGAAATATATTTTAAAAAAAAAGATATATAATATTCCATACTTTAAAAAGTTTCATAATTTTTCACTTTATCTGAATATGGTATTGACTGCTTGAAACAACATAATTTCACAAATTCAACTGATTTTAAAAACTTTAAATATTTGTTAACATTATTACTCTTTGGACAATCTCAGGACAATCTCTGAATTTCATTTCATTCAGTTCATTCTCTAAGCAGACTTTCTTCTATTATTTAATAAATGAAATATTTCAGACTGGTTGCTGAAACTCTAAAGGAAGTTGATGGCAGTAGAAAATGTTACAGAATGGTGGGAGGTGTTCTTGTTGAGAGGACTGTCAAAGATGTCTTACCAGCTCTTATTAATAACAAAAATCAGGTTAGCTTACTCACCACTGTTATATCTGTTTTATTTTGTTTTAACTTACATTTCAGTTATTTTGTTTAACTTTAGAATTAAATACAGGAACTTAATTCATATCTAATTTATTTATTTTTAATACAATTCTATATCTGATTTATTCAGTTTAAATATTTCTTATGTGTTTTCCAATTTTATTTAGATTAAATACAGCATTATGTTTGATATAATTATATAGCATAAAAATATTTTATTCTTATTATTATTATTACTTTATTGCAGATGACTAAGCTGATTGAATCATTCAAAAAGAAGTTAGAAGAAAAAGGAGTTGAAATCAATAAATACAGAGAAGAACACAGTCTTAAAATTCGTGGAGAGGAATCGCGTGAAACAGGTGATGAGCAAAAAGAGACAAAATCAGGTGGTGTTCTGGTCGAGTCCTAGTAATCAGTCATCCAGGATGTTGATAATTTTAAAATACTCTTTTACAGTCAGCGCCATCACTTTTCATTATAGGATAATGGTGTCTTCATAAAGACAGCCTGAAAGATCAATCTTGTAAATACTATATCAGTCTCAGTTATAAAAAAAAGATTTTTGTGGATAATGAAATAATCCTGAGAAAGTTGAACGGGAATGGCACATTGTCATGGATGTTTTGTTTTGTATGGCTTGACTTCCAATTGGAAATTCAAAAATAAAATTATTCTCACTTCACTTTTTATTTTGTCTCAGTTTTATTCAAATGGTTGTGTTTTGCATACATATACACATTGTTTCTTGATTGTGTAGCCCACTTCACAGAATTGTAGATTATACCAGTAAGGTTTTACAGATAAAGGAATTTAAAACTTAATAAAAGCTAATATTCTAATATTAATGAATGATAAGATATTTAGGGTAATAATGGATTTAAAAACCAAACAAAAATTGATCTAAAGCACTTTTCCACAAATTTTCCATGTTGTTTTAAGTGCAGTTATTTTGTTTATTTTTATCATTATTAATATTATTTTTATTAACATTATTTATCTTTCTTTCACCTATGCAGATTTAGTGGCAAAATTGCAAGTTAGTAGTAAGTAATATCTGGCATCCTTGTAAAAGTAGGTAGGAGTTATTTCCCTTAAGCTGACGAAACTAGGGATGCAAAAAAAAAGATGGATATATAAAATTATTTAAATAATCCTATTCTTTCGTTTTAAAATTATTTATTTGTATGTTACTGTGGTTTCGAGGTTGATTTTTTTAAATTAATTTTTTTATACTGTAGATACAAGAGATCAATTATTTATACATATGATACAGCCTTAAGAATTGGCAAGTTGCCTACAGACTGGCCTAATTCACATGTAGGCCTACATAAAGAAAACTGTAAACATACGTACGTACGTACATATATATATATATATATTGTTCATAGTTTAACAGAACACATAAAGACATTAGTTGTAGGCTGGATTTAAAATACATACAGAATTATTCTATATATTGTCATATGTTTAAATGTACCTCTATATGTCAATCTTTTTCTATTGCAGTTTTAGATATATTAGTACATATAGGGGCAACACTGTAGTATTAGCATGTGTGAAAATAGGTTAGAATAGTCTATAATCATTCATATGTCCATATTTATAGTCTTTTCTGGAAAGATTAATATAATTTTTGTATCAGTCTTGATGAGTTGTAAGAGTGTTTTAGTCAGAGCTATCACAGTTTGATACCATTACATGTCAGTTCAGAATCAGGGAAAATTGCTGAAAATGTTTTTTATTATGCAGTAAACGAATGTATTAATGGCAATAAACAAATGTGTTATAAACCATGTGCGTTGTTCCAATTTCCACTAATTACATAACTTACCCCAAACTGGCACAACTTACCCTTTCCTCCCTATATGAGCCATTATTTTTCGCTATAAATATGATATCATTTTACTGTTTAAAAAATTAATTTTTTTCCATCTTAATTTTTCCAGTGTGCAAAAATAAATTTGTTACATACCTTGGTAATTAGAAATATACCTAATGTTAAATCCATTAAGCTGCTAGAAAAGACAGATACCGTATATACTTGTGTGTATAAGTCGAATTTTTGGGAGACTATATTAAGGTAATATTTTGGGGGTCGACTTATACATAGGTAATGCTTTTGTAGCTGTTGCTGAAGAGTCGCCATTTTGACTATTTTTTGCTACGGGATGCATCTAAATTAATCGCGGTCTTTCAGCTTTTCAAAAATATAATTTTATCGTATAAAACATTTTGAAAAATTAAATAACAAAACCAAATATGAATGTAAAACATGATATTCTTCCGTTTAATGACATAAAAATACATTTTAAAGCGAGAAAACCGTCAGTACGGCGTTATGCCTTACGGCGTCTTGCAATGATCTAGGAATGCAGACTTCTCTGCCAAATTGCACTAAATATCGGTCCTAATTTCATAAACAAAACTCACTTGTTTAATTGTAAAGAATTTGGTGAAATAATATTGCAATCGTCATTAATATCCACTACCGACAAATTTTGTAAATCATAGAACGGCTAAATATAACGGTGAGTTAGGTCTCCATGTTAGACCTATTACATTAAAGAGATACTATTTATGATACATTTAGGCTATAGCTCGTGTAATACATGCATTTACGTTATTATGGTATGCTCGTGCAAGTTATGTTACAGTAGGCGTACAATGTAGGCCTTCACGGCACTGTCACACTGGTCTATAAATAGTGACGGTGCCTGGAATCTACAGTCGACTTATACACAAGTAACACCTAAAATGACGCAATTTTTGGTCTTAAAATACACATCGACTTATACATAAGGTCGCCTTGTACACAAGTATATACGGTAATTATTTTTAATTAATTTCATTAAATTGTAAAATCTGAAATTATTCAGTATTTGTTACTAAATAACTCTTAGACTAAATTATAAAATAATTAATCAGATTTTAATATGTTTGTAACTGGTTTTAGTAACTGTGCTTCTGTCTCCAGTATGAATTAATTTTCCACTTAACTCATAGTAACTGATGAGTTTCATTATATGACACACATTATCAACAGAGAAAAATATTAAGAAAAACAATCGCAGTAAAATGAAAGGTCATTTGGCAGACAGTTATCAACTACTTTCATCATCACGTCTGTCAATCAAATAACAATCTGTATTTTATTTTGCTTTGTATTCTTATTACTATTATGTTATTTTGAAGACTTTAAAGTAAAAATACTAAGTTTTAACAGTATTCACTATAAACTGAGAATATTTTATAATGATTACTCATTCTATCAGTTTTCTCCTTTTTCTACATTTTTATTTTTGTTGAATTTTATTTTTCTCGTTTTCTTCAAACTTCTTTATAATAAGTTTTTCACTTTAAAAAATTACGAAGAATAAAAGTTCAAATATGGATTTAGGAATTATGTCTTTAAAGAGTAAATGAATATTTAATTCCATATAATAATAATAATAATAATAATAATAATAATAATAATAATAATAATAATAATAATAATTAAATAAATGAATAATTAAATACTTGTATTACACTTTTAATTCATCTGTTTATTTACTTGACTGCTGAGGAGATTACCCTCTACTAATAAAGTAGAAATGTGGATGAAAAGGTAAATTAACCGTTTTCTATTATTATTGATTCTGTACATAGAAATTTGGCTAACATTTAAAAATAAAGCATTCACTTTGATATATATACATTATATTTAGGCTCATTATATGTGCTGTCCGGCTTAATTTCCTTATTCGAGAAATACAACGGTCATGGTCGCCGTTAATAAATAATTATTAGTTTGGAAAATTGGTGGATGAGGGCTGGGAGTATTAGTGATTAATATGACTTGCATGTTATCTAGGATATGCAAACTGTTTTATTTGATGTGTGAACTGATTTTATATTTATTACTTTATATATTTTTGAGAAATAATTTATATTTGAAATGTAAAAATACCCACAATAATTTATCAAATATGTTTGGAGGTCTATATGGTTTTACAATTATAAATATCTCTCTCAAGCATTGGCCTTTTCTGAAAATACCACTTGCTAAATCTAGGTTTGAATCTGAAACAGGTATATATATCTTATATTTTGTAAATTCAGTTCAGTCTCATTTATAATGACTTCGAGTTAAAAAAGAAAAAAATACAAAACCAAAAACAAAACATGTTTGTTACTGTTTCAGTATCTGAAATGTTGGGTCACCAGTGACATACAACTATCCTGATTAACCGTATAAGCAACAATAAATAAAGGGCTTTATATAAACCTCCCCTGACTCCACTCCTAGATGAAGCACTATGATGACAAGAATATAACAGAAACTGACGTTATTTTGAATTATTAACTAATGACTATACAAAATGCACTGAATGACCTTTACACTGACACGAGGAAGTGATTTAATTATGAATAATGACATACGAAAACTATTTTCAAGTACATAAATTTATTTTAAATTGATAATAATTTTATTTGAAACTGTCTGTTTCTTCTGTAAACTGAATAATGGAATAAATAATATCAAGGAAACATTACAAAACAATGAATGTGTGTTCATAAATTCTTTGTTCTCTCTTGCATATTGAATTCATGTCATTTTAAAATAATCTTCACATGATTTTGAAAAAAAAAAATTATAATAATAATAATAAAAATAAATTAAAAAATAATAATCTTCCAAATGCCAGATGATTCAGAGTACATGCTGTGTACAAAACATACATGCTGCTTATTAATGTCAAGATTTGTTAATATATTGTTTATTGACAGTATCTTCTTACGATGACAAGCACTTATATTTTTAGTGTTTTTGTTTGTTAAAATAAATAAATTTCTTGTTATGACTTTGTTAATTAAATATTTCGTTATATTTAACAGAAAATATGAACATTTTATTGCTATAAACAGGGTTTGGTGAACGGAGAATAAGATGCCTTTGTAAATGTATTCTTAAAATATTTGTATAGGCCTATATATAAAACATGCAAAATTAGACCTATATAAAAAAATTAATTATTTATGAGTAAATATTATTTTAGTGAATGCAAAGAAAGAACAAACACATCTTTCTTCTTCCTTTTAAGCTCCATTTTCACAGAGGCATTTCCAGTACAAAAAGAATATTGTTTTCAAACAAAGAAGCCATATGAAAGCAATTGTCATTTAATATTTTGTTGCCGTGCTATATGAATTTCACAGAATTAAGCATCTTGTGGTGTTATGTTCAGATTATTATCTCTATGCTGAACATGCTCCTGGCTGTCTAGCAGATGCAGGGACCTTGTCTGGGTCATCAGGCTGACATTTGTCTCTGAAAATACTGCAACGCCCAAACCGATATGTGGTGCCATCTTAAATTACTTAACACCATCTACAATGTGTTCATAAATTTTACAACTTTCTGTTATTCATTTAAGCTTCCAGATAAAAACAGTTGGAGCAATACATATATCTTCTTTTGTTAATATAAAATACATTTGACCTGTGATATTTATTTATGAATAAATTACATCAGTGTCATCTGCTAATTTGATCCTTCATAATATTATATAAAAATAATAATAAAAAAAACAATGTATGTGTGTGTTCTTGCTAACTTTAACCTTTCTCTGTGTATTTTTATCGAAGTCTCATACGTTTCTGCACATTTTGACAAAACTCATCTGTTTTTAACAAACACCTTTGTGCCAAATGTTTAGAGGACACGAAATATTAGCTAATCATGTGGAATGCCTACAGCCACTGTTTCTAATATCTGAATTCAGCAGTGTCTTTGTTTAAATCGAGCGCTGTTCCTGAGATTTTCATTAGTAAAAACCTGTGACAAATGTTTCGTCTTGCACTCATTGTCCCTTTAAAAACCCATAGAAAACAAAGGCTCTGCGCGTTTGTCATGCACGTCGTCTGCTTTTCATTCAGCAGTCTGCAATTTCTCAAAAACATTCATTTGTCGTTTTGTGTGTTAAAACGAGTCTTCATGATAAAGAGATCAATTTGTTTTAATAACTTAAAATTAGAAATCCACTATTCTTTCCTGGCACTTGAATACAATCACTTTAACAAAACACACATACACCAGTAGAATTTCTTTTTTCAAATGTTATTTGTTTAATGTGTATTCTTACTTTTACACATAGGTGTCTGTGTGCATGTGCATTTGTAATTGCAGTGTTTCTTCTTTTAATATATTTTTGTTTAATGTCTATACATATGTTTTATTTTATTCATTTTCAATTTATTTTTCAGTTCATTTGACTTGTGAATGTGAGGATATCTTAATAATGTATCTGAGGTTTGATTTATTTTTCTGGGTTTCTCCCAAGTTAACTATTTTCACAATAAATCCTCAATTTTTCTTATGGTTATCTTAAAAATCCTGGCAATCTTTGCAGTTTGCTTTTACATTTCTATCACTAATGGATCATTTGGGGGAAAAAAAAAAAACCAAACCCTACAAGATCAAAACAAATATATATATATAAAATCTCTGGCTGGCATTGTTCATCTGACTGGAAGAGTGAAATGAAATTAACATTGTGGTCTTTGACAGTGTAATGAAGAGAAGAATAACAGAACTGAAAGAAAGGAAGAAGATACAATGAAGAATTATTATCTCTAATTCCTGGTTACTGAAAGTGTCTGCACACTGGGCTGCAGAGAACAAAGAAAACAAAGTGCAAGTGTATTTAGGTCTGCAAGCAAAGATTTCTCTTTGTATCTCACAGCTCACTTGTGTTGCTAATATAGTGCAGAGATTTCTAAATAAAACTAATTGAAAATTACATTTTCAAGTTGCTTAATAATAATAATAATAATAATAATAATAATAATAATAATAATAATAATAAATAAATAGTATTTGTGATGGAAGTGACAATGTTGAATGATTATATTTACTGTTTCTATTCATGTGTCAGAAATGCTTTTCCTCGAGAAATGATATTCACAATTATCAACATAATATTTTGAATTAATTTAGAAGATATAAAACATTCTTATTCTTATACCAAACAACAGTATTGTGCTGTTAATAGAACTATTTATAATTAATTGTAGTCTCACAATTTAGTTAGTGTGAAGTATCACATTACCTTACTGTTGTCAGTGATACATCAGTTTATATTAAAAACAGCTATTCTTACCTTTCATAACTTCTGGCTCTATCCTAAACATACCATATGCTGTTATTTATGATGGACTTATCAGATGGTACATAAATACATTTTGATGGAAAATATGCTATTTTTAAAAAGATACATCAGCAAACATTTTAATTTACTGAACAGAAGTCAGGGGTCTTTATATTTATTTATATCCACACACACACACACACACACTTCTGTATAAAATGGCATTTGTTAAGTCAGATATTTATGAAAGGTAATAATTATACTCCATTAATACCCACTTAAAAACCTTCATTTTATTTACCTTTTTTTGATGCAATGTTAACAAAAAATAAAAATGATGACAGCAAAAATGTTTTTTAGAAATATTTTTTTGTTTGGCATTACTGGGTTAAAAAAATAAGAAAGAAAAAAGAACTGTATATGTAGAAATGTTTATTTTTTTAGCCTCATCTATGACACAAGCTGAGCTAAGGTTAGTGTGAGATACTGATCCTGGTTATCTCATTAACTTAGTAATAAAAACATCAGCAACCCATTCTTAATGGTACCAGTTGCTTGCATAATTATTTATGTACATTCTGTTAATCACATTGTTACAACCAAATGTATCTCACTTTGGCACTTAGTGAAGTTACTTTATCCATAGCAGTTTATTAGTTATGTTCTAATTACAAACACATTTTTTTAAAGTTTAAAAAAAATATATCATTTTAATATTCACAACTCTGGATAACAGATAATTATCAATTTCATCAATTTAGTGAAAAAAATTATCTGCTTGAATATAAAACAGTAAACCCATAAGATTTATTTATACAAAATAAAAAATAAGAAAAATCATTGCTTAATGATTTACCTTCAAACATATAAATTTATATGATTATAATGAGTAAGTTATGTTTAAATTGTACACATATCTATAAATCATAAACTTAAACCAACTTTTGTAGAAGCTCTATTTACAGCTTTTTAAAATGTTATCTATCTAATATAAACTGCAGTTTTCTAAATGATAATTATCAGCAGCAATTAAAGAAATATTGATAAATTAGTAGAATTCACAATATAGCTAAAACCAATATTATTTCTAATAAGGCTGTTAGTAATAAGTGTATTACTTCTGTTTGTACTTTTTCCAACTGAAACTTTAAATATTTACACTACATATATATGTACAGATTATATAATATGTAACTGCAATAGCTAACTAGAGAAACTCAGACTAAGAAAATATTTTGATTTTATGACCACTGTCAACTACCATTTGTGCACAGTAATAAAATGTCCAGTTTTCAAAGCAAACTTGATAATTTAACGGCAACAGCAAGCAACCAAATATACACTGAAGGTTTCTAAACAACTTATATGGTAAAATAAAATGAAGAAGTTATATTCAATTTTAATAGATTTTGTTAACTGATAAGTGAAATAATGACACTGTTTTAAAAAAAATATATATATATATATATAACTAAATATACCCATTTACAGTTAAAAAAACTTATAAAACTTTTTAATACTTTTTTGTTTTGGTTATGTGATAATTAAAATAAAACTGAAATATATATACTATGTAATTTTTAATTATAATATATATAATTTTGTTTATTCAGTGTATCTTTATGCTCTTATTTGTTTAATCTGTTTGATCATGATCAGTATGTATCAACAACTATATTTTTTTTTACCAAATCAGTTAACATTTTTTGGTTTAATCATATATCAGGAATTTTCTATTTGAACAGCTTAATTTGATTTTGTTTATTCAGCCCTTCATCTCTCTTTTTAAAAGCTTTTTCTATTTAAGGCACCTGTAATTTAAAAATAAATTGAGGAAGGTATTCTCATACAATCAAACTGGTACAGCTGTCAGTGACTGCAGTGGTGGATTTGTAATTTGTATGAAGAACTTCTGATTGCAACTATTATAATAGGTCTTCATGTATTTAAAACCAGTAAGACATGGAACAATTGTGACTTAGACATGATAGTTCTATGAAGTGACAACTTGTGATATAACAAGTTTCAGATCATGAGCTGCATGAGATACATCCATCACTCTGTCCACCATATCCTGAATAGCAGGTACTGATGGGTACTGGAGGGCAGCGGTCTTAGTGGCTGTAACAGATAACTTTAGTGTGTCACACAGTTTATTAGCACATGTCATCACTCTGTTTCTCACTACACAGTTCATCAGATTACGATGTAAAGTGTCACCAATGTGTACTAGTTTATGAGCAGAAATAATCACAAACTTACTGTGAGAGACAAAAACATTGGGAGGTTCATTTACTTCAACACAGTTAAGAAAAGCATCAATGGCATTGGTCAGCAGTGTGGAATGTGTTTCCATCTGACCAGAATAAAATACCAACACCTGCTTATCACTGGGGTCAAGTTGTTGATTTAAAAGATTATCTGAAATATTTTTTTCAGGAAGAATAAATTCACTGTTTTCTTGATTGATATTAACAGGTGTTTTTAACTCTTGTTCTATCAACGAATCCACATCAAACTCACTGCTGTCCACTTTGTCTTCTTGATCCATCAAGTTGACTTTACACAATTGATCAGTATTTACTGTTTCTTCATGACTTTCATCAGATTTCACTGAAGAATCATCAGATTTAGCAAAAGAATCTACTTTAGCAAGATCCTCTTCAAGCTTTTTCTCATAAACGTCAACTTCATTCTCTAGTTCTTGTTTGTGTTTTAAGTGAGCCACTACATCTCGAGACTCCAGCTGAACATAATCGTACTCCTGCACCAAGATCTCTTCAGCATTCTGGTAAACACCTTCACTGCCAGAATCTCTGTGTCCTGTCAGTGAATTTAAAGAAAGACTTTTCATCTTTTGTTCTGCTGGAGTAGGAGGGAGAGGTCTGTCAGTGGGGGGTGGAGGAGGCAATGGCCTTTGTTGAACATTTTTAGCCAAAATTCCTTGTTTTGGTTTAAGCTCTGGTTTTCTTTTAATGGGTGGCTTTGATGACATGAAAGCATCATCAAAAGAACAACGGCGTTCACTGCTCTTACTGGAACTTAAGTCACTTGACCGAACAAACAACAAAGTAGCATTTCCTTGGATTAGTGAAGCCAGTTTTCTCACATTACCTATTAAATCTTTAGCTAGTGAAACTATCTGTCCCAAATCATCAGGCTTGCTAGCATCTAAAGGCTCTGAAAGAAGATTTACTTGCCATTTTATTTCTTCCAAGTTTTTCAGAGATGTAGAAATCAACCTTAAACTGTTCTGAAGTGGATTTAGCTGCTTGTATAATTTATTTACTAATTTTTTATCCGAAAGTTTCACAGAATTAGCCAGGGTGCCTTGAGCAAAGCCAACAAAGTCACTCAAAGATGATTTCACTCCAGTACATGCAACTTTCACATCATATAATTTTGTTTGCAAATTTTCTTTTTTCCGCCATATGCTGCTCACAAAAGATAAAAGTTTATTTGAAGATTTTTGTACATTTTGTTGAAGCTTCACCAACAGTTCAAGAGCTGCATCAAGTTCTAACAGAAGCTCATCATAAGTTGGTATATCTGATGCTGAACTTCTTGAATCCACACTGCAGGTTGACAGCCTTTGACTCTCTTCTGATGAGTCTGAGCGAGATGAGATCACAGAATCACGTGTTACCTGGGGTGGTACATCATACACATTCAGTGAATTATTACCAGTGTTTGATGTTTCTGCTGTGGAACCTCCTCCAGTTAAATTCAGATAAACTTTTGGTGAATTGTTTTTTGGTACATCATATAAATCATCTAATGCATGTTCCAAACTTTTACTATGCACCATTTCTTGAGTTTTCTCACTGAGTTTTGGAATACTAAGATCCACTGATTTAAACTTAGGTATATCATAATCTTCTGTTATTGAAGGTTGACTGGATAATTTTGATTTAGAAAGTGTATCATACAGGTCAAGACCTGAATCAGCAGACAACTGTTTTAAATTTCTTGTATCTTTGTTTGGAATATCATACAGATCATGTGATGACACATCCAGACTTGACCGAGCAGAATCACACATACTGGAAGGATTGGATGAGTGAGGTAAACTCAAATTAGAGGTGCAGCTAGACACTGTAATGGAGGAATCATTTGAAGTTTCTGATGTAATACTGGAGCAACTGGAATTACATGATTCAGTTGAACTACAAATGGCAATGGCTGGAATATCATAGGTAGATTCAGATAATTGAGCAACAGGTCTGGAAGATGGAGGAGTGTCATAAAATGATTGGCTATGTTCTTCCTGAAGACTTCCACCTGATATTCTTTTCAAGTGATGTGAGTGATCACTTTCCAGCAGATCTTCAGATCGTGGTCGCTGCAGCTCCCTTCTTGGAGATATTTCATGTTTTGGAGTAGCTGCCTTTGGTAGAGTTTTATCTTTTGGAATATACCTTGTTGGAGGCACATCATAGTCTTGCATTCTTCTGTTAGGTGAGTCATACAAGTCTCCTTTCCCTGCCTCCTGCTGGTTTACAACCTTCAGTATAAATAGAATAAATCAGAAATATTAGAAAAAAATAAAAAATAAAAAAATTAGTTAAATATGATTTACTCTAATTTGTTTGGTCTAATGACATCTTTTGATAATGCTGATGGATTTTTTGTCACTGCAATTTCACTTCACTCTTTTGGTAATTCTACTTGCTAGGCTTGCAAGGGCTTCTTTATATTTACTTTTCCAGTAACAGTACAACTTTACTTGAAATACCAGTAATACGTTGGAACAAAAAAGTATACTAAATCAAAATAAAATGAAAAATATTATGGTAAAGAAAGCTTGGACACTACAAAAAAATCTTCAGGTTTATCTGTATCTGTAATGTTAATAATAAAAAACAAATATGTGCATTTTCAGTGTTTGAATTAAATAATAATTGTCTAAACTTAATGCACAAAATATTCCATGCATCATTTGCTAACATCAAAGGAAACCATTATGTCTACTTATTAAAATCTGTTGAATCAATCTATAACAACATTTGCAGAATGAATTTAGCAACATTTATATATCTGTCACAAAAAGAACATCTGTAGAAACAAAAACAAAAAACAAAAAAAAACATCCCACAACAACAATAAAACAACAATTATGAATTGCAAAAAGGAAAACATTATATGGAGGTAGGCAAATAACATGGGCATTTCAGGTATTGTGAGCTAGAAATGTATCATTGAAGAAAAGTAATAAACATAGCAAATTGAGGAGAAACTGCTGTGTAAAAAATTATGACTTTCCTGAATGAGTCAAGGAAGCTAGCTTTGATTCTTTTACCATCACACATTACCAATAGACTTTAAAACACAAGTACCAGCCTAGATGTTGCATTCCAAAGAAAACAGCATTTCACTGTCTGCACCCAAACAATTACAGCATTTGCTTTGTTTTAGTGGCTACTCTCTCTTTGTTATGTATATTGCAATAATAAACAGTTACATTATTAAGTGAATTACTGCACATTATTGTTCATTTGTAAGGCCTGCCTATGAAACAGTCTACCTGTGACAGACAATAACTCATGACAGAATGCAGCAGTCTAGAGGTCAGGTCAACTGTCTGAAAATCTAGCTGATCTGCATGTGTTTTAAACAATGTCATGTCATTAGAGTGTTTATTTTATTTTTATTATTTTTAAAACTTTTTTTTAACTTCAGCTGTTTGGAAAATTAAAAATTAAAAGGCAGACATCAAAGCAGTAGAATCAATCTAAGGAGATGAAAAAAAAATTGTGCATGGACAATGACTCAAGTCATAAATTTAAAGTCAAATTTCAGTTAACATTTCAGTTGACAGTAATGTTTAGACTGACTTGTTTGAAGTCTTCATTATCTCACACACAATCACTTGATTGTCTGGTGCATTCTCAGGTCAACTTGAAAATGTGTTCAGGCTCTTTCAAAAATATCTGTCTCAGTTTCTGACCCACACAATGCCTTTGTAGAAAACAAATTATGTAGCTATAAAAAAATATTTAAAAAAAAACACAATTTAAAACAACTGTTCTTTTTAATTTAAATATTATAATGTAAAATAACAATTATTACTTTTTATTTTTTTTAATTAATGGACAAAATTATTTATCTACCGTGTTTTGAGTGACATCTGAAGCACATCTGAAAGTTTCTGATTTAGGCAAGTCATAGATTTCCTTTCCTAGAGAACTATCCAACATGCCAGATAGAATTTTTAATCTGTTTCCAGGTGCAATGCCCTGTTTTCCACGAAGGGAACAGAGCCACCAACCATCAAGACCAGCAGTATCCTGCTCAATGACAGTTAAAACATCTCCTCTTCGGAATGCAAGCTCATCTGGAGTTTCTGCAATATTGTCAAACAATGCTTTTGCAAGAAACATCTGAAAATAAACAAGACAAACCATGAAAATAAAATATTTTGATCATGAAAAATAAAGATTTAAACTTCATTTTCTTTCTCTTTGTTTCATTATTGGTTAATTAAATAAAACATTATATTATATCTTAGAAACCATAATTGTAAGTTTTATAATGATTTGTAATTTTCAAAATTGATCGTTACAGAGCTTACAAATAGGGCTTTTTACAAATCCTAAAAGTACTTATTCCATGAAAATAATCAAGCATGAGGATTAACTAATTATTTACTAAAAATATTTTTATATGACAAGAATGAATTGAAAATGATTGCATTCATAATTTTTCTTGGGCTGGTTAGCAAACACACAAAACAACAAACTGTTGGCATACATACAAAATATTTGCTCACACAAAAGCTGAAATAATAATAATGTAATAAACCAAAATTCAAATTAATCATATGTCATAGATGCAAATCTTTTTTGAAAAAAAACAAATAATTTTTAAACTAAATTTATAATGATATATCTGTCAAAGCCTTTTAGCAAACATCACATATTAAGTCTTCTATAATTATATTTCAGTAATTGAAAAACATACCACCACTGAGAAGAAAAGCTACAATGAACCGAATTTTCTTCCACTGGTCCATGTATAACTGACTTCAAAAACTGGTGAACCCAAAGATCCTTCATGTGTGACAAAACATTCACAAACTGAAATCTTCAGATGCATATGGCCATATTGATTATGACTGACCTATTTGCTAACCACCATATCAATAGTTTGGTGACAAGTGTTTGATCTAGAAGTCACATTTTAAATAGAACACATGTGGTCAGTTGGACAAAAATTTCTCATTTCTCACAAGAACGTAGCTAAGGACAAACTGAGCCTGGCTAATTAAACTCTTTATATTAAGACAAAACTGTTTTTGTTTTTGACAAATCACTTTATGTATACACCTAAACATTGTGTATATGAGTGTGTATGTCTTTGTAACTGTTTGTATACAAGTCCAAAAAAAGGGGGAAAAAATCACTAACTTTAGATCCTGCTAAAACAGAATAACAAATAAACAAAAACAAAAAAAACAAATAAACTTATTCACAATAAAAATAAATAAAGTGAAAAGGTATCAGGCATACAGAGTTTATAGATTCAAATATTTGCTATTAATGTTTTTAAGATTTATTTCTGGGTTTTCTAGATAAAATTAAATTTATCCTCCTTTTATAGTTTCACTTAAAGTCAAGGAACTTGTCAATTAATTATACATTTTCATTCAGATATGAGTTTTTGATAACTATAAAATATGATCTGTCTTCCCACACTCAACCTAAGGCGTGTAATATTAACAACTTCCTCTGACCAGTGAATACAACTATCTTCTCTTTACTATAGCCATTACTCATCACCCAACTATGTGGCCCACTCAGTGGTTAGTCACACTGAAACTAATACCAAGACAGCCAAACTGTCTATAACAGTGTCTGCACACATTACTTTATATTACAGCTTTTTTGTTTATGTGAATTTGTGTGTATATGCACATTCTTTATGATATGAAAAATTCAATACTAATTATGTAAGTGAATAAATAAATGTTGTATGAACAAAAAATGAAACTCAAAACAATACCCATATTTAAAAAGTAAACACACATTAAAATTGTGACTGTTGTGTGTATGCAAAGCCATGTTTTAAAAACATGAACAAAACATCCATATACAGATACAAAAATTCATTAATTCATAGTTTTTATTTAGTTAAAAAATCTGCTGTTATCCAGATACCTCTTAATACTAAATAAAAATTATGTTGACAAAAATAAAAGACAACAAACATCTTTTATTCTCTATTTGTTGTTTTTAATGAATAATTCAAATAAATTTTGACATCCAAATGAGAATCTTCTAAAATCCATATTTGTTTTATCAATTTTTTAATGAATAATTCAAATAAATTTTGACATCCAAATGAGAATCTTCTAAAATCCATATTTGTTTTATCAATTTTTTAATATTCATATGTGTCAAATCAAATTTCTTTTATGTATTTTGGGTAGAGAAACATTTCAGAAAAAGGGCAAACTTAATCTTAGGATGAAGGGGTATTTTCAAATGAAATAAGTTACCTTAAAACTACAGTAACAAAAACAAAAGGAAAAAGATGAATGACAATTTGGTTGGTTGAAGAAGAATATAAACTAGATGTATCGTTCATAGTTAGCTTATATATAACAACAGAAATTAAAAACTACTATTTTGTTGTTGTTGGGTTGCTTGTTTTTTTTTTGTCTGGTTGTAGTGGGATTTTATTTTATTTATTTATTTAACTATTATTGTTATTATTATTTCTTTTTTTTTTCTTTTTTTTTGTCAACTGTAAAGAATCAGTATTTAAAAAGGAACCTCTACTATTATGCATATTTAGAAAGAAAGAAATAAACCTGTATATAATGTTCAGTTTTATAACATCTTTTACAGGTATATTTTTGGTTACTATAGTAACTACTATTACTATAATAAATTACATGTATATTAATTCAGTGGCTTTGGACCTTGAAAGTAAAAGCTATAAAAAGTTCAGTTTTACATCAGCATCCAGATTTCAGAAAAATAAATAACATCCCTAATTGTAATTATATGTGATAAAACCTGAAACTGCCCTTTCCTGGCAAACACATCTGTATTATGATGTCATCTAAATATTTTGCAAAATGTTTTAGCCAAACAGCCAAGTATATATATATAATAAATGTTTTAATGGCTGCAACTATTAAGGACAAATATATCTCTGTTTCAAGATATAAAAAGTCTGTGTTACATGAATTCAAAAATTCACAACTGTGATTATAGTTTGTCAAAACAATATTATCTCATAACTGCTGTGTTGAAGCTGTGTACTTAGAAATAAATATAGAGAGAAAAAAAAAAATTAATATGCAAATTACCATACTTATGTGATGTAATTCATTACTTGCAATTTTGATACAGAAGATACCAGATCACACTGATACCTGCACACATACACATCCACACATACATCCACACTTATTAAAATACAACAAATATAAACTGAGTCTAAATTTAGCATATCACATATTCATAGTGGTAAAAATGTATTCACAGTATAGGTGTAGGTTTTATTTTTGTGAACTTTGACCTAGTACTCAACAGCTTTTTACATCTACAGATTACAAATTTAGACTTTAAAGTCCTATTGGGTATTTTATTCTATCAGTATATGCATACTTGAGATTATTAATCATAGATAATGAGAAGGAACATGCTATATAATAAAGTACCTATTATTATTAATTTATTTTGATCAGCAGCAAATATTTTCATATATATAGCTATATATAAAATCTCCATATATAGGAAAGAACACAACGTAAAATTTATGTGAGATAGTTATTGAGAAATTTAAATAACCCAAACAATACAAAAGGAGGACTGATAATCCGTATGTGGTAACCAATGAGTTATTGAGCTTATCCTCCTTAAAAAAAAAAAAAAAAAAAAAAAAAAAAAAAAAACTGTAAGTTAGAATGAAGAAACTAAACAGGTAATATCTCACCTGTTGTAAAACAGGCCTGTAATCTGCACAAACACAAGTCTATCCATGATGTCACTATCAAGGATTGAACCTTCTATTAGTACTAAGAAATACACTTGACCAATCAATTTACTAGTAATTTATTATGTAGAATCTATAGCCCTTAAAGACACTTCAAAACTTATGAATTCTACATGGATCATACTCTTCTTCAGAAAGTTATTTAATCATAGACATTTTTGATGGTTTAATGAACAGTCAAAATTAACAATGTCAATGCTTAGCAATTTTCAGACAAAATATTTTTAAAAATAATTTTCACAGGCTCAATCAATTTCAAATTCCATGACTGAGATGTATAATTTCATCTTTTTGTATTATAAAAACTTAGATAAAACAAGCAAAATAAATTTCTCCTCATCAGTATGTCTCATTCCATACAACAGGATGATACTGTCCATACACATATATGGTTTAATTCATGTAAACATTTCCACAAACTATTTATCTTTTCTGGTGCCATACTTATAAATGTTATTAAGAATTTTAACAAGTTTATATAAACAAACTGACAAAAAATGAACCAGTATAAATAGTTTAAACTGAGTGATGCACTGACCATCAAAGTAGATCACTTTCAAATGTTATATTTATTTGGCAGGAGACATGATAATTATCAACAACCTGTAAGGAAAGCATTGTCAATCAATACATTTTTCATATTATATCCCAGCTGGATGCCTTTTCTGCAGGTGAAGCAGCTTCTCCAGTCTGGACAGCTCAGATTGGTGTAAACTGATGAATGACAGGTATATTCTGAAGAGGAAGTTTCTAATGAATAAAGAATTCTTACATTTCCTCCATAAAATAGTTGTTAATTATTACCCGAGTGTTATCTAATTAATCATCTTCATAAAATAATGATATAGAAGTTAAGTGCAAATGATTTATATCTAGAGAATTATTTCTTTAGGCACACATGCCTAGCTCATTCTTCTATCCTATTTTACTCACATTTGATTTAACAAAACAATAATTAAACTGAGTATGTTTATTATGAATTTTCAAAACAGATTTAGTTAAATTCTTCTATGAACAGTCTTTTGTGACTTTGATTTTGAAAGAAATTTTGCTCTTTCATTTGTTCTTTTTGAGTTTTTCATTCTTTCTTTGTTATTATTACATTATTTTCAAAAGGAAAACATTAACCAATCAAGGGACAGAAGTAAAAGCTAAAATACCAAAGGATTAACATTAATTTACAGGTTAAGAGTTCCCTAAAATGTCAGTGTCAAATGCAGCCATGACCTACTTTAAAACAGCCTGCTGATACTGATAGACAAATTATTACTTATTTGTAATCCAGGTAATTGATACTCATACTCAAACGAGTATTTATCTTGTTAGTGAAACTTATTTTGATCTACATTTTACTATAGTTTCAAGAACTTGTTAACAGAAAGTGGCAATGGACTTTTATATAAATACCTGAACAAAATTATAAAATATATCTTTCTATTATTCATTACATAAAAATAAAAATAATGATGACAGTGTGTATTTTATATAGTTTAAAATCTTATAGAAAGAGAAACAATACCTTCAAGATAAATACCTGTTTGTCTGTTTACTTACTTTTTACAGCAACTGACTATAACAGTTGATTTCACATTACTGGGTTAAATAACTTTAGGCTGTTTACAACACAGACTATAACCCTTGGCCACATTACATTGAGAAAATGTTGGCATTCACAGTCAGGTGGTGGCTTTCCAGGTGCTTCAGTTATACTTGTAGCCATATTATGATAAATACAGGATCTGAACAGGTTACCTGAAAATCTGCTTTGGTTAAAATGTGCATAAGCAGAGATAGCAAGTCTGCATTATGACATGGATTAATGACAACCAGAACAAGTTAGTAGAAATATTTATTACTCCCAGAAGTAACAACAATGGTAAATAAGCCACAACTGTTTTTATTCCTAGAAATAACTAGTCTACATTTAAGTAATATTAAAATATCTTAGAATGGAAGACATTTTAGTGCTAAAACCTATCTGCCCTTTAAACAGATATATATGTATTTTATAGTACTGCGATACAAAAATTATATATTTGACTCTCAAACATGTTTTATATGATATTAAACAAATGTTCATCATTCATTTATTTATTCAGTTTTTTCTGTATTTTTATATAGCATGGACAGTTACAAAATTGATGCATTGTTAGGTTGGGACAAAATCTTTACATCACAAACATGGCAGCAATCTATTTTAGCAGTCAGGGGTGACAGATTACAGCAATATAATACTTGTGCCAATCAGAATATTTTCTGACTCCACCTCACAAGAAAGCAGCATAATTTATAATTTTTATATTTACTCTTTTCATTACAAACCTGTTGCTACATCTTTTATACATTTTGTACAGAGATGAGTTTTAATGTATTATAAATAATGTTTAGATCTTGGGTAATTTATTAAGGATATGACACATTCCATTCTATACATTCTTTAACTACAGTTTTGATAGCTGTTTCAAATGGCATTGCATTATTCAAATAACATTTTCAGACAATGAAAACAGCAATGATAACATCAGCAAATATATAGATACCAATTACTGATAAATGAATACTTAGACTAAATTATAGGTTATTAATATATACATCATAAGTACTTTATTTAAGTGTATTACTATTTGTTGTTAATAAATTGATAAAAATGTTTCAGATTTCATAAATCCTAGATACATACATTTTTATATGAGTTATGTGCACAGACATACAATGAACACTAAAATCTGATGAATCTCTCTTTATTATATTAAAAATATTCTATTTGAGTATCTATGAGTAGGTAAATCTTTTACTATTGTCACAGAAAAACATATAATTAATAATTGCAAGACAACACAATAAATAAAACAATGTTGAAGATATAAAACTGTGGTATTTATTTGCTACATTATGACTGTGTGAGGTAAACCATGAACATTTTCACAGACACCTGCCTGGCGACATCTAAACAACATAAAACCAAACTTGCCAAGCAAGCAGATTTTTGTTTGAGCTGAAAGTATCACCTGACATACAACCCAGACATCAACAAAGAAGAAAAAAAAAGAACTGTTTAAGTTTTATTAATCTGAGACATCAACTTTATGTGTGTTTTATTATTTATGATAATTAAATATAAGAATATCTAAATGTGGAAATACAAATGCAAATATAAATTAATTTTATTTATAATTGTGTAGATTAGAGGAGCTCTTTACATTTTGTGCATAAGCTGTATGTTTTGTTTATGCAACAAAGAAAAGATTATAAATTGATATCATTCTCATCAATAAATGAAATAATGTACACACTGAGAATTGATTATTATAACAGATTTACTAAACTCCTCTAAAAGGAAAGAAAAAAATGTCAAGACTTATTATTGGTTTTCTTTCTCATTCAAAAATACATTTTCTCTTCTTTATCTTTTACATGTACACGTCACCAAGATCCTCATGCATATATATTTTTCCAACTACAGTAAACAAATTATTATATAAAAATGTTACCCAACCTCACTAGCAGATTCAGAATTCTCTTGTTCTTCCATGTTCTTTGCCTCTCAGAACAACAATGTTTCCCCATCCAAATTTAAGAACACTTTGTCAGCCCATATCCAATGTTTTTACACAGGAAAACATCACAGATTATTTGTAAATTCCATAGAACAATCACATAAATGTGAAAAGATAAACAATTTCAGTCTCCTCCTTTGACAGTAGTTTTTTGTATTCTAAAGATGCCTGTTTCACAGTTTACTCTGATTAAACAGCTTTTCTTAACTTTATTTTATAATTTTCCAAGGACATATGTGATTCTTCCAAGTACACAAGCAGCTTAAAAGTGGAAACCAATTATTACAAAAATGGTCTTTATCTTAAAAATAAATAAATAAATAAGAAATCACCAAACACACTGAACAAACATGATAAGCCTTGAACTTGTGATGATGTGTCAGTTAATTTATTTTATCTTGAATTATCTGTATTCCAACACTTTTTAAATGGCCTTGATTTGAAAACACAGCAGTTATATAGATCTTTCACAAACTTGTGGTCAGATCTGTTCAAGTAAATATTATCTCACACTATAAAACAGTAACTTACTCAACTTGTATTCACTCAATCTGCTAACTCTCTGTGAGTCACAAAGTTCAAAGTAAAACAGTTTGTATGAATATTTCTATTGTTGTCCCAACAGTAAGTATATCTGTCTCAGCACACCTTAAAGCAAGTGAGCTTAGCTTACATGGCTGTCAGGTCAGGTCTGGAATGTCACAGACAACAACACTTCCCCTGTTTAATCCCAATGGCCAGTGTTAAAGGACTGGCATGTATGATGTTGGGTTTATTACACAGCAGAAACAGGGTTGGCCATCTTCTCCACCTTAGCTAAATATAGCCAGCTGCATTAGTGGAAAGAGTGAATAAGGCCAGCTGTCAGGCAGGCCTGCAGCCTGAAATGGAGGTGGAGCTTCTGTCAATCAATGAAATAAAAACTAAGTTTACTCTGATTCAGTTACAATACTTACTTTTCTAACCAGTGCTTTGAGCTCTAACTGGAGAAACCAATTACAAAAGTTAAGAAAATAATAATAATAGATTTAGAAACCCCAAGTAATTGCATGCAACATTTTGTATTCATTATACTTTACTTATTAAAGAAGCAAAATAATCAATTATTTTATCTATGATAAATAAATAAACCTTCCTCTGTATAGTCATTAATTATCCATACAAGCATGCATCCATTCAAATGTATTCTAAAAATAAAAACTGTTTCATCTGTACATCAAACTACCATTCTTAATGTATATGAATATAGATAATAAAGACCAAATTAAAATCAATAACACTCTCCTTTTATCTGATAGTTGTATTTTGCCAGAAACCATTGAAATTAAAATCAGCTAAAATGTTATTATATCCTCATTAACTTCTTCACAACTGCAATACACAGCAGCAAAAAATGGAACAATGGTAGACAAAGATGATACTTGGGCATTGTTGTAGAAATTAAAATCTTAACATCTATAGTGGTCACTAAAGCTGTGTAGTTAACAGTCATTTTTATAGAAGATAAAAATATTCAAAAGAAATGGTAAATATATCAATGTGTAACAAGTTATCTCTTAAATTCTTCTGATGCAAATCTGGCTACAAATACTAGGATTTATCATCAGCTAGTATCCAAACCTAAGCCACTTCATGCTTGCTATCCTGCTGTTCCCATCACTCCAGAGACCAAATGAAATCTTTAAGCTCAAGTTTTCACAGGAAGTCTAAACCAGAACATAAAGATAATTTATCTATTTTTGTTTATCAAATGTGTACCAAATGTATCTTCATACTTGCTGCTGCCAGGTGCACAATATTGTTTTTATGGTTTAGATTACATTTTCAAAAATAAAATTAAAATGCCGAGCAAGCTTACACCTGCTATGGATTGCAAGAAAACACAAAATTTAAAAAATTGGTCTTTTGACCAAACATTTTTTTTTTAACACTTCATTCTGTTGTTATTATTATTATTTCTTTCTTTTATGTGATATATAAAAAAGAAATAATAATAACAACAGAATGAAGTGTTGAAAAAATCTTAATTATGAAAGTTTAATGAAGCATAAATTGATGTCATTATAATATTTTAAGATATTGCTCAGTTTTATTTAGTGTTACCAATAATGTTTCTTCTGTTAAAGAACTACTTTTTCGGTAAATATTCACAAATATACATTTTAATGCAAGTATGTTCACATTTGTTATTCATAATGTCAAAGCAAAACTGAATTTTCATTTCTGATAAATGAACTATCTGCTCTTGAAGACTATATGGTGCTTACAAAATATAAAATACGTAATTTATTAAACTTAATGTCTAAATGTTTGTTCAGTTTTCAACCATTATCATTTAGTTTGTAATATGGCTAGTAATAAAATAAATTGAAATAAGTAAATATTTTCAGCTATCTCCAGACTTTTTAAAATTTGAAGTATAATACATTTCAACAAATATGGCACCAAAACAAATTGCAACTAATAGTTGATAGGGTTTTTGGTTACATATCTCACAATGTAGCATTACTGAATTGTTTTCAATAACCGAAGAAGTTATGTTTAGTTTCATTAGCCTCAACAAATTTGCAGTTCAAGATTGACAACAATAACACAATATCAGTGGATAACCACCACCAAAGTATAGTCTTTGTCAGACATATTTTAAGTTACTGTCATTGAAAGGCTAGGTATTATATAAAATATTAGCTGTAAATATATTAAGTTTGATATTAGTTCTTGAATAATAATAATAATAATAATTTGTTTAAATATTTAAATAAAGCTTTTACTAAAAATATGTTTTTCCAAAAATATCTAATTTACTTTGCTACAATTTAAAATAAAAATAAAATATAGCAAAAATAAATATAAAATAATAATTGTTATTCATTTAATATTAAATTTTATAACAATTAAATTTATACTAATATTTGTTTATATTGCCAAAAAGGTCTGTTTTTGATTAAAACACAATGTATTAAAAATAAATTAAATTAAGTCCTATATTAGATTATGATTTATTATCTTTATATAAATACTGGTGCCAAAAGTACAGTGTATGATCTACAATGGGGTTATAATGGACTGCTTGTGTCAACAGCTGCTGTGGCCTAAATTAATTAATTTTATCATGCACAGAGATAACACTTGGAATCTAGAACCTGGTGTGAATATTCATGAGTTAATATTTCCACAATCTCATGAAACATTATGTTTGTGTAAAACAACTACTGTGATGGTAGTATCAATATCTGGAAAAAGAAATGAATTAAAAAATTGAATTTAACAAATAAATAAATAAATAATCATAATAAAATAGACTGAAATAAAAATGATTATGAATTCATATGCTTTCGTACTTGGATAAATATACTAATACTGAAGTATGAAGCACAGAATATTGAATAAAACTGATGCAATTATTGAAATTCCAGGTACAAATCAGTTTACACACACATTCATATTTATATAAAACAATTACCCCCAAACAAAAATAAATTTAAGTGCATCATGTTATGTCTGAAAATATAACAAAAAGAACATTTTTAACTGATTATATTTAATGAGCAAATTCATCTATCTAAACAAGTTAAGGGAGATCTTTAGTATATCTTTTGATTTGTATTTTAATCACATGACTTCAAAGAATTCAGTTATCTGTAACTGTATATCATTGACATAATTTCTTATATATTTATAAAAAATCATTTCTAAAATTATTAAATTAAAAATCTAACTGCTCTTTCTATTTACATCATCATAAAAAAACCATGTTGCTAAAGCAGTTTTAACAATATTTGGTTTCTACTATAGTGACGTGCGGCAAGCCATGACCAAGGTGCAAGTAACTGGTCAGTGATTTGACTTAAGACAATCTAAACTGACTTTTAAGAAAAGGACTTGAACGTTTATTGATTGCAAATGTCAGCCAAAATCAGGTCAAATGAAGGAACAGCAAATTATTATACAAATTTTTTCCTCACCGCTAATTTTAACATTATCTCAGAAACTGAATATTCAATAACAGAATTCAAATATATATTAAGAGTTTTAAAGAAAAAGAAATCATGTTACTGAACTAAATTCTTTATTCAAAAATACTAACTTAATTATATATTAAGCATGTGCAATCTGACCAATTTTTAAACAGTTACAATACAAAACTGCCACAGATTCCAATGATAAAAATGATCAAAAAAAAATTTAGAATCTGGATTTTAAACCTATTATTGTTAGATTTTAAGATATTTTATTATAATAAATGCATCCAACTTTGGGGTTTCCTCATCATATGCTTATTAAATATATTTTTTTACAATAACAATAATCCCTTCTGCCACCAGCTATACAGTACACCAATGATAATTTAGCAAAAATTCAACTACCTAAAGTACCAACCTTAAACAACTAATAACTCACAATGATTAAAAGATTTCATTTTTGATAAAAATTAACATATACAACTTTGTTATTTACTCTCCAGTTCAATGATCAGGTCAGCCTCTATGATTTCTAATCTATCATTATTAAATTTGAAATATACCAATGTGAATATACATATTTAATTCTATGTTGATGGTTAAGATGTTTTACTTTAAAAAAAAATTCAAAATAAAAATATTGCAACATATTACACAGTGCTTGAATAAGATTTAAAATAAATTAAATATGATTTAAATAGTTAACAAAAAATCATCTTTGCATTAACCCAGTTATTCAGAAAATATTGCTAAATAATTGAAATGCCAATAAGTCATATTAAGAAAATCTATCTTCATAACAGTAATTATTTAATTTAATACAGGTTGAAAACAGCTTAAAAACATTTACCAAATTAATTTTAAAAGAATGGTATCCCTTGTATGAACCCTATTCATTAGTGTTGGTAGCAACTTGACCTTTAGGACATTGACCTCTAGTGATAAATGACATAGTAAAATAGTATTCCAGCCTGATGGTAGCTGAAACCCACTAAGGAATGACTCAAATTGTAGCAATTTGTCTTCACAGTTTGTTTTTATAAGAAATTGCTTTAGACAAAGCTTGAAACTGACAGCAGTAATAATTTATAGAAGTTTGTCAAGATGTATTTCTAAATAACAATTATAAATCATGAAACAATACTTTCTGGTTATAATAAGAAATACATATATGCCATTAAAAATAAATTAGTAAGTGAAAGAAATAGAGGTATTTTCATCTTTAAAGGTTAAACTTTAATACAATACAAAAAATTGTCTTTGTTATTTTTTTTTAAATCTTTTTAATTGGTTTATATAATTAAAAGATTCCATATGCAAAATAAGAACTGAAGAAATATCAATTTAATAATTTGTGTGTGTGTGCATAAAAACATCAGCTAATAATATAACAGGCTTAACAGGCTTTACACACACACACACATACACAAACACACACACACTTGTACATAAAAACAATGAACTAAAAACACTTCATATATACAAACACCAGCTTTATCTATGTGTATGAATCTTGTCTTTTAGAACCATATTTTCACATTACAAAAACATTAAAATAGGTGTAATGTGCACTTGGGTAACCTCATATCACAGGACCAATCCTTCTTAGTGATAAACCTGCTTTTTACATTAACAGCATTGTAAAATGCGTTTTGAAACTGACTTGTAGGACAAACAACTCAGATAATTATAACTAGTTGTGAATGTTCTAAAGATTTTCTTGAACTGAATTGATCATTCAATAACACAGTAATATTTAATAATAACATTCTGTAGAAAAACATTATACTGAAAAATGCATGTATGAAATCTAAAACCTTCACTACAGAAATTTCCACTGTACTCTAAAACATGAGGTGCAAACTGCCTTCAATATAACAGGTAAATGACAAACACTTCATAGAATACCAAAATCTGTCATAGGTGAATCACTGTTTAGACAAGACATTTTCAAACCTGACATGATTTGGTATATTTATGATAGCTGCACCTGAATTGACTGATGTGTTTATATACCTGAAAAAATTTCGCTGGAGCCAGTATAGTTTCATATATTCTTGTTTATCACCTTTCATAAATTACAAGTTAAAAAGATGTAACCTCTAATCACTATTAAATTACTGATTAATAGCTTCAAGTCATAAAACTGTTAATAGTTATAATATCATTTAAAAATCCATTCACCTTAATTTAACACTTAATAATTTAACATTTAATATTGATATTCACAATATGTAACTGATTAACTGTAATAATTAGTTGAAATATTATGTGTCAGATCATGAAGTGGAAGAAATCAATTATTTAATTAAAATACTGAAACTAAAAGTGTTATTATCATGTTCTGTATTGAAACGTATCCACATTAACTAATACAATTAACGATCTGATTATAATTATTTAATATTTGTCTACGTACCTGTGTCTGAGACATTGCTCCGACGTCTTTAAAGTGAAATAATCTCTCTATAACAGAGGCTTTATGGCAACCTATGAATTACTAGCCAGATCAACACGACACTGTGATTTACTTTTCACATCGCTGCACGTCAGGGGAAAAAAAAACAACATATATATATATATATATACATACATACATATACATATTTATATATAATATTAACTGGGTTCTAGGTCGTAAATGATTCAGCCAGTTTGACTATGAGTATCACAAGAAATCTAGTTTCTATACACAGCTATTAACTAAATGAGAGCCTGAAACAAAATAAAATTTTAAGAAATGATATTAATAAACAAATAAAGAGGGAATGAAGAAAAGAAAAAAAAAGGAGGGTTGTCTGCTGGCGATGTCGCAATATAAGGTATTCGGATTATCTCACCTTGGTATGACGTCACAAGCTTTGCACAGCTTAGAGAACAAGTAACACATAATAAACAATAATAATAATAACTAAACGAATATGTAAATCAGTTTTTAATAAAATAAATTGCTGCTATTTAGTTTTGTTTTGTTGATTTTTTTAAATACAAATTATTTTCTTTTAATTATTTCTTCCGGTGAAGTATAATTAAATTAACTCAATTAAGATGTAATTGAATTACATGGATGAAGTCCTTTGATTAATTATATTTATAACAAATGTCTCTCTGTTCTATATTTATCTTTTTGTATGTGTAATATACACTACCAGCCAACTGAAGTTCACCTTGAAAATAAAAAAGAATGTAAGAAGCAATATATAATGTGCTTATGCCATTTGTTTTTCAGCAGTGACAGGTGGAATTAAGATTATAACATTATATACCTGTAAGATTTATTAAAGCAGAGAATTGCCATCTTGACTTCTTAGCTTTTACCAGCAGAAAAATTAATGTTCTTAACGCATATAACACGGAGAGCTTCAGACAGTATTACAAGTTAAGAGATCCAGAAATACCCTAAGCTGCTGACAATTTTGTGTTGTTGTTGTTTTTAATTGTTTTTTAATGCTGAGAGGATAATATGTTGCTAAGCGAAAAACACAGTTGGCTGCTATTTGTGAAGATTATCAGTGTTAAACAAATAAAAAAAATGATATAAACTGCTGCTATCATACATTAACTGATATTATTCCTCCCAAATTAGCCGAACTGTCTTTCATAACAACAGATGATAATATTGTGGTACTTTTCTTAAACCTATATTCTCAGTCTTTTAGTTATTAGATTTTGCCCCTATTATTTATAAACGCGAATCATACCCGGTTCAAAATGAAATCTTTCTGCCGCCTCCCTTTCGTTAAATCATGGATTACATCCCTAGATATAATTTTACCTCTCTCTCTCTCTCTCTCTCTCTCTCTCTCTCTCTCTCTCTCTCTCTCTCTCTCTCTCTCTCTCTCACACACACACACACACACCACTGATCGTATAAAATTTGTATCTCGTTTTAACACAGCTATTATTATTATTATTATTATTATTATTATTATTATTATTATTATTATTATTATTATTATTATTTTTTCGTCGACGGATGATACATAGAACAAATAGGTATCAAATAATCATTTTTGATTTTTGTTAAGGTGCGTCATTTTTTCTTTATATTATCATAACACTGTTCAAAAATTTAGTTAATAATTTTATTTAATAAATGAGTCTGTTGTACACCTTAATTTAACCCTAGCTGCCCTCTCTGTGACGCCATCCGGCGATTCAACTAGAAAAGCACGCGCATCCTTGCAGTTTTCCGGTATGACTTTTTTGGCAAAAGAAGCAGCTGCAATCGCTGATTTAGTAATGGCGATTGGCGCCATAGGATTCCTCTCTTATTTATTGAACTGGAATTTGAATTTCTGCAGATGTAAAAGTTTAAAGGCACCTAATTATATATTTATGATATCCCACAAATCCACACTGTGTGTATTTTATTAATTAATTATTTTAAGATCGTTAAAAAGATGTCCTTCTGAATGTTCTAAATACCAGGTAACTGAGAATCAAGTGACGCAGCAGAAATAAACTGGAATGGTTTTTCATTAAAATTAGAATCTATGATTATCGTATAGGCCTGGCTATTTTCTGAGAGAGAGAGAGAGAGAGAGAGAGAGAGAGAGAGAGAGAGAGAGAGAGAGAGAGAGAGAGAGAGAGAGAGAGAGAGAGAGATATGTTTCATTTATCGGTTGAATAAAAACTGCCAAATGGCAGTGAATGTTCGAATTTAGGTTGACAAGTTTGCAGTTATAACTATCGTATTGTTTCTACTTACGACATTATAGTTTAATCGTGTTTGTGGTAATAGTAGAGAGTATCTAATCCTATCAAGCACGGATCCGTTGCACGCGACAATACTTGCTGCCATAAGCTAATTTAAAATCAGATTTCAATAGCTGCCTGCCACAATACATCCGAAGACAGCAATAGCATTACAAACCAAACTGATACAGTTAGAACGATAGTAGAATCATAATCTTTGAACCCAATTTTGTAAAGAAAGGTAAATTAAATATCCAAGATTATTGTTTTAAAACTGATTTGATATCTACATCTGATTTCAGTTCTGGGACAATGTAAAAAATAGAAACTATTAATTTTTTCCTTCACATGCACTTTTCAACTCAGAAAACATATACCATTGTCTTTCATATATCAATCATGGAAACGGTTAAAAAAAGGAAAGAAAAGGCTGGGGTACCGATCTTGTGAGTAATCATCGCTTCTCAGTTTATAATGTTTTAACTAACTACAGGCCTTTCTCTCAGATGGAAAATGATCATAAAATTTAATTATGTAATTAATATTATTTTTACTAAGTTAATTTTTTATTATTTTAAATTTTTATTATTATTATTATTATCATCATCACCATCATTATTATTATTATTATCATTACTATCATTATCATCATTATTATTATTATTATTTGCATATATCTTATTTATTTTTTATTTTTTATTAGTAGTTTTAGTTTTTGCGGATAATATTTAGCAGTTAATTAACAACAACTTAATTAATAAAATTCGGCCTGCGGGACATACACACAAAGACAGTTTTCCATACAGCAATGAGTTTGTTTATCTTACATCCATGGCAACCACTTTCATTGTCGCTCGACAGTGTACGCTGTTTAATTTAATTTAACATTTAATTAAAATTTATTTCATTCGTTTCTTTTTTGTTAATTTCTTTCTTTGTTGGTCCTCAGATATTCTCTTTGCGTTAAGAATAGATTGACGAACAATGACAAAAATAGAATAAAGTTTCCATAGTGTTCGTTATTACAATTATTTATTTATTTATTTTTTTATTTTTTATTTATTTATTTTTTTATATTTTTTTTTAAATTAAATACGTTATTCTGCGTGAAGGTTTGTGCATGTTCAGTGTTAGTCTTTTGAAAATATCAAATCATTTACATCATTTAACGTTTAAAGTTTCATTAACATTTTAGGATTTTTGGTTTAAAGACGTATAGTTTAAATTTTAAAACCTCATTTATTTCTTTAAAAGCATGTTAATTCATGCAAAATAACTACGATCAAATAATGAAATTTATACACAAAATAAAAGAAAAAAACAAGAAATAATTGAAAGAGAAAAAAAAGACAGGAAAGAAGTTTATATAAGAAAATAATAAACACTGTCAGAATATCAGCAAATTTAATTAAATAAACAATTAACATAACATTAATTCTAACTGAAAACCAACATCATCACATGAACGACAGTGACTTTAGACGGCGTGGAACTTGTTCATTGTAAAGTTCTCTCAAAGATCCATGGTTTCATAAAGAGGAGTTTCTAGTGTTGAGACAAAGTTCAACTTTCAAAACGAAATTAATTTCATTATAAAGAAAACAAAAATGATCGATCTGCACTATTTACAGCCGTTAAACGTAACAAGTATCTGTCAAAGCGATCGCACATAGATTTTATCGCTGTCGAAATTTACATAATGCTTTGTTTTTCGGAGACATGTTGTCTGAATGCTGATTAAAGAGGGGACTAAATTGTGCCATTTTCCAGTTAAGTTGGTCTGGAGACTAAGGCATCAACATCTCCACAAAAATGAATAGTGAGCCTAAGAGAGCAAGATCTTCGTCATACATATCGGCAATATTAACATCTCATAATGATGTGATGAAGGGATGACAAGCTGTGCCAGTTTGGGGTAAAATGTATAAGTTAGTGGAAATGGCAGTAACACGCAATTTGTTTATAACACATTTGTTTATTGCATAATAAGAACATTTTCATCAATTTTCCCTGATTATATCAAAATCTAATATTAAAAAAACCCCACGCTTACCATTCAGCTATAACTTTCATCAAGACTGATATAAAAATTATATTAATCACACCAGAAACGACCATGTATATGGACATGTATGAATGATTATAGACTATTCTAAAATATTTTCACACATGCTATTCTATAATGTTGGCCCTAAATTTTCTAATATTTCTGAATCTGCAATGGAAACGTTTTGAAGTAAAGAGATACATTTAAACACATGATTGATATGATTCTACATGTATTCTATGTCTAATCTACAAACTAATGTCATTACGTTTTTCTAGTAAACTAATCTGATACATATATACATACATGTGTGTGTGTGTGTGTGTGTGTGTGTGTGTGTGTGTGTTTCAGCCTACATGTGCGATAGGTCAGTCTCCCAGACATTCAAGCCAAGTTGTATTATGTTGATTCATTATGGATAACATCATTAGTCATTTCATAAAAAAACAACCGTGGAATTCGACTCAATACGTGTGTAGCTAGTGGAAACAAACCGAAAGAGATTTCTTTAAGAAGCAAATTAAAAAATATCTGAACTGAAAATTTATTTTTAATTAATAATAATAATAATAGAAATACCATTTTTCTAAGATTGCATTTGAATACACATTAGCAGGATCATCATGTAGATTCTCAGCACTCTTTGGTTTGGGAAGTTTATGGATGATATCATCCCTGTTGAAGAAGACTTGGTCCTGTGAATTTGGAAAAATCGAAACATTTTCAGTATTGACATTGCTAGCCACCTTCTGTAAGAACACAGAATCAAATTCATCATCATCTACAATGTCAACCCTAGCTTACTGCTTGACTTTCCTTCAATTATGACCACAACAAAATCCCCTTCATTTATCTTGACCTCTGTGGTCATCGGTAAATGCATCATCATATTCAACTGATTCTGGATCGCAATAAAACTGGTAGGCTCGACCTTTTTCGTTTGGCGTTGTTCCAAGGCTGCAGCAGCAATGGATCTTGAATAGGAGTGACAGCCATGGTCCTGGACCATCCTTTCTTAGTTTCATGGTAGTCTTTTTAAAAACTTTTTCTTCGGCCTTTGGAAGGATAGAATAGCTGATGGTGCCATATACACATAATGAGAACTAGGGTGAGAGGATGATGATTTGTCAAGGTTAACACCTGCAGTTGAAGTTGACGTAAGAAAGAGGGAGAAAAAAGACAAATGTCCCTACAGAAATCATTCTGTTGTTCCTGAATTGATGATCGACAGCCTTGCCGTCACAGTCGTTATGTGTTATACTTTCACCTTTTGGTCTGCCTTTATCTTCCGATCAGTTGCTTCTGCTGGAGCGAAGTCAAGGTACGTGAACAAGGTCTCTGTTAAAAGGGAATCCCGAAAATATATTTCTCGGAATCATAGCCAGAATATCGTCGGTAGATACGATTTCTCCTGAATATGAGCGCATCCAGGCATCCATAGCTGTGTTGGAAACATGATTAAAGGGGCTGTAAACATCCCGACTTAGGGGCTGTTGGCGACTAGCAATGTAAAAAGGATCAGAAACATATGTCATGATGAACAGACGTAGTTAACTTGATTTTTCACCAGAATGTATAAATAAAAATAAACTAGCTCCTTGTTAATTATATTTCCAATGTTATTAGTTACAACAACACTCATAAAGTGCTGCAAACTCGGTTTGCATAACTAGAGTGGAGTAAGTTGTGCCATAGCTCAACTTATCTCATCATCACTGGCACAACTTATACCGTGTTGATCATTCAGGTCAGTGGATCTTTACAGATAGAGATAATGTTAAAAACAACAAGATATAATAATAGCTATCTATAATCGTTATCATGCACCACATATGATTTCAGGAAAATCTAAACATTGAGTTCAAAGGAAACTGGCAAACTTATCCCCTAAGATCGACTTTAGACATTCAAATTCATACTTTTTATCAGAGCACCTTTGTTCTCCTATATACATAAGAAATGTGGCACAACTAACCCCTCCTCTCCTTTTTGAAAACCGCAAGTTAATACATTTTAAAATTTCATCGGGATAAAGACAAATTCATTTTAGATCAGTTTATTTGCTGTTGTTTATTTACATAAAATATCAACAATAACAAACAAAACAAACAAGATGTAGTGATTATTATAAAAATACAGTCTCCTGATTATTTGTACAGAATTCAAAAATAAACATTAACTATGAATACTGCTTTAAAATATCACTGTGTCCTCAACATTTATTTCCTATTTTATAATATCTGTTTTCTTCAGTTTTTAAATAATTATTTTCTTGAATTTATTAAAAAAAATCGTTGTTTTTTTGTTATTATTCTTTTTTTTTTTTTTTTTTTTTTTTTTTTTTGTTGTTTTGTTTCTTTTTCCTTTTCCCCACATTTTATGGTTAAAAGTGCCTGTTTATATTATTATTATTATTATTATTATTATTATTATTATTTAATTAATTAATTAAAAATAAATTTTCCGTTCAGATATTTTTTAATTTGCTTCTTAAAGAAATCTCTTTCGGTTTGTTTCCACTAGCTACACACGTATTGAGTCGAATTCCACGGTTGTTTTTTTATGAAATGACTAATGATGCTATCCATAGTGAATCAACACAACACAACTTGGCTGGAATGTCTGGGAGACGAAGACTCGTTCAAAAAGTGTCAGAACTGGTGTAAGAAGTGTTTGTGGCAGATGTGAATATAACATGCAGTAAGATGTGCTGACGTAGCTGTTTTCTGGAATGGTTTTTTATTTGGGCTGATCAGGGAAAGGTTGTGAGAGAAGACAGTAACTATGAAATGTCACCAAGTGAATCCATTGATGTAGGGCATGTCATGTCAAAGACTGGTATCTTGTATTCCGTGGAATTACACTGAAATGACAAATTCATATATTGTAATAAACGTAAAATTGAAACAACAACCAAAAAAAAAAAAAAAAAAAAAAAAAAAATAATAATAATAATAATAATAAATAAATAAATAAATAAATAATAAGACAAAAGGAAAGTAAATTAAGTTATTTTAAAATATATTGTAGACGTTTTACTTTATTATAATAAGCGATGGTTGAAGGTCAAGGTGAGGTAGGTTTGGCCTTAAGTTCTCCGCGATGCTCCATTTTGATATAGTTTTTCATTCGTAACAGCGTTTCAAGTAGTTTATCGAGAGAGAATTTAATATATATATATATATATATATTTTTTTTTTGTTGTTGTTCCCATTTGTTTAACAAAATCCACATTAACAAAGAAAGTTTCTGCTACGATAAGTATCTTCAAAACGTAAATGCTTGTAATAGAAACCGGAATTAGGTTACTAAGAGCACTAGGCCATTTCTAACTAGTCACACGTGCAAGCTTCGTTCTATTATTAAGCCAGTATTTACTTCGTTAAGAACAAAGGGATCATGCGTAGTTTAAAATAAATCAATAAAACAAATGAATAAAGGAATTAAAGAACTGCATTTCCTAACAGAACTGCATGTACAGTTAAATAAAAGATTCAGTTCGAACGTTCGCTGTCTACGCTGTGCATAACAGTAACTGGCTTGTAGTGTATAGTTATAACATTTTTGTGTGGTTTTCGATGTAATGTACATATGCAACTGAGGAATGTTTTAAAATTTAATACTAGTTGTTTTCAATTATTTTTTGTTGTTTCTCAGTTCATATATTTATATATATATTATTTTAACAGTATTAGTTCAGTTAATTTTTGAGAAATTGTTATAATCTAATTAATGAATAGCAATAATAATAAATAAATAATAATAAAACGTGAAAGACAAATAAAGATAGAAAGAAAAAAACAAGATATAATTTCTATTCAAATCTTAATCATCAGTGTACCTATATTTCAGAAGAAAAAGAATATTACATTAGTATCATGCACATTCCCTTCAGCGGTTCGAAATCACGTCCCATAAATATAATATAATAACTGGAATGATGGCTCAACGGGGCCTGCTGGATTGTAGGTACGTGGAAATGCAAGCACATTGAGAATAACTCTTCAGCTGCTATAGTAATGTCTTGTTTCCACGGCTACCCGGGTTGTTTGATATTGACTGAACTTCCGAGATAAATCGTCTCTTCTTGCACAATTTATCACAAATTATGCATGAACTTGAGGACAGTCTAAGGATTGATTACTGTGGTGCATGCAGTTACGTACTCGCAAACCGTGATATATTACATATGAAATAGTTTCTTTTAAAATGTTTATTTGAATCACTTTACCTTTATATTTACTGGTTTGGAATCAGCAAAAAACGGTTCCATTAGGATTTTAATTAACTTGCTGAAGATGTGGTCTTTGCATACTCAGCCTTGGTACGCGAATATCATTAACAGACGTGAACTTATCAAGTAAAGCTTCTTCCTGGTTTATCTCTAACCATTTATAAATTACTCGGCCTCAGTTTGAAAGACATGTCATGTGTTTCTAGACGTTCTTCACGCTTCCTGCAAACCTCGTGTATATATCTTCACTGATGAACCCAGAAATGTCAAGGGGCGACATTTATTTATTTATTCAGTGGAAATTAAATATCACTTCTGATTACTGTTAATTTTGAAAACAATGTATTTCTTTTTGTTATTTTTATTTGGAAGGAGGTACAATTTGAAATGTTTGCTATTTTTATATCAGTTATATAAACAATAAAAATTAAAAAAAAAAAAAAAAAAAAAAAAAATTAAATGTAAAGGATAAAAGTTTAAGAAAGTAAAATGATTCTAAAAACTTTATGCTTTTACTATTTTGCTCACTAAGAGAAAGTACATTTAATTTAACTCTTATAATTTGTACCTCTAGAATTCACTCTAGCTAAATGTACAAAACCTTTTTTACATCAAATTATATTCAAACATTTAAAATCTTTATTGTTTACTGTGTTTACATTTTTATGTGAATATAAAACGAATAATATACATAGAGCTATCTTAAAATAATGCGTTGTAATTGAAGCCTGTGGCTAGGGGAATGCTTTGACGTCGTCATCTACGACAATGGAAATAAAAAATAAAAAATTATATTTAAAAAATATGATAATACTGGCATGTTTCAGTCGTTACAGATGAATATAATACAGGGAAGGTTCTTTGACAGATTTCTGTTTTATTAATAGTTTGTTTCTTTTTTGCTTAAATATTGTTTTGCCGATAATGGGAAAATACTTTAGTTAAATTTGAAAAATAAATGTCAAATATATAATGACAAACCCAGAACCTATATGCCCTAGTTTGCCGGTTAAATTATCCGGCATTTGTATTAACGAAGAGCAAAAATAACTTTTCCAAACATATTGCATTTAAATTGAAATAATTCATTAAATTGTGTACATTCGATTTAATTACAGAAATTCGAAACATTCGTAACATTAATATTCACTGTAAAAAAGAAAACCACACTCGTCATTAAGATAAATTCATGACGATTGACAAACAAAAAATGATTATATTTACGATACAGCCGAGATCATTCTGTAGACTGGCATGAAATCGAATGGAAATTATGATTTTGTGATCTTGTGTGCCTTGGCACATACTCTAGTACTGAAATATGCCCATTGCCATCCTAAGTAAGAATAACTGAAACAGTGAGAACAAAACCTGTAAGAAATAACAATCTGGAATTATACAGATAGATATTGATAGGTTTCATCAGTGGCAGGAAGTCTAACATGTCGGTCAAAACTAACTGTAGCTATGAATAACTTTGTGTGAGTCATTACTTTTTTAATATAAAATTATATTTACAATCAGTTATTCTTAGATGGAATGGCAGTGGGTATAATTCAGCAGTCCAGTACGTTTAGCAGTTCACTCAGGCATCATCTGTTGTTATAAGGTGTTTGACAAATGGGATGTGGAGCAGATGAGAAGATATGAAATGAGCACACTGCATTTAGGAATTGTTGGTAACAATGAACTGAGTTTGGTTTAACCGTTCAAAACGATTTACCGTGATCAGCCTATCTTTCCAGCGTGCACGTTCCTCGTGTAAAGAAAGTAAAATATCAGGCAAAGAAAGATTGAGTTTTGACTTTTGTTAAGCAAGCTAAGATCAAATATATATATTTTTATGAGAGAAGAAATTAATAACAATAAACTGAATTTGTCTTAACTGTCGAAAATATCAGGAAAATAAAATAATATAAGTAATGGTAAAATATGAAAAAATTAGCATTACATGCATGTTGTCAATAAGCATATTACATAGGTTGTCTGATCCACATTCATGCATTTTGTGTAACAGAAAACAATCATTTTCAGTCATTTCATGAAATAACTGGTTTCACAAATATATGTCCTCTAATCAAGCTGTCTGTTTAATGAGTTACCAGTTCTTCGGACGATTACTGATGAGACTCTTGAACATAATTCAGCCCGTTTATTTTACTTGTTAACCCTCAGCCTGATGCAGCATTTAGTTACCAGACAAAGTTCAACGACAATCAGAACAGCTATTACACTCAGACGGTCCAGATAAAAACTTACGAACCGCAACTAAGCACACTGCTTTTTGGAATGTGGACTATTATAAACTTGATATAAACAGTTTTGGGTTGGGTTGCATTTTTTCTTTTTATTCCTTCGCCCCTTTTATTTATTTTTTTAATTTTTATTTTTTTGAAACATTTACTGTTGATAGAAATTTCACCTTTCAAAGTATTTAAACACTGATAACTAGTGCTGCTGCGTGTTTTTTTCCTTATTGTCTTTTAATCTTAATGATGTTCTTTGTTATTATTATTATTATTATTTATTATCGTTATCGTCATTATTATTATTATTAAATGAATAAAAACATGCTTAGAACTGATTACAAAAATAACGTTAATATTAATAATTCACCAGATTGGCACCAAAGACTAATTGGTAATTGATTTTATTTACTTAGATAATTCTTCAGTTGCAATTTTTTATTTCAATAGTTGTTTCAATAGTAGAATGTGATAAAAAATGAATATGCACAGAGCTATTTTGGAAATAGGCCACCCATTTTTTGTAGACTAACTCCTGTTTGTTTTGTTACAAAGGAAAATCTATCTGTTGTTTTGACGAAAGCCTTGGTTTTAAACGCAAACATTCTTGTTGAGAAAAGGATTTTGTTATCAGTTCACTTATAAATGCATTTAATTCTGCAATGCGTGGAAAATGCATGTTTTCTATTAACGAGTGTATATATACTGAAATATTAAATAATAACAACAATAATAATGAAAGAAAATGAAAGAAAATAAAAGAAAGAAAAAAGTCCATTAAGTTATTTTAAATCCGGATGTCATTTTCCTTCTACTTTCTACTGATGAAAAAGTCCTTGTTTTCTGCACACAAATACATTTATTAAATTGCCACAAAAACAACTTAGCAAATCAATATAGTCTATGTTCGTGTAAACCAGCGACTTCACCCGTTTGATCCTGTTTATCTTTAAAAAAACGCCTAAAAGAGCCACTCCTTGGTTTTAAGATAACAATCTCATATATTCAACGATACAACGCGATCTGATTTACCTTTCCCTAAACAGGAAATATCATGACTGAATAGATTAGCCAAATATGCATAAATTATCAAACATTATCATAATAATAATTATTATTTCCATTTTAATTTTAATTATTATACAATATATATACACACACACACTCTATTTATTTATTTTATTTTATTTTTGTTTTATTTTATTTTATTTTTTTGGTTAATAAGATTTAAACAACAATGTTTTCTATTACGTATCAATGTTATAAATGAATAAAACAGCTAAATCAATATTCAAAATCTCTGTCACTTATTTATACTGTCTAGAGTTAGTTCACGAAAGTTTCATCATTTCATTTCATCATTTATCATAGAGGACAAGAGAGGAAAAAAGAAAAGGAAAAGAATTTAATTATCAGTTATGATATTTATTGTTTTTCGAATTTTATTATTGTTGTTATTTTGTTTATATAACAAAACTGATTTTCTTATTTAAAAATTATGTAAGATCAACAAAATGGTACCTATTCCTTGGTATTAAGTAATAACAATAGCCTATGGCAACATTTCCTTTTTCTTGTCTTCATTTATTAGTAATCATAATCAGTGTTAAGAAAAAATTAGTTTAGATACTCTATTTTAAATACTACAAGTCAGACTTGAAGTACTTGAAAATGTGAGTCAGTTTCACAATACAGCAGACAAAATGAAAAAAAAGAAAAAAACAAAACAAGAAACAACCAACAACCGAAATTAAGAACACAAAGAATAAAAAAAAGAAAAAGAAAAGAAATGAACAAAGAAGAGAAATTTTAGCAAACTGTTTTCTAAATTTACTTCTGTGAAAAATAAATCATTCTGAGACACAACACAAAGTTATATAGGAATTTAGAGAATCAATAGACATTTTCCTTTTTACTTCTTTTTTTTATGTGAATATTTTTCACATTTTAGGTTTTGTATATATGGAGCAAATTTTATATTAAAAATAAATATTTTCATTTTTCAAGTATTTTGTATTGTTAGTTTTATTGTATTATTTTGATATAAACATGAACCATATTATGTTACATGTTAATAATTTTTTGAAAATATTTGATCACACTAGCGCTGTAATGGTGGTCTGGTTTTCAGACATGAAACACTGATAGTATATCAGGCAGACTACAAATAGCAAACTCAAATTAGACTTTGCTAATGTATATTCCAGATGTATATATATACACATATATATATATATTTTTTTTTTTGATTCCTACAGTTTTACAGCTAACTTTTATTTTACATTACAACTTGTATTTTGTAGAAGTTTATGTGTATGTATGTATGTGAATGTATGTAAAAAAAAAACCCATATATATATTTGTTCACTGAAATTATTTGCTTAATTAAAGTTTAAGAAATTCTTATATAATTTTCTTCTATTGAAATCGATCGTCTATGTACTACAACCGTAATGAAATATGTCAGCATAGTCTGAAATGACTTTTTTCTTAGCAAATATTCATAAATTAAAAATGAATCAGGAACACAAAAACTTGTCAACATACACATGCACACAGACATATACACTGGTGCATTTTTGCACTCAGTTAAAACATGTTTAACATAGTGGAAACACAAATATTTCTATAACATTTAAAAATATACAGTTTGAGTTCTGAATTAGAAATATCTATTTTATGAATTTTTTGTTTTTTGTTTTAATAATAATGATTATATTGCATAAACTGTATTCAAAATTAAAATTTACAATTAATCAAGTAACATGACATAATTATACTGATGATTTGTAATCTTTAATTTTAAGTCTCCACTATATTCCAAGTTCAGCATATTTTCATTCTTAATTAGAAATGTGTTAGCTTCAACTGTACTAAGCGGGGGAAAGCAAAAATAAAAGGTAGCACACTTACACAAATTTTGGAATATGATTTTTTTTTTCACAACATACAATAAATAAAAGATGAATAAATATATAAATAAATAAAATCTTCCTAAAAATTACTTTATCTCTGACTCCCTAACAACCTTTTAGTTTTTATCTACCCTTTGAAAGTAGCGACTGACCTTAAGGGGTCAGTACCGAAACCTTTGGCAACTCATTTTAAATGTTGTTTCCATTAATCTTTTCTTATTATTACTTTATTCTACATATTTATAAAAATCAACTAATGGCAAAAGTTCATTTCAAGAAAACTAACATTCTTCAATTTTATTATTTAATGTTTAAGTACATACAACTTTTGATTTAAACAATTTGTCCTTGTTTTTCAGTTGAGAAGTTTATCAAGAAACAGAATTTTCATAACACTATTTCTAAAAAAAAAAAAAATTTATTTACTATGTATTTATCAATTATTATTATTATTTAAATCCAATATAATTTTTATAAATAACATTTCTTAAATATCTTTTTTTTCATATGTCTATTACTCGTTATAATCCTACATTTATACAATTATACATACAATCAATCACATACATTCTTGCATGGACAAATAAAAACTACAAATATGTCTTAAGAATTAAATATCTTTATTTTACATTCACAATCACCTGCTGACTTTAATTTCAAAGCTTGGCATTAACATAAAACCAGTGAATGATCAGTTCCATAAAATACTGAAACCAACATAAGTTATAACAATTTTAGTACTTCATGGATTAATTAATAACTATCGGCACTTATTGGGGTTTTATTTAAAATAAAATTTATAACATAACTATTAATTTTTAAAAACTGAAAATGTTAACGACAGAATGAAACACTGAAAAGCACAAAAATATTTCTGAAATATATTTCTAATAAATTCCAGTTCATTTGCTAGTATTATCCATATTTATTTCTGTCAAAATAAAAGAAAATATCCTTACCAATATAATCAGTTTCTCCACATTATTTACGCTGACAATCCAATTTAGAGTTCATACCCATCTTTAAACATTATTACAAAAACCTGTAACTGTGTACTAAAATGAAATCTGCCCGATAGAGCTCCAAAATATTCGATCATTCCTAGTTAGGTCTATATACATCTTTTTAGCAATGTAAAATATGAATAACTCACTTAAGATAATATATTAATTTAAAAAAAAAAAAAAAAAAAAAAAGTTTTATGAAAAGAAAAAATGACTAGTTATCTGCTAAAAATCTCAGTGTTATTATTAAGGCACACAGACTTGCAAGTTCAAAGGAGTTATAAATATGATTAAAGTGTATCAACAGACAAACATGAAAAAGGCCTAAATACATTTAGTAAACTTTCAAATTACTTTATTTCTAGAAATCAGCTTTTGCCATTTATCCTTTTTACTGCATTACCAAAAACCAATAATTGTAAAACAAATTACTAAAACATGAGTAAGACACTGCTGAATTGCACTCTTTTACAAATCTATGTATGAAATAATAAAAATGAGAAAATATACATCCATGCATTTTTATAAGCTGTTTAATTGTCATATTATATTAACAGAAAATATCTTAAAATGAAAGTAATAAATCATATGTAAGAGAACAAGTATTTAAACTATTACTCGTATCACAAAGTTACACTTTAACCTATCTCCTCCTCACCAAGTGAAATCTCAATATCACAAGACAAAATGGAATCCAAGAATGTGAGCAAAATAATTATTTGGATTCTTTTATCCCTTTTAACTGCAATTTTTACACCAAACCAAACAGCAACATAACCAGCACACAAATAACAATATAGCTGCAAAGAATGCAGTATCTACCTGTTTCAGTGTGAAATGATGTTTAATTTGTTGATATTTACATATTTACATTTGATCAGTCTGAAGCTGGAATGATGTAGTGCATCTGAAAATTAGCATGCTATTTTATGTGAACTTGATTAAAAAGAATTTTATTTCATTTCTTTTTTAAAAAACAAAAAATCAAACCTGTTATACCGTATTATTGATTAAAAATTAAATTTAAGTATGGCCTTTGCAATTTTTTAATAAAATTAGTCAACACTTTTCAATATTATAACATTAATATTTTTTTATGTTAATGTCATGGCTACGAAAAGATTTTAAAAGTTGTTTATTATCATGTTGTTGTTATTGTGCTTATGTTATGACAGTTAAGATTAAAAAGGAATTATATTTAAAAATATTTTTATTAATTTTCTCATTTGATTCAACTGTGATTCTGATATATAATTAAATTTCATAACAAACAATAAATAAATTAACCTTAATTAATTAATAAACATTATTAAAATATTAAACTAATGTTAAGAATTAAAATTAAAAAATAAATAAAAATAAATAATACTCTGCAAAACTCAATTTATATATATATATATATATATGATCATGCAAATTCAGCTTAGTGTCTATTTAGAATTGAAAATTACTCAAGAGGTTTTGGAGATCACTGTAAGCACCAAAATAATATTTTCTGCACATTATTTATACTGACAATAAACTATGCAATTCAATGCCCATCTCTAGGTGATATTAAACATACTTTAGTATGCCTAACATGTAACATATTTGGGGTATTATTTTTAAAATCTCCATTAGACAACCTCAAAATATTATTCATATACAACTTTCCAAACAGATCTTTTCATCAACATAAAATGGGAAAAATCATTTCTGGTAATACTAACAGAAAATATTCAGTTTTATAAAAATGTCATAATATTGTACCATAAACCAAACTATCAAATATTCAAAATGAAAGGTTTCTTAAAGGTTTAAAAAAAATGTTTTGATTATGCAAAGAAAAAAAATCAGAATTAAAGTTATTTCAACAAGCAGAATTACTGTAATACAAATAGCAAAATGCTCTTAATAGGATAACAATAAACTAAAAAAGCAACAAAAAACCCCCCAATAATAATAATAATAAAAGTAAATAAATAAATAAACAAAATCACTACTACTATGTTTAATAACAATAACATGAACCCTAGAAAAAAAAGGAGAAAAATAAGGAAGATTATGCCATTTGTTTGAAAATGGAAATAACAGAATTTAGAAACTGTCAAAGAAAATATAGAATAGAAAAATGCAAGTACTGAGCTGAATTATGATATATGGCTTAACCTTTACTGTGAAACAGGTAACAATTACACATTAAAAACATAGTTAATCACCGAAATGGAAAACAGAAATGACTTCTGGATTAAAATATAAACTGTACAAAACTTAAAAAAATTACATATTTATCACCAAAAATTATTCACAATAATATACATTTAAAATAAAAATGATTACCTATCCAATCAAAAAATTTAATAATAATAATCATAGTTCCCTTTAACAAGAAAATTTGTCAACGTTTATGACAGTTTGATGGCAGTGAAACAATTATAGTGATTGTCTGACAAATTTATTTTTCTTTAATAACTAAACATAGACATTTTCAATCCAAACAATTATAAGCAGCATCAGGAAGATGTCAACATAAAAAGCATAACAACTAAATGAATTAAATACACAAACATTAGAAATGGATGGGTCTGTTCTGAGAATTGAAGCAATGTCTGAAAACCATTTAACACTGCCACAAAATACATTTTATTAACAGTCAAATAACTTTTCTACAGTGATGATTACAAGATAAAATAGGATGCCTCATTCCAGACTAAAACTCATATCAATTCAAGATTCGGTAGTTTCAAACATTGAAATACAGGTTTCATTTGAATTATGAAATGCCTTCAAAGTTTTATGTTTTATGAATTTTATGCATAAAAGATTAAATATGTTGTCATCAGCAGAATTACATTTGTTTAAATATGCGCTTTTATTGTTAACTCATTACATGCAATTATGGAAACCTCAGTTATATTCAATTTTATTTCTGTTTGTATGCATGTACCTACATATTTAATGTATCATAAAAACTGTAAGCACATGCATACAGCTATAATGTGTTTAATAATATTTTATAGTAAAATTGTTTAAATACTAAGTAACATGTAAAAAAATCTGTAGGCACACAGACTAACTATTTTGCAGTATTAAATATATATTGGCAAGATCAAAATTTCAACTATTTTAACATACATTGGTTATCAAAAAATTAGTTACAAAGACAAACAATAAGATAAACTTGGGCAGAATATATGCATGTCCAAATAAAGTTGTACCTAAAATAATATGTTTATGGTATAAATACATCTCAAAACAGTTAACAGAAATAAATGTAAAACTTCCTCTAACATAATTGATATATTATAGATATAAATTTCAAGTATGTGCTTGCCAAATCTATATCATTCTCAGTAATGGCGAAAGTAGTTTGAAATGCTATTTACAGATTTAAAAACAATAATACTACTAATAATAAAAAAAGACATATAATAATAATAATAATTTTCAGTAAAGCTTAAAAATATAATTTAGTCAAAAACATTATAGACCTGATAATGATTTTAACATATTGTTTCATGATTACAGAGCATTAACAACAGCATTTTAAATATTCATAATTTCTTCTTTTTGATTATAAATCTGCAGCAGCAGTCAACTCCATAAAATACTAAAATTCAAAAACTTCTCTGGCTAAAATCAGTTTCCATCCCTAAAATTAAACAGAAAAAGTACTCTTATTTTCAAACAAATACTTCATTAAGTCATTGTCACAAAAAGCAAAACTATTTCAAGTCAAGTGTCAGTTTAGTTTGAGATTCGTTTTCAAAACTGTCCTTGATTATATCCATAACTATTAGGTTGATTCATTGCTCCCCCCATCTGACCAGACTGCATGTGCATCATCTGTCCACCAATCCCTTGTCCTGATGACATCATTTGTCCACCCATTACTTGAGACTGACCACCTCCTTGTCCAGGACTAGACATCTGTCCACTCATACCCACCTGACCAGGCAGATTAGACATTGGTCCTCCCATTCCACCTGTACCTGCATTAGATATCTGACCACCCATCCCTCCTTGACCTGTATTTGAAATCTGACCAGTCATTCCTGACTGCCCAGGATTTGTTAACTGTCCACCCATCCCAGACTGTCCTTGATTTGACAAACCACCCTGGGCTGATGTAGCCATTTGTCCACTGATTCCAGCTTGAGGAGATGTTGGCATTGGACTTGCCATCTGACCTTGCATTTGACCAGGCATCTGACTGACTATTGGTCCACCTTGTGGCATGGACACTTGAGGCCGACTGAATGATGCATATCTCTGTGGTGGTGGTTGCCCTTGACCCTGGTAGCTGTTGTACTGGCCTGGAGGCATGCTTTGTGCTTGGGAATAGCCTGGTTGTTGCTGTGGAAAGCCAGGCTGGTTCTGAGGCTGGGAATAACTCTGACCAGGAAACTGTTGCTGCCCAGGATAAGCCTGCTGCTGCTGATTATATGGTTGCTGATCTGAAATACCGTATAATTTGTTATCACTGTTCAGCAAAAGTTCTGGTTTATAATGATATATATATTTTTATTTTTTGGAATGTACCTGTACATTTCTCTCTTCTAAAAATACTTATTATTATAAGGAAAATTCATGGGCTCAAAATATTTATCCAAATTATGAAAAATAATTTTAAAACAAGGATTTCTTTAAAATCTTTAGAAAAATTTCAAAGTCTTTTCATAAAAGATAAAAATAACAAAAACAAATGCACTGTGGAACTCTGAAAATTTTATGTAAACCTTGTATCAGCAATAACAAGCCTACCTGGAGGTGGTCTGCGATACGTTGGGGGCATCTGTCTTGGACCAGATCCTTGCCCAGGCATCATCTGACTACTTGATGTTTGGGACATCATGACCTGAGGCTGTGACATCATGGTCTGTTGTCCACCAGGATATCCAGACTGCTGTTGTGACATGTTATATGACTGGCTACTCATACTGCCTGGCTGATTCATAGCTGGGCCTTTATATGAAATGTTTAAGATTCAGAAACAATTTTATTTATTTATTTTTTAAAAATATTCTACACTTAAATAAAATCACTTATTAATGATGTAAATCGATTTAACTTTGCTGAAAAAGAAACTCCAAAGAATTCTTATAGAGAATTACTCTATCAATCAGGATTTGCAGCCTCCTAATATTTAATGTCTTAATTTATTTCTTTACTTTTTCAAAATCCATTCTTCTTTTTATGAGGAAAAATAAAACAACAATATTGATGAAGTGCACTGGTATAAACATTAAAAAAAAAAAAAAATATTTTGTTGTTTGATTTTCTGAACCTTTAGATAATGCAATAACTAAATTACCTGACTGACTCTGGGGTGTTTGCTGACCTATGGGTCGTGGAAAACCACTCTGTTGCTGACTGTAACCAACTTGACTAGTTGCTGGATTGATGTTTGGATTAGGTCCTGGAGTGGATACCATCCCACCAGATGCTTGCTGCATTGGTACACCTTCAAAATGATTAAAAGAAAATGTTCTCATATTTCTTTTATGTCAAAAGAAAAAAAAAAAAATGTTAGTAAAAGTATAGCAAAATGATTTAATATTAATAATACTGTCTTAATCAATTAACACATCCTAAGTTTAATTTTATTATTTACATTATGCTTAGAGTATCATTATGCATTCATTTAACCTGAATAAAAACTACAATTCACAAAAACAAAAATGTATTGTTATTTATCATTTGCTGAAAAAAAAAGAAAAAAAAAAAAGGATTTTCAACAATAGACAGTTAATAAAAATATATATGAACAATCATTTATTGAACAGAAATGGGATTAATCATACCAGGTGCCATCTGATTTGGCATATTCCCTGATGGCCTCATCTGATTCATCTGAGGTGCAGGCATCCCTCCTTGAGTCTGGCTTGTCTGTCCTGGGGCCTGCATGGTCATTAAACAGTAGAAGTAACATGCCAAAATTGGCCTCAGAAGAGAAGTAAAAAGTTTCAACATTTCTGTATTCATGATATTCAAATAAATGGATAAGTGTATTTTTTGCAGTCCATATGCTGCACTAGATATGAAATTCCCATTTTAGGTCATGTTCTACAAAAATTAGAAATTCCACAAGATTGCCCTTAAAAGAAATTTTGTTGGCTGTCAGTTTGTCCTTTGGTACACTTAGAAATTGTATTCCTCTTACATCCTGAATAATTCATATTACAGCTTGAGAATTAGCGTTAGTGCATTGTTTTAGTGATGGCAGAGTGCAATTATTCATATTCATAGTTTTAACTGTGTTGATGTAAAATGGGGTAAATATTGTAATCATAATGCAAAAATTGTAATGACTTGCATCTATGTTATGCTTTAATCAAAGGCTATACTTCTGCATACAAAATTATAGATGATAAAATCTATTTTCAAATACTATAATATAACTATTTTAGTGCATTTATCTAGAAAGAATGTAATTTAATTTCCAAAAACTTTTCAACACAAAAGCAGTAAAACAGGACAGATTTAAACTTACCGGCAGTAAAGCATGTACATTCTGGTTGGCATCAGCTACTGTTGCCAGATACACCAAATTTCTGTGAAGAAGTTGCTGATATCTTTATAAAATAAATTTATTAAAAAGGCAAGGAAAAAGTTTTATTAAAATATGTTAAAATAATTAAGTATCAATCCATAAAAAAGTTTTGCATAAGTAATTTCTTAAGCATAATTTTTATAAAATTAGTCAAGTACTAAACAAAATTATTTTAAGCTGCTAGTTTTTATACTGAAAATCAGCAATAACCCAATTATATATCCTATAAATATTTAGCTGTTTTGTGGTTATTTGATTGTTATCTAAGAGTTATCTTATAACTGGTCAATAATGTATTATTTTTGGCCTTATTCTGTGATGTTGGTTCATTCTGCTGTTTATCTGTAACATGTGCATATCACACTGTGACTATGTACAGAACTTATTATTTATAATACTGCAGTAAAATATTAAGTTTCCTTACTGCATACACTCCTGTGCTTTTCCCTTGCTTTGATAGTCCATTATTGTTTGAATTAGCTGATTATTTTCATCCAGCATCTGAAAACAATTTAGAAAAAAGGGAACAGTTCATTTTAAAATTTAAGTTTTAACAAATGTTTATAAATGTGCTTTACAAATGGAGAGTTTTTATGTTATTTTCTTATTAATTATTTATTATTATTATTATATATAAATATATATATTTAATTCTTTTCTCTAATCACAATAATAAAAAATAAAAAAATACAGATGAAAATAACCTATAGAAAACAAATTGGTTACAATATATTAATTTGGTCAACACCTCAAAAAGGCCTCCATTTCAAGGTACCTTAAAAAAAAAAAAAAAACATGAACTCTAATGTGCGTATGTGTAATTTTTATACATGATTTTTCTGTCCATACATTAAACGGTTACCTTTTGAATAGTAGCATGGTTTGGTGGCGGTCCTTTCTGCTTCTGTTGTGGTGGTACAAACGCTACAGACATAATGTACACGACATACAATGATTTCGAACGTAAACAGCACGAATGTACAAATGATAACTCTTTTCCGCGTAAATTTTCTTGGCAGTCTCTGATTCGCTAAAATTTGGTGAATAAAAACAATTTCAGAACAGGTTTACTAAAATGGAATTTAAAAAAAAAATAACAACCAAAGAAAAACCTACATTAAATCAAACATCAAACAAATTTTTAATATTTAATCTAACATAGATAAGAAATTTTTAAAAATGTGAATTTGTTTTAAAAACGGGGAATAAAGAAAAAGAAGAAAAAAGGATCTTCACTCGAAATAAAACGTACGCTCTAGTGGAAAAAGTAAGAAATGTATATTATTTTTTATTTTATACTACTCTCTCTCTCTCTCTCTCTCTCTCTCTCTCTCTCTCTCTCTCTCTCTCAAACAAACACACACACACACACACACACACACACACACCTACTTATTAATTTGCATATTTCATATAATATAATTATAAATTGCTTTATCAGCTATCTATCTATCTGTATTATATTATAACTATTTTTATATTTTATTTTATTATCTTATTATTTTTTTTTTTCTTTATTTTTTTTTTCTTTATTGTTTTAGTGTTTTGTTTCATTTCGGAAAGGTAAATTAAAAACGAATATTAAAATTAAAATCTATGATCTCTTTTACGTTTTAAATAATAACAATATTATATTAGCTATAATTATTATTATATGTATTTTTTATTATTTTATCTTTTTTAATATAATATAATATAATTGCTAGTGTAACATTTAAATTCTTTAACAGCTAATAATTGATGAAAATTTCAAATGATATATTATTTTTCTAATTAGATTTTTTATAGGTATACACATACAAGCTTGACTAAGACAGAAGTTTTTTTTTTTTTTTTTTTTTTTAAACGAAGGAAAGAAAAGAAAAGAAAAGAAACCATGAAATATATTGCTATAGGGTGTCAGTAATATGACTGTACATAATTATATCACTACAGTATTAAATTTTAGAAATGCAACGCTTAGTGTACCCAAGAAACTAGTTAATCAATACCTTGATAATAGTATATTGAAGGGCTCATTATCCATGCAATGTAAATAAAGATAAAGGGACTGTCAAAATTAAATAGCGTTACGGAATTTACTTTAAAAAGAGAGTGTATAATGTATCACTGACAGATATTGTTTTCTCACTTAAAACATTTTGTTGAAATTCTCCATAAAGTGAAAGATTAATAGTTACAAATAGTGTTTAGTAATAACAAAAAGTTACGTACACACTCAGTGTGGGGAAGTTTGAAGGAGAATGATTTTCTTATTCTATTTTTTTTTTTTTTTTTTTTTTCGTGACGTCTACTTATTCTTACAACAACAATTATTTAGGGTAGGAACAATTAATAAACCGCCAATAGTCCGGGCTGCCACGTTCCTTTTGTTACAAATACATAATTTATCCTCGCACTGAGCATTTCAAATGACACTATACTTTTTCTTGTCTTTGTTACTATTTTTTTAGTCAGCTATATATCGCATCATGCTAATGTAATGGTTATATTTCATGATTGCATAGCTTTTTAACAGTCTCAAAAAGGAAAATTATATCATATACAAATGTAACAACTGTGGCACCGAAAAGATATAGCGTCTTTAATAACTATACTTTCTAAATAAAGTATCATATTAAAATTTTAATCTACTGTAGTGAACATCATCATGTACGGCGATTCCCAACGCCTGTTCTTGGTTGATTCGGCTTTAACCGACAGCCCCTGACCTATTACGGAAATATCCGAAGTGAATGTAGTACATTGTCCTTTCTGAAAACACTTGCACAGCAATGGTTCAATGGCTGTGGGATCTTCCTCTTTTAGTCTTTAATTAAAGTGTATAAAATACAGATCTGCAATGATCTGTTTGTTAGCAGTCAATCAGATAAAGCTTTCACATCTTATGTTCAAAGTTATATTGAGATAGGTAAGTTTTACTGTTTTTATAGTACAATAACTTTGTGTATGGGCAACTGCTTTCCAGAGTAAGATGGCTTCCGATCTATAGGCGTCTGCTTGGTGAATCTAAGAGCTTTTGGTGACGCACAACTATGTGCTTCGTCGAAAGCGTATCTCTTATCTCGATGTCTTATTTATGCAATTGTTTTAAACAGAGCATGAAAGAAGCTCTACTGTCTGGCGATGTTCTTTGTTTTCTAAGAATCGGAAAACCTGGCATAGAACGACATGTTGCGCGTTGCCGACGAAACTGCAGTTGCAGTGAATGATATTCTTATTGTGCACCATATATGCTGAACTTTTGGCAGCGCAGAGATGGCATTGATTGATGATGTTGACCTTGTGTTATAAGATAAAAATGCCTTTTTTGGCACTGTTCGCAGCACTGGTTATTCAGGAATATTAACAATGTTAATGTAACATAGTTACATAGTAACTTACATTAGTTTCAGAATAATGCTTATCATAATGGTAATTATTTATATAAATCTGCATGTTTGTCAGAAAAAATTCACACATATTTTTAAAATTAATAAAAACAAATGTTTCATTTATATATTCATTAACTGAACAACTGATGTCATGATCCTGAACAGGCTGAAGCATACCTATAAAGTGTTAGTGGAAATTACATTTTATAACTCATAATTATTAAAATGTTATCAGTCACTAATTTTAATGTGTTTCTATAATACGAGTTAACATTTGTTAAACTATTTTCATTTTAAAAATAATTATTATAGAATTATCAATATCTGTGATTGTAACAGCTCATCTGTTAATTGTTTGAAATGTTAGTGATGTAATATTTTAAATAAAGATTTCACTCAAATAGAGATATATTATTATTGAAATATTTGAATTTTTATATTATAAAAAAAAAATTGTTAAAAATATTTAAACTTTGGTGTTTGTTTAAATTATTATTATTATTATTATTTGGTAATATATTTCATAATTAATATAATTTAACTGCTGTTCTTACTTGTTGGGTAAACTGAACATTTTTTATTATTTCATACATGCATTTAAAAATATTTTAAAAGTTTTTGTTATATTTATTTTCAAAGTAAGCATTTTGATTATGAAAAGAGTAAGCAAGGATGAGTTGTATGATGCAGTTTAACAAAGTTCATTCACCCCAAAACAAATTTTATTATTATTATTGACTTTTTTAATATATTTTTTAAAATTATAATCACCTGCTTGATAACTGATTATTTAAAAGTCAGCATATGCCTTAGTGAATGTAAATTTGTTGACAATACTTCACATTGTAATGTTGCAGTTATTGTGTACAAGAGGGTTCTTTTTTATTTTTTATATATATATATATTATAGATAACAAAAATAATCATATATTACATAATTTATTTTATTTGGAAAAAAGATCACAGAACCATCAGAAACCATCATTAATTAACTAAAATTACACTACTATATCATAATGTTTATGGCCACAATACAAACCTGTACAGCTATTGAAAACTATTGATTTTGGACATCCTATTTAACAGTCTACAAAAACACTGGAAATAGAATTTCTCCCTAAAAATAAAATTAATTATGATGTTATCGATATTGGTTGCTACCTATACATTTTTGGTTAAAACCATCTTCCCCTTTATGTCTACTTATTTTAAATATGATGTCAATAGTAATGAATGATGTTCAACAAAAATGAATGGTATTATTATTGAAATAATTCAGTTGATTTTCACAAGAAGTAAAAAGTACTTGTATGATTTTTAAAATAAAAAGAGCTTAATATTTTAAAATACAATAAAATTATAATGCAGTTTTTATAATTCAAACAGCATTTTGTTTAGACTATGAACAGATGTTACAAAACTATATCAAACCAGAACAATGGATAGGTATGTTGACTTGGAGTTAGTGTCACATAACTGAGCACTGCTGCAGAGCCAGATTATGGTTCATTTTACCATCATATTCTAATAGAGCAGTTTCATGAATATGCTTATAAAGCTATGCAAATTATTTCAGTTTGTACTTCTCAAGGGAATTATCTGATTCTTGAGGATCATCCAGGTTCCACATACGACTATTTGATGTTGACTTTTCCTTAAGGTTGCTTTTTTTTTTATCTTAATTGTAAGAAAAGTATTTATGAAAACATTTGCAATTATTCACCAGAATAAACTGAAATGTAGTCTAAGAACAAACTCATGTCCATTAGAACAATAGCGTAGCTGATCTGAGCTGAGGTAAGACAGCAATTTTCAGCATGATCAGTCTTTGCGGGCAGCTGTGTAGTGTGTATGCGCAATACCTACTAATTGGCAAATACAGTTAAAGTGGTTCGAAATGTTTAACTTGCTGTTAGCATGGTAATGACATGTCTGATATCTTTGAAAATTCAAAATCTATAAAGCGAGAAGCAGATCCATTGTTGATTCATCTTTTACAGTACGCTGGATGATGAGGCTAAGTAATACAGCTAGATAACAGAAGAATTACCTGAAAGCTTTTGATGTCATGGTAGTTAGTATCAAAACTAGGATTACCATTGTCATATTGGTGACTTGTGTAACCATAACAAGAATAGCTGAAGAGTTTCACAAATGTCTTCAAATGAAATATGCTGGTTTTTTGTTGGCAAGGCAGCATAGATTTAATTTTTGTTTTTGTTTTTTTGGTCTAGACTGTGCTTGGTCTTCTTTTGTTGCTATGTCCTCATGATCTGTTGACTTGGTAGAAAGGTGGTGTTGTTCAGATCAGAGGCATTCCTATTATTTCTCAGTAACCACTGCTTTGAAGCACAATGGCTTCTGCTTTAACAAAGATCTTTTGATGATTTAAGTCATGAATGCCAGCTCTATTTTCATCAGTTTCTATACTATCATATAATGGACCATACATACAGGCTTAGCCTACAAAAAATGAAAAGTGCTTTATGATTATTATTATTATTATTATTATATAGCACTTTTTCCAAACAAAGTATGGTCAAGGGTGCTTTACTCTATAAACTAATAAACTACAATATAAAAAGACATGCTCATGAACATATTAAAATGATGTTAGCCTCATCAAACAGAAGGGTGAACATGTTAAAATGGTGGTAAAAATAAATTCACATTTCAAAATTATATTAGATAACAGATTAGCTTGAATATTTTAAAATTGGAACAATAAAACATAGCTATGTATTAACAAAGTGGATTTCAAAGAAATTGATTTGTAGTAGTGTTTTGAATGTAGTTATTTCCGCCTCCTTGAAGTTGCTTGGAACTGAGTTCCACAGTGGTATACCATAATGGGGGATGGTATACCATAGGTAACCATATAGATAGTCCATCAATATTCACATCACAATCCACGGTAGTGTTTCATCTTGTATCATTACAATATTTATAACAAGTTCAATGAGATTTTATTTTTCATAAAAATTAGTGTGATCTGTTTTCTCCTTTTTAAAACTTCTTGAAATGTACAGCAGATGGATTATTTCATTTTAGATATTATCCACATTTGAAACCAATTCAAGAAAGGAATCATTAAAAATAAGAAAAATTTGTCTTTTGTAACAGTGGTTAAAAGAAATTGTAAAGTGAGTAGACTGGTAGAAAATAGGCTAATATACAATTTATACCATTATACTTTTATTTTCTTTCAGTGTTTTTCTTCAGTGGGAAAAAATTGTGTTGAAGTTTAATTAGTTACTGTATATAAAGATCATGTGTATACACTTGCATCTGTATAAGTGAACACTTCTTGGGAATTAGACAAACAAAAGCAAAGTGAGCAGATTTTGGAAATGTGTGTTTACAATTTCTTTTGTTGTGTTGTGCCTTAATGATTCAGATGATCACTTAAACAGAACAATGATATATCTTTTATTAATAAATCTGTAATTTATTTAAAGACATTGGCATTTTGATTGATAATTCCAAAAATACAATTTCCATCTAAGAATTCCAGTTCTGTGATTATATATATATATATATAGTGAAAATAAATTTAATAAAGTACTTGTTTTGTAGCTTAGTTCTGGTACAATACTTTGCATTTAATTTAAATATAAATTATTATTTTCAGAAGAACTGAAATTAATTCTGTAATGGGGAAGAAAGTCTTGCCTTTGAACAAATGTCAAACCTGTGGATTTTCTAGCAAAAATGTTTATATTTTCAAACGTCATAAGAATAGATGTGAGAAGAATGCATATTGTGATTTAGACCAGATAGCTAATAGAACTTCTGACCAGTCAGAAGAAATTGGATTACATCTGCCTCCACCACTTGTGAACAGAAATTATCGCTGTGGGGAATGTGGCTTCACAACAAACAAATCTAAAATATTTCTTAACCATAGTATTGATAGTCATGGAGCCACATTTTCTGTTTATGAATGTACTTTCTGTGAATATGCATCTAGGTGGAAGCATAAATTAGATCGTCATGTTAAATATGCACACAAGAAGTTTGTTCCAGAAGAGAATATGAATGTGGATGAGACAATGTCAGATGTTGCAGTCACTTCTGAACCAGCTTCAAATAATCAACTGGATTCATCACCATCTTTGAAAATGTCTGATAAAAATTTTCCTAGAATCTCTTTCAAAACATCAAAAAGAGGCAAACTGATGTCAGGAAAAAAACCACATTGTTTAACTGGATTTAAAGCCAAATCAACAATTAAGAAATTACCATCTAGCCACATCCAGGCAGTTGAAGGATCAAATGGAGATACTGTCTATAAGTGTCGATTATGTCTGTATTCTGCATGTAAGAGAAAACAAACTTTGAAACATGTTATTACATGCCACACAAATGCCACTCTTTTCAAATGTACCAAATGCAATTTCACCACTGAAAGGAGAGTTGAATTTTATACACATAAGATATCTCACTCCAACAGTACTAATACTGGAGAAGTATACAAGTGTCGTGAGTGTTCGTATACTACTTATATCAAGAAAAATTTGGACAGCCACAGAGGCAAGCATGGAAGTGAAGATACATTCAAATGTTCTTTATGCAGTTATGCAGCAGGACAAGAAGCTGCTCTTAAGCGACATGTTACCAATCACCACCAGAACAATACTCTTATGCTTAATCAGTCTTGTTCTCCTGAAGTGGGTTTTAATGAAACAGAAATGGTTCCATCAACAAGTGGATATATTAAATCTGAGATTATAGATGATTCTGAGATTTCACCAAATCTTAGGAAATCAAGGAAAGCAACATGTCCTCTTTGTGGTTTGATGTTTGGACGCCCTGCTGATTTAGGAAAACACGTCATTGCAAGACATAATATGAGACTTCATGAAATGAGACAGCTATATCAAGATGGAACTCTCGATGGGACAAAACCTTTGAATGCTGTGCCACTAAAATCAAAAAAGATTGTACCAGGTAAAGATAAAATGAAATGCACTTTCTGCTCCTATACAACAAAATGGCCTTCAGATTACAGAAGGCACATTGCCGTGCATTCAGTTGAAAAGAGATATAAATGTCCTCTATGCATGAAAAAATATAAATACTTAGGTGATGTTAATGTGCATGTAAGACGGGATCATAACTGTGAGCCTTCAGGTATTCATGTCCAAAAGATAGCCATGGTACCAACTAAGAAGTCATCTCCAGCACTCTTTAGATGTCCTGCCTGCCCATACATAACAAAAACTAAAATGGAAATGGAAAGACATTCTTCAACTCATGACAAAGAAGACAAAACATTTCAGTGTAAACAGTGTGACTATCAAACATACTGGCGTGGAGACATTGGTCGCCATCTTTACAGACATCATGGTGATCTTCTTCCCAAAGACAAAGCAGAAGTTGATTTAAAAGAATTTATGATAATACGACCAGAAAGACTGGCATTTAAGAGAAAGCCTAAAGCTGTAAGACTGTCTGAAATGGAAGGTTTTAATCCTACATTAATGGAAACTGCATCACAAGAACCATCATTTGATGACACATCTGATAGTCAGAGCACAACCTCTAGTCATTCTCCTAAAAAAGAAGCTGCCTTTGTGGGTCCTATCAAATGTGAGCATTGTCCATTTGTGACAAATGCTGCTTCCAAAATGAAAGCCCATGTAGCAACGCATTTCAATCTGAAGCAGTTTAAATGTCCTATCTGTGGTAGAAGATCCAACTGGAAATGGGATATGCGAAAACATTTAAAGCGAGAGCATCCAGAAGTCAATAAGGATGTAATAACACTGTCAATTGAGGAAGCTAAACGATCTATTGAGGAGTATTTAGAAACTCAACCAAATATAAGAAGAGAGCATCATTTTAATGTCAGATTTGATAAAGAAGGTAAAAAGAAAATGAAGAAGCCATTTCAGTGCAGTCGTTGTAAATTTCGTTCTGATTTTAGATGGAGTGTCAGCAAACATCTTAGAACTATACACCCAGGAGAACCAGGAAATATTGTGGTACTTTCAGAAAAGGGTGAGAGTATTGTGAGTTCAGGCCAAATGTCAGAAAATTCAAATTCTTCACTAATGGAAAGAAAATTTTCTTCACAAAATGTATGTAGTTCCTCTGTAGACAAACACCACCATCTTCGGGCACCCAGTCTCAAAAATACTTTCAGACAACCTGTGCCTTCTGGTGATGTCAACATGGAGCGACCATTTATGTGCGCTGAATGTGGAAAGCGCTGTACAACTAAAGGTGATGTTAAGAAACATTACCATTATGCACATCCCAGTTTTGAGGTCAAAGTAGTGTATGTTCCAGATGGAACAGAATTTCTCTACAGTACCAATTTTATGGTTCCACAGACTCCAACTAAAACAGAAAACAGAAAACTCCATGATGACATTGTTACAGTAAAAGCCAAAGGAAAAGAAAAATATGAGGGATCCAAATTCAGTAATCCTAAAATTCATGGTTACATTAAACCATTCAAGTGTTCAGTTTGTCATCATCGGTCTAACTGGAAGTGGGATCTCAAGAAACACCTGCGAGAGAGACATCCCAATTCATGTGGATATATCATACTGATGGATATTGCAGAAGCTAAGGATACATATGCTGAAGAGTGTGGAAACTCTGACAGAAGTAATTTATCAGCAAAAAAATCTGAAGCATCTTCACCAAAATTACCAAAAGTAGAAAGTTGTTTGAATGAGCCTCCAACTGAATACCTTCCATTTAACATGACTCAGGATATGAGTCGATGTCGGAGATTTAAATGTTCAGCCTGTTCATATAGGTCAAATTGGCGTACAGATATTCTTCGTCATCTAAAACGAAAACATAGCCTGCCAAAAACTAAAGTGGTGTTGCTGAATGAAGAATTTGCTAGAAGTACTTTGTCCCAATACAAATACATACGTAATTCCAGTGACTCATTCATTAATAAAGATTTTGATTCAGTATCAACAGAATCATCACAGATCTTTAAAATAGATGAAAAAATTTGGAGATGTTCCAGATGTTCATTTCAGGCAACTTTCAGGTCACACATTATTAAACACATGCAGAAACATGGGATGAAGCCTTTTCAGTGTCGCATTTGTCAGTTCTGCAGTAATTTCAGAACAAATATTCACAGACATATTAGCAAACTTCACGGAAAACTTGACTGCAAACAATATATTCAAGTACGCATTAAATATAGCATGGGGTTTAATTTACAAGATAACAGTATGCCATCTGCACCATATTCTGAGAAAGCAACTGTTATGTCAGAGCAGTATGTTGATGTATTTTTGTGTCGAAAATGCAATATGCAGTTTTCTTCTGCATTGCTTTGTCACCGACATCTTAGAGAGGTGCATGGATGTCCAGATAAAACTCAGTGTATGAAGTTCCGAAAAAGACAGAGAGTTAAAGTTCCACAAGGACAACAGTATATTCTCAGTACAGACACAGGAGGCCAGGTTCCTGCTTTTGACAAAAAGAAGAATTACATCTGTACTTTATGTCCATATACAGCCAATAAGCGAGGTCTTCTTAATTTTCACATGACTTATCACAAGCCTCAGCCATTCAACAAGTACAAATGTAAACATTGTCCATATTATGTAAGTCGTCCACGTCTTCTTCAGCAGCATGTACGACTACATGCATTGAAATTAGCTTGGGAAAAGAAGCAGATAACTCCACAGAATAGCCCTGCTAAAACAATCACCTCACTTGGAGCAACCCCAAAGAAACATGTTTGTGAGAAATGTCCTTACTCAACTAATAGTAAAAATGATATCCTTTATCACAAACAATTTCACCGTCCAAAACCAACTGCTGGGTTCAAATGTGATCATTGTGACTACTGGGTAACTCATCGCAGACTTCTGAAACAACATGAAAAATGTCATAAGATGGCTCAGATGGCATACTCATCTGCTTCATACCAGTCTTCACCCAGCAAGTCAGAGATGTCAGAAAATAGTGCTGTTTTTGACACTGTAGAAATTGCAGGCTTGAAACAGCAGTTCATATGTTCCAAAATTACAGCAAGTTTGTCGACTGATCCTGCTTGCTCACCTACAAAAATAGCAGCTCAGTGTTCAATGGGTTACCGTCCTGGATATATTGTTAAGAATGGGACATATCGTAAGTTGCACACTTGTCGAAGCTGCCCCTACATGAACATCCGTGCAAGAAACCTTAGACTGCATGAGATGATGCATGGTAAACGACCGTCTAAACATCCACTGTTGAAATGTCCTGACTGTGACTATTATGTTGGAGCACGCGGACTTCTAGCTCATCATATGAAAGTACACCAATCTTCTTATGTACAAGATTTTAATGACAGTATGGCTTTGCAAATGGGAAAACAAGAGGTACAAACATGTGGTGATGATGATGATAAAACATCAGAGTCTGGAGAAATAATGCCAGAACATAAAGTAGATACACTACTAGAGATAGTACGGTTCAAGAAATACTGTTGTGAAAAATGTCCATATGCTAGTGCAAAGCGCAACCATTTCCAGAGACATGTGGAATTGCATGGAAGTCGTCAGCGGTTCACCTGTGACTTCTGTGATTACAGTGTTCCTTCCAAGAATCTTCTTGCTCAGCATCGAAAACTGCATCTGATGCCTAACCAGAACCTTCTCACCATCCAGTCTTTATCAAATCTTCAGTACCTTACTGAGGTAAATTAATTTTCATACAGTATCATTTCCATCTTAATGTCATGTGATTAGCATGAATATATATTTCTTTTTTAAATACTGAACATAAAAAATAACTTAGATTTAAATATATCTTAATATATACAAATGTTATTAGATATACATATTTCAAATTATTATTTTTGAAGGTACAAAGATTGTTTGAATAATATCTGTTGTGAATACAGTTAAAACTATATTCTTCATAAATAACATTATTTATTCATTTTTAGGTGCCAGCTGATGTAGCATTAGCAAGTGCACTACCAGCAGTTGATGACAAAAAGCCTGTTACAATCAGTGTTACCCATGACCATCTGGAATTATATGAGAATATTCCTGAATCAGAATTAGAACCTAAAAAGCTTTACAGGTATGTATTTATAAATAATCTTAACATAGTAGATTTATGATGCTGAGATAAACGATAAATTTATAAATTTAAAATAAAAGTCTATATGGTTATTGATGTCAAAGGTTAGCATTAGAATCTATGTTGAAATAAAAATATTTTAAGTATCATTATCATCATTGTCTTTTATTTAATGCCTAATGCAGAAAGTTTTATTTCAATATTTTAACAACAAGAATTTCAAATTATATTTGATCTGTATGAAGATGTGATCGATGTCCATATGCCAATGTAAAAAGAGACCACCTGCTGACACATCTCAAGTTCCACATGATCCGCAATGAGATTTCCTGTCCTTATTGTGACTATTCAGTTCCAAATCAACAGTTCCTGACACAGCACATCAGAGTTCACTTCTGTCCTCTTCCAGAATTCTCAGAATGGTTAACTCAGAATGGTCAGATGGATAGAATTCAAAAAGAAGAACATTTAGACATTTCCGAAGCTTTGGAAATTGCTAATAAATATCGAAAAAATGTTAAAATAAAAGGTAAGGTGTTTACTCATACTTTTTGAGGGTATGGCTGGAATAAAATACACAGTTAAATACAATGATGTAAAAAGACAAATTATTTGCAGAATAATGTCAGATTTAAATCCAGGCAAATGTTAAAATCAATTCTCAATATTGTAAATATTGTTTTTTATTCAATACCTATAAATTTGTAAAATTCTAAAATGATACACTAAACATTAAAATGAGTAGCATAAATTACAGATGCTAAAGTAAATGAGGAACAAGTTGAAAAGGAATTGACCTTGATGAATAGAGAACCCAGTACAAGCAAATGTGGCATTGAGGAAGAGAATCAGACACCAGTCTCCAATGATGAAGTATTTGTTTGTCAGTACTGTGATAGAGAAATAGTTTCATCAGAACTTCTGTTACGACATGAGATGCAGCACCTGATTGGCAACTATTATGAAGTAAGTAATGCCCCATTAGTTTTAAAATCTTTTTTATTGCAAGACATTTTCAATAATGTTATTAAAGGCATTACTAAAGTGGTATAAATGTCAAGTTTAACTGATTTGTTTATTCATTACCGAGTTTGGATCTAATTTTGAAATAAAAGTATAATAATAAAATAATCTTTTCTAAATGTTGTTAATTTATTTTATCATGCCATCTGATAAATAAATTTTTGAAAACAACTTCTTATAAATTAAGGATATGGAAGTAAACAATATATTGCCAAAATATATTAACAATGATCAGCCTCCAAAAATCAAGTTAGAAATACATAAAACATATAGTTTATTACATAGTAAAACCTTCTTTTTTTTTTAGTAAACAGATCATAAATATTGCATCAAAAATGATAACTGAGAATTTTTAACATTTGTTGGACTTTTATAGATTTTATTGACAAAAACAGCACTATTTTTTACAAGTAAAAAACCTAATTTAATTTAATAATCATTAAAATAAAAAATTATACAGAATAACAAAATAAAACAGGCCTGAATATGGGATGATGATTTTCTTTTATAGGTTTCTGATATTGCTGCTCAGAAAGCACCTAAAAGAAACTACGATGAGATTGCTGGTGGTAAAAATGATGAAATAATCAGTGAAAAGAAACATATAACTGCAATGGCTGATAAGCAAGAAGTTTCAGGTGAACAAAATGGAGAAACAATTGATGACATATCTGAATGTGAAGAAAACATAACTGAAACAGATACTACTCAAAACACTTGTGAAAAAAGCAGTAACAGAGAAGTTACCAATGATGATGATAATGATGTTACAATCATTACAAAAATAGATGTTGATGGCACCTGATACTGTTTGTGAAATAATTAAAATTAATATTCATGTACTAATTCAGTCCACTGGAAAAAGAAAAACAACTATTTTATGACTTTTAAATGTATATCACTTGTAATATATGAAAAAAAATGAAAATATAAACTACGTATATCAAACACTTGTACATATTCTTTAATGATTTCTTTATGTTATATAAAAATTATGTTCATAAATATTTCTGTTTTATATAACAGTAAGAAAAATCGTATACAAAAATGCGAATACTTACACATCTACATTAATGCGTTCTTTCCAATTATCTTTAAAATAATATATTATTATAAATATATATTTTTTGTATTAACAGAAAAAGTTAGTTGAAAAAAAAGAAATACATATTACTCTTATACATGCATAAAGAATATATTTTGAGCTTATTTTATTGCAGACCTTTTAGCATTATTCATTGCTTTAATAGCTTTTTTAATCATTTTTCAGTGGTATTCTATTTCTAAGAATATTTTATATTCTATTTCATGTCATTAATGTTGCTATACTTTTCAGCGTTTGTGTTTTAATTTAGCATTTCTAATGAAAGAAAAATCGTCTTTTTAAACTTTTTCATTGACATTTAGGAAGTATTAAATTTATTGAATATATTTATTGAACATGTATTGAATAGCCATTTATTTTTTTTTTTTACAATTTTTTGTTGTTTGTTATTTATTGGTTTTCTAACAAAATGTAATACGGCTGTGTGAATAAACCTCTAAAAATCCATTTATCCATACTGTTATCACAGAGATAATATTGGTAAAAAATAATACAATGCATTATACATTTATAGGCTGTTTCTGTTTTAGTACATAAAATTACACACATGCACTCATGTACTTGCTACATTTTACAAGCAGTCAGCAAAAATATTGTTGAGTACTATAGTAACAAAATACTTGAGTAGTATGTGAAAATATTAACAAACATGTTTAAATTTGAAGCACAATATTAACATCATCCATAATATAATTGGGTTCTTTTTGCATTAACTTCCTTTGTTATGTCCTATTAAAAATATGTATGCTTCAACAAATTATTCGTATTGTATTTAGTATGCATAGCTTTACCTGCATTTTACTGTATATATTTAACATCTAAATGTTTTGTATTTCTAATCAGATGTTTGTTTTTATTTTAGAGGACACTGCATAATGGATTTTTTTTTTTTTTTCAAAGCCAATATGATGTGATTTAATGGAACAGTTATTATATTAAATTTTATTTCTAGGTGGTTAAATGTCCTTTTTAAAATAATTTTAAATGTGAAGCCAGTCAACCATAAATGACTTGTTAAAGATGCGTACAGGTATTTTAACATATTTTTATCAGATTTTGACAGATTATAAATGAAATTGTTTTATTTCCACTTCAAGACTATTAGTCCTTCTGTAGCAAAGTTGTTATTGTAAAAAAGAACAAAAAACCCAGACATTTGACAGGACAATATGAGACTTAATGAACTCTAGAAGTCTGTATTATCTTGATTTATTAGGTGTTGTCTTTTTAAAAACATCATTTCCCATTAATTGTAATATGGAGTTTGTTATGAGATTTTATTGTTTAGATTGTTTCTTTTATCCATGAATAGCACGTTCTGAATTCCAGTTAAATTCTTTCAGCAAAAAACAAAAATAACTCACCATTGTGTTTTTATTAGAATTGTTTCTTATCCTCTATCACTAGTATTTGTTGTAAAATATGTTTGAAATTATTCATGTAGTGTACTCAATATTTATTTTATGTCTGGTTTATAATATGTTTTTTGAAAATAGAAAAAAAAGCTTATGCTTGCAAGATTTATATACTGTCAAATTTTGATGCAAATTTTGTTTGTTTTTAATAGAACATTATAATTATGCAAGCCCAAAGTTACTGACTTAATAAATCTATATAATTTAATAAATCTTTGAATTTTTGTTAATCCGTTAATTACCTTTTTTAAATACCTAAATTGCTGTAATAAGTATTTATAATTTTAGTGCACTTCAGAAAAATTACTGAGATATGAAAATGTCTTTTGATTTATTATACTTAATAATTTATCCAGTATTATTTTGAAAACATTTTATTGTCTAAAAGATCTGCTTCGGATATCTTCTCTTAAATTTCATTTATTGCATAAAAAGCCATAAAAAGTATAACATTTATATCCATTTTCATTCATGATTGTTCAACTGGTTTTTATTAAAAGCAGTTAAGGAAATGTTTTCCCGATTATAGGAAAGTATGTAAAATACTGTTTCCACAAAAGACTAGATGTCAGAATTTTAATAAATATTTGCTATTCTATCATGCTGAACGCAGGATTTTTTTTCTCAGCAGGGTGGAAGACCTGTATCCATTTGCATAAATAATTCAAATTTTTACAAGTCAGCCATGCACTTTATGCATTTGACTGCTTCCCCTTTAAAGATGAAAGAAGATTAATCACTAATTAAACATTAACAAAGGTTTGTAATTGAGAGGGAATCAACTTCAAAATGGAGGGCATCTATAATTCAGTGTGTTGGCAAACTGGAATGTGAAGACATTTGGATTTCAGGCCATTTCTAACCAATATATTCATCCACCTTGTGTTATTTATCAAAAATTATTAAAAATTGTGAATATCTAAAATAATTTTTAAACTTGATTTTTACTAAAGTAACTCAACAGAAAACAGGAATAGGTTAAATAAAAGATGATTTATTTGCAAAATAATATCACAAGCAGTAACAATATAAAATTATTTATCATGAGGATTGGAAAGAAGACAATTCTACTGTAAACATGATTTGTTAAACAAAATCTTGTTTCTAACAACTGTAGTTTTAACAAGCTAGATACATTCAGCTATAGGAAAAGTAACTAGGTTAAAATAGTTTTACTTGCTATTAATATAAATATTGAAATTTTGTTTGTTTCTAAATAACTTGTCTAAAAATGTTAATATATTTAATAATTTACTAAAACTAAAATGATCTTATAACCTGTATTTCTAAGGATAATAAATTAAACTGAACACTATATCTAGTATTTAATGGTATATTTTGAAACAACTGTAGCAATAATTAAAATTTTTATCATTAAAATTAATTGTTTGATGTAAAATGACCTTCCTGAGTGATAGTGAACTTACTTAAAAAAAAAAAAAAAAAGATTGTTATACTACCACTATTTTTAAAGTATTTTAAAAAATGCATCATTGGCAATATCATTTAAATATTTTGCAGAAACTGTATTTTAAAATATTAATCGATTTAATGATAAAAAATTATATTCTGTTTTTATCACTGAGCATGAAAACTTATCTGTACAAAAATCTTAAAATATATATTTATTAAGAACTTTTTATTAACCTAGCAGAAATATTTTATAGCAAAATTTCACAAATGTCTTACAACATGACGTCTGGTTAAAGTGCTGTAACTTTGTTTGTGTGGCTGAATTTCAGTGTGTATGTTTAACAGATCAGTTTACACATACAGGGGTGTGATTACCATTTCTTGTTTTAAAATGTCTGATTTTATAATTTTGATTTTTCCATCTGTATTTTTTAGACATATAATAATAATAATAATAATAATAATAATAAAAAAAAATAAAAAAATAAAAAATAAAATAAATAATAATAATAATAATAATAATAATAAAATTATTATTATTATTATTATTATTATTATTATTAATGAATCTAAAACCAAAGTGTAGAGTAATATTGTAAAAACAAGGTTTAATCATATCCCTAGAATGATTATATAAACATTGTTAAATTATATATCCCAAAATGTAAGATAATTATACAAGGAATAAATATCATCTATTAACATTAATGAAATAACAATACTCTACCAAAAAAACTGATAACTAAATTTTTTCTTGCTGATTTTTTTTAATATTTCAAAATAACTTATTTTATCACTGACATTAAAATGTTATCAATTAAGAATTTAAAAGCATTTTAGAAAAAAAACAACTAAAACTAATTTATTATACTAATATACACATTATTTATGTTTATAACACTCGAGTACCAATAATGTTAAATAAAAATGTTTTGTGTTAAAAAACACTTGTTCAGTTGATTTAAAAATTGATTATAACTGTGATAAATAGTAATTAATTCTGACAACTCTGGCCAAGGTGATAGAATCTTTAATAAATTTTTACAGTGTAAGAAACTGGATTACTGCCTCACTGTTATCACAATGAAAATTTTAAAATATTTTCATTAATAAATAAAAACAAAAATAAAATAAAATAAAATAAATATTAAGTATTATTCTTATAATAGGGTATATAAAAGGTGGGACATCAGAAACAAATAAGTTTTAAGCTGAACATGACAATTCAACAACCTTAATAATTCAGCTTTCAAACAGCAAAGAATTAATTTTCAGACAAAGTACATCTTCAATTTGTCATCAACTTTTGCTCTCTACTGATCTGTGAAGGGCTTTATGTGTTCATCGTTTTTCACAAAAAAAATAAAATAAAATAAAAACCTGTTTGAACTGCAAATATATTTTCTTATTAAAAAAGCTCTTAAACAAGGCAAATAATTGGAATAAGTATGTAAAAATATATGTACAATCGGGTGGTTTTTCTATGCTCATTTGATACTGATAGAATATTATAATGTATTTTATTATTTGGAATTGATTGAAAATGTATCACGTAAACTTTAAAATATTTAATACAAAAGCTGTACACTTATTTTGTTCTCTATTTTATAACATTTCATTTATTTCAGTAACAGCTTACTAACAAATCACTTTCCATCATCTGTAGATATATCACTGGGTATGTTTTTATTAATCAGGTAAATAAGTGAGAGCAGAAAACATGCATTTCCATGAAACCTAACAGAATAAAGGTATCTGAGCATTACCAGTTGTAATAATAATAAATCATCATTTTTAAATTTGACAAAAAATCTTCATTATTTTTTAAGAAAATTTATAACTAAGAACAGCAATAAAAATATTAAAAGTATTCATAGAAAATCCAATAATTTTCTTGTAAACTATTGTATAGTTTTTATATATCCAGACAAATTTGATACAAATAATACACCATAAACAATGATTTATGGTAATGATGTAGATCAGATTTATAATGGACCCCAAAATTTTAAACTTATCTGATAAACTTTTTTGTCAGTTTTTTAACTTTTGAAATAAAATTTGATATTTTTGAAAAATTAAATGATACATTTGTATAATAATAATTTTATTAATTTAAAAGATTCATGTCAACATAACTAGTTTTCTTCTGTCACTTGTTTTTAACAGAAATGCACTTCAAAGCTTCAGATGCTTACAATTAACAACACCCGTTAACTAAATTTTATTTTGTCCTGCAATATTATTGGTTTCACATAATGGCATGTGCAAAATTTTCATGCAAGGTGGTTAATTTCTGTTTCATCATCTACTGAAGAAATGTTTTTACAATTTCTTAATCAGGGAGTGAACAAAAATGTCATTACAAATGAGTTAGAAAATATATCTTAAACTGTTATTTCATGATTAACATTTCCTCTGGCAAAACCGAATAATTTAGATAAAAATTAATTTGATTTTTAATTATTTATTTATTATACCAGTATCCATTACTGTTACTATGACAATTTCATAAATATTTGTATTATCTGTTATAAAATATTTACTATCAATAAATATAAAAAGCTAAATAGTGTCTACCAGTTTCTGCAGTTTATTGTGTAAATAAAAAATATACCTTTATTTATACATTTATATCATTCCATTATCAATAATGCTTTTTACGCCAAAATATATTGGTGTTAAAAAAAAAAATGTTCAGCTGACTTGAAGAGTAATATGTTGTGATTAATTTACAACAGATTTTTTACATCTAATATGAATGAAAATTGTGACAAACACACAGAAAATGAAAAAATTAATCTGAGAAAAAATTTAAAAAGACAATTTGTTAAAAAGAACTGTTATTTAGTTTTCCTTTAACCAGAAATCATAAAAAAATGTAATAACGAAGCTAGAGTCCAAATCTAGAAAGGATTAGCTTTTAAAAAATATGGCATCAGTTCAACTGTCAGTGATTTTTATTATGTTTTTCTAGACAGCAAATATGGGTATAAACCAAAAAACAAAGAACTGTAATATTCAGTAACATTTTGTTATCAACATCTGCTGAAGTCAGTAAAATCATACTTATTACATCATAGATTTTTTTTATCTCAAATCGATATCAGTGTGACCATTCAGAGAAAGTTATTCTAATTAAAATATTCATCTTACTAGAAATACTTGTTAAACAGTAAAATCTATCTTAATTTTTCTTTATTATTTACATTTCAAATTCACTGACAATCAGTAAACTATTAATACATATCGACTATCAAAACTTCAGGAAAATCGTGCAAATAACAGCAGATCACTTTTAAAAATTAAGTGTGTAGATATTATTCTTTTGTTTGTGTTTTTTAGTTTTAGTTTATCAATTAATACTTATTATGTATCTAATGTGTCTTTGTCCAAATATAAATAATTTTAAAATCTCTGAACAGTAACAAATATGATTACACAACCAACTGTTGATTCTGTAATTTTTTAATATAAACAGAATACATTAAAATGTGGGACAGTTAAACACATTCAAAATGAATCTTCAAAAGAAGAAAGCAATAACTGAAGTGAAATATTATCCTTGCTGTTTATTTTTTATTGTAATTTTTCAAAACTAAATTAAATACACATAATACAAATCTAAAATGCCAGGGACTAAAAACATAATTTTAAATTATACAACACCTTCAGTTTGATAAGATAGAAGTAAAAATAAAAACTCCACAATTCTCGATCTCCAAGGGATGCCACATATAATAAATGTTAAAAACATATTGAGCAAAATTAAACGTATTTTAAAAAACATTTTATTGCCACTCTTTATAGGACAAATAATTTTTAAAAATTACCAACACTTAAGTCATTAAAAGAAAATATATATAATTCTTAAGTCTCAATTAAAATGTAAAGGATTAAATCAAGAATATATATTTTTTCACTTCAAAATTCTATTATATCCTGCAATTCAAAATTCATGAAATAAATCAATGAGATCTTAATTTAACAAAGAAACAAAAATGAACAGCACAGAGTTAACACATTTGCTGAAACAAGTGTAATACATATTACAAACACACACACACACACACACACACACACACACAATGTTCACAAACTAAAATATAAACAGGTACAAAAAATTAATATTCTCACAAAGCAATTATTCTATTCAAGCTTTCTTGGCCCATTTCATGTCATCGTCTCGTGGTTTGTAGCCTGTCAGGGATTCGATAACATGTTCAAGTGCAGGCCAGAAGCGGATCATTTCAAGTGGATAGTTCAGCCATCCTGTTGTTATGCAGAAGTAGGACTCATGGGGTGCCACGTGGTGGATGCGATGATGCTTGCGTGGCAGAATGATGTGAAGATCCTGAAGTGCTGTGATGTAGCGAGGAAGGCCAAAGTAAGTATGTGACCATTTATGGATCTGAAAGAAGACCCAGTAAAATATCTTTCATAAATTGTACATATACACAAGACCATAATATGATTACTTCTGTTTTCATGTAAGCAAACAAATACATTACCTTCAATATTACTTAAATTTGAAATTTTTAAGAAAGTGCATTAAAACCTTGTGTTTTTTTAGATAAAAATTTTAATTACTTAAAAAATGGTGATGGTAATTTTTACCTGGTTTGTCATGCTGACAAACACAGCTAGGAGAAATATGTAACATTCCCAGTTGTATGTGGCAGCTATCTGCTCTGGACTGTAGGTGATGAACTTGTAGGACATGCTGGCTAAGGCAGGGATTGTGATAGCAAAATTGTCACCATTTGTCTCAATGAAATCATGGCGAACAATGGATGTTGGGTCAATGTGATGCTCCCGAAATGGACGAATAAGTGCCTAAAATATTAATTAATATAATTCAGATATAAATATATATATAGTATATAGTTATGAAATAGATTTTCCATCTATATATATATTTCTATTTTGCATGTTAATGGTCTAAACACACGTTATAATTCCACATTATAATTGTTTCTTTTCTAGATGACTGATCAACTGATTTTTATGCACTATTCTAATTCATTATTCAGCATCTGTGAATCACATAAATATTAACAGAGGTGTTAAAGTTGAAACTGATAGACTGATCAGTTCAAACTGAGAGTGTTTCTTCACAAAATTGTTCAAAGTACATAATTAACAATGTTAACTTGAAACTTCTTATAGTACAGAAACTGAATTATCAGAATACTCTTTTATCATTATGCCTCTCTGCAACATTATTTAATCAAGGATGAGCACAAGTTATTTTATTCCATGTCAGTAAGGTATATTTAAAAAAGTATTTAATCCTGTCAAAGTAGCATTATTTTATATCAATAACATATTTAACATTTAATGAAAGCAAGAGTACCCGTACATATTGGACAAAGGAATAAAATAATTTCTAGACTTTCTATAACAAACCTTGCCAACAACAGGCATCTCCACACTGCCCCATGAATCTGCCCCCCAATGGACCAGACCACTAAAGAAATCTGCTGTGATAATTCCTAGAACTAAAATAGATATATGATTATGTCAGTCATACATTCTGTTTTGACCAGTGCTATATACTGTATTTTAACCCTAAAAGTTAGTCATTTAACACTAATTCAAAACAATCTTTGTGCTTTCTGTCCCGGAAAATGTATTACTGTTAACTGAAAATTAATCTGTTTAAATTTCTAATGTGACAAAAATTTATTCCTAGAATTCTTTAATTCATAGATAATTAACTTGGCAAGAGGCAAACATGACAAAAATTGACTGAACATGGGGCACTCTGTATATATATATCCTACAGTTCTGAATAATTATCTGGGCAGAATTCCTATAAATCTAATGAAAACAACAACACTTACAAGCAGCTCCAAATATGAAGTAGCTGTTGGCCCATGTGAAGTAACGGATAAGCTGAACACTGTTGTAAGCAAACAAAACAAATGTTATCCCTATACACACAGTTTCCTGCATCCGCTTTCCTGAAAAAATTAAATTAAAAAATACGGGAAATGGAAATGTTAATGTCATTTCATGCATATGAAACTTGGATGCTGTTTACATGATGAAAACAACAAAATCAGATCTATTCTTTTTATTCTCATATCCTTTGCTAAAATCTTACAAAAATTATTCATGCATAGCATTCACTCCACAAATTAGTAAACTGGAAACCAGAGAAGTGAAGACTAGTAGTAATAAGCAATGGTTAAAAGATGCAGACATCATAACATTTCTAGAACAATTGAGTTTTGTCTCTTCCCTCTGCCTTGCATTCTCTCATCTTTTACAATATTTGTTTTGCAGTTTGTTTATTTTTCAATGACGTAAATAATAAAAAGAAATTTCCCGATACCTTTTATATTTTTTCAGTATCACATATCAGCAAGGTATTTCATCAGGTATCAAAAGTGGAGGCTCAATGAATCATATTTCAGAGATCTCAATAAAAGTTCAGAAATCTGACGTGACTGTTTTAAGGTTAACTGATAATACATTTTTAAAATACACTATCAAGATAATTAATTAATTAATATTTTGCATATAGTCTTTTTCAGTCAGAAGCTAATGAAAATAAAAATAAACAGCAAAAAATGGAATTACTAATGACATTTCAAAGGTCCTTAAAAGAGATTATTTTCTCCAGTGTATGTACATTAATTGACCTTCATTGAAAACTGCTCAAATCTATTTTCTTTTTAACAATTCTTGCCTTAAAAACAGGCCTCTATTACAAATTCATTGGCTCTGGCTCTAGACTACCTATATCTCAGTTTTGGAAGATTCTTGTCAGTTTTCTCGATCCTGCAATAACTTTTAACGTCATCAGATTAAGTAATGCTCTATAACTATAAGAGATTATGCATTAAAATAATATTTCAGATCTATATCTCTTCTTGGACTAATAAAAAATAAATATATATTTTTAACAGTAACTAGGAGATGCTATTTTCAACAATATATGTCAATCTTGTGAACACTTTTATTTATCTCCAAGTTCAGATGTCTGAGGTTTGTCAACTGATGAATAAAATTTACTTTTGTTATTCACTGTTATTGTAATATTAAAATATTACAACATCTGTTTAACTAATTTTAAGTTCAATGCTACTGTTGATTCAAAATTGTATGACAAAAATGGCTGCACAAATGGATGATGCAATATAGGAAATATGAAGAGGTGAACTTTTAAAATTAATAATTTCAAAATGGCTGCTATGATGTCTGATGCAATACTGACTGGACTGAAAACAACATTTGGTAGCCAATAGCAACAACAGTGCATGCAGAATTTAAATCTGTAAGAGTGAATTATTTTTTAACAGTCTGTCATTCCAAACTTATATAAATGTGTCTGTGCGTGTGTGCGTGTGTCTGTTTGTATAAATGTGAAAGAAATAAGTAAGCAAACAAAAAGGAAAGAAAAATATATAAAATATATATTACTATAAAAAATTATTTACATTTAATTCACTTAAGAATAATATATTTCACTTTTTATTTTTATTCATTTTATTTTGTTAATTTTTAATTTTATTTTGATCACGTTTGCAAAATCTGTTATCCACTAATAAAAAAAGTGATGTTTTCTTCAGTTTCATAGCTAAAATATTTTATCTTTAACAGAAATCATCACTTTTAATCCTTTTTCAATGATAGAAATGATACAAGTGGAAATATTAACAAAGTTTGGATGTCTAATCAATTATGCAAAATGCTGATTGATTCTTTAAAATTAAAATATAAACTAACTCGTCACAATCATGCCAATGTCATTTTTGATTTGACAGATCGTAGTTTTACCTGCTGTATATTGACTCGCCAGTTCCTTAGCTCCTGCATGCTCTGGCCCCCATCTGGGTTTCTCCGGTTCATTTTCGTCTTTCACATATTGGATGTTACTGTTTATGTCATCTTCTGACATAGAGTTAAGAACAATTTCGTCTTCTGTTAACGAACACATACTCATCGAATGAACCTAAATTACGACCGGAAGAAAACCATCACCTGATTTACACAAAAGGGCTTAATCACCTGCTAACAGACGATTAGTTAAAAATAAATATGTTATTTCCAAGTCACGTTTCATAGAATTATTTTGCAAATGAAATAGTAAAATTTAAAATAAAAGTGGTTTTAATGATGTCTGCCTAAAATTAACAGACATTTAGTTATAAAACACTAATATATTTATTTATGTACAAATTTATTTTGACCTTTGACCGTTTTAGAGTACATTTCGTGCGTGCAAATTTTCACATATTGGTTAGACACGTTTCTAGTGTACTGTAATGTTAAACTAAGCAAATATATAATAATAATAATAATAATAATAATAATAATAATAATAAATAAATATAAATAAGGGAGAAAAAATTATTATGCTGGTCCGGAACTTAAGGCCGTACGACTTTCATGTTTTATCACCATTTTTTAATTTTTTTTTAAATTAGATTTTGGTTGGTGTTACGTTTTGTTCATACCGCTCTAAAATGATTTTCAGGGTACTAGGAACCATTATTAATTTATATGTATGTGTGTGTTAGCATGAAATTCTGAAAAGTGTTCTGCGGGCATAAATGATAATCATGTTTTTGTATGTGCCTCTGACACTGTCAGTGTGTTTGGGTTTGTATTAAATCGATGGAGTTTTTATTATTACAATTGTAGTTTTTTATTCAAGATGAGTGAATCAAGATACTGAAATCATAATGTCGAGAAACCTAATATCTACCAAAATGATTATATGATGTCTTTTCTATTCTTTTCTTTCTTTCTTTATTTGTATTTAATGCTACTAAAATAATCTTGGTAAAAAATATCCCTTTTTAACCCATATACAAGTCAGCAGTTTCATTTTCCAACCAATGAAATTGTTAATATTTAACAGATGCATGAATTAACATCTTGTAACTATTTTAACGATTTTAAGTTGTTAATAATAAGCCAAAATAATAAAGTTCTTGACCCATTTATATTAAATGAATGTAATGTTATTTTTCAGTAGTTTGTTAACATGCTGTTGTGAAATGACATTTGGTCACTTTCAGTTTCAATCATATTTATTTTATTATTATTAATTTTAAAAAGTGAATTTTTTTTTTTTTTAAACAATACATATTTCCATCCTTGTTTTGTAGTTTTAAAATTATTTTTATGTAAATTCTCATGTTTATATCAAAGCAGATAATGGTATATTCCAAAAATATATCTTAAATGGCTACTTTAGTTGTAATTTAAAAATCCTGATATGTTTTGTTCTTCAGATTGGTCTTCAGTTATGATAACCCAGCCACATCGAATAGTACAACTGCTGTTTCAGGTATCCAAGTCATGCAGCTGTTGGTGTCATTACAGATACCTAACAGCCAAGCCTGTCAAATCAGATAAAGCAAAGTCAGAATCACAGAAGGTTCAAATATTCATTTGCATTTTTAAATATGTTATATTTATGTTTTAATTTTGTTTTAATATATAGATTTCTTATTGTGTGACATGGTTATTTTTCAATAAATATATGCGATACTGCAACTCTATATTCACTTTTCTAAACTGATAAAATAATATTCTTTCCAATAATAATTTTAAAAAATTTGAAATTTCATTGTTTAATTTTAACAAAAATTTATTTATTATTTTTTATTTGTATATTTGTGTATGCATAAACATTTAAAATTTTTTTTTATTTTTAAATATGATAAATCAATCTTATCACTGGTATATAATTGCAGCATATGACAAATTTCATTGACTTCAAAAAAGTAAATGTCAAAGGTGGTAATGGAGGCAATGGATTTGTATCTTTCTGTAGCATGCCAGGCAATGAATGGGCTGGCCCAGATGGTGGAAATGGAGGAAATGGTGGACATGTCATATTTACAGGTATTTATTTAGTAATAATAAATAAACACAATGAAAGATAAATAAACCAGCACAATAAGTCAGAAGATTTTCATCAGTCATTTCTTTAGTTGTCTACAGGTGAAACTGTTAGAACATCATTGCAGTTTATCATGAAGTTATGTTATACATATAAGTTTCTTTGATAAATATGGTTCATTAATTATGAAAATACGTTTCTTAACCGATCATTTTTGCTAAATAAATTTTTTAATATTTTTCTGATTTAAAACCAGATATTTTATATAGTTACAGTGTCTCTTGCACATTTTTTGTTCTCAGAAGTATATATGTTTGTTTTTCAAAGAATTGTTAGCAGTTCATTTGAAATATTAAAAAAAGGAATGCTAGTTTAATACACACTTTATTGTATTATTGTATGAACATAATGTTAGTAAAAAGCTGATGACTGTTTTATATTTCTGTTTATTGCTAGCTTCCACCAACTACAAAAGTCTGTCCCATCTCAACACTGTGATAAAAGGAGAAAATGGGATTAACGGTCTGAGTAGAAATTGTTATGGAAAAAATGCTCCACACACTCATATTAGTGTGAGCATACAATTTTTTTTCTCTTTTTTTTTCTGGGCAGTATAATAACATATATAATTTGTACCTTATATTAACATGAATAAAAATTGTTTTAATGAACATCATATTTTTAGCTTGTTAACTGAAATGTTCAAAATAATACAGCTTTATTTTATTATCATCTAGTGTAAATTTGTAATTATGGCTGACTTAATTATCTTCATTTATTTTTATTTTTGACTTTTAATTTTGTTGTTTTGTGTATATTTTCATTACAGCTGGTTATTAAAGACACTGATAAACAATAAATAGGGTGCTTCATTCAGTTAGAATAAAGGAGGAATTAATTGAACAAGAAATGATTACCCTTTTGGTAGCCATAGGGCTTATAACCTATCCTATCCAGTGTAACATATTGTACTAACTAAACAAATATAATAAAGATACTTTGCAGCAAATGCTTAATGTATGTTTAATATTAAAGAATTATCAAATGTTAGTTTAATAAAATCAAGTAATTGATTCTACATCTATCTACCTATCTCACTGTCTGTGTGTGTATATATATATAAATATATATATATATATATACATACATATATACATTGTGTGTGTGTGTGTGTACAATTTCTGACATTGTTATTTTCAGGTTCCTGTTGGCACAATTGTCAGGGACAGTGATGGCAAAACTCTAACAAGTTTAGAGAATGATGGTGATTATTTCATTGCTGCACGAGGGGGAGCAGGAGGCAAAGGCAATCATTTTTTCCTCAGCAATGAAAATCGAGCTCCTGCATATGCTGAGTCAGGAGCAGAGGGTCAGAATCGAGTACTGTTTGTAGAACTCAGAACAATGGCTCATGCTGGACTGGTATGTTCACAAAACTTGTTCATTTATCATGTCTAAATGGTTTATTTGTATAATGCTCTATAAAAATGAGCATATTAAGAAAAAGATATAAATTAGAAATCCCATAGTAATCATGAGAAACAATTCATGCAAAACAAGGTATTGCTAAATAATTATGGAAAACTGTGTCAGTAACAAATTGTCAGTATCAACATTTTGTTAAAGATAATATAAAATAGTTGCATGAGGTGGAAGGAAAAAGAATCTATTTATTATTTTCATATATATCCAATTTTCTTTGTGTATTTTTATCTTAAGGGTCATTCCATGTCAAACCACTCCAAAAAAAAAAAAAATTTAAACCCGAATGTCTCAGATTTTTATGAAACTTGGTATACTTGTTGACTGGGATCCCGCACCACCAAATCTGACATTTTAGGCCAATCGGACCAGTGCTATCACTGACCTTTTGACCTTTGTTATGACACTGAAACTGACTATGTGGATCACGTGACCTTGAGATGACCTTTATTGAAATTTAACTAAAACATATAAAAGTTTCCTGGGTGTAATGTTTTTTGTTTAGCCACAATATAGATTTAAAAAAATGCACGTCCATGAAAATAACACCTTTTCTGCCGTTAACATCTGATTAACTAAAACCTGAAAGATCAATTCTGGATGCTAGGAATCTCTCTTGATCACTGAGTAAGACATTGTAGGCCTACATGTATGCATAAAGTTCACATAAATCTGAGAGAACTAGGTGTTTCTAATGCTTAACCTTCTCACCATCTTTGTTTTGAATGCTCACTGTATCCTTCATTCCCAGACACATTCTACTGTTCTCATCACTTTCATAAAATTGGACTATTTCCTCTTCAATTCATTTGACAGAACTGTCCCTTGTTTCTTATCACAGAGGGATAGAATCCCTTTCTCTTTCTTCACAGCACAGCTTTTTTTCACAAGATAATTCGTTGTTTCAAATTCATTCATTGTCCTTTCAATGATAAAGGGTGACAAAGTCAAGATTTTTCTGATGAGTCAAGGTCACTTTCAGGAGTATGAAGTGGAATATCATAGACTGTTTCAAGATGTCATTTTAATGTTACTGTAGCTGATGCTAGTTTTTTCTGTCCTTTCATTTGTTTACTAGAACATGCTAGTGAATGGAGTTTAACAGGTGTTTTGCCTAAACTCGACAGGACAGAATTCAAATCAAAGTCCTTTTCTGGGGAAACCACAACTGGCAGTTTGTCTGACAAGTTATCATCAAATTCTCCCATTGTAATACCACCCATACTAAATCCATCCTCTGCAGGGGTTTGGACCTTTGATTTCTGAAGGCTAATGAAACAGTCACAGCACAACTTGTCTCCTGGCACTAGTGTTTTTGGATTTACTAAGCATCTGTAAGTGCCCATGCTAACAATTTTTAAAGATCTAGTGCTTGCTTGCTTAGGATGGTGATTAAGGGGATCATAACACTTTTTCCACAATGTTGAAAACTTGATCAAAAGTTCTTGTTCATGATGTGAACAGATACTCTTGATGTCCCATGTTTTGATCCCACTTCAAAGAGTGAGGAGTTCGACTTCCTCAGTTTTCCATACACTTTGCAACAACTCCTTTTTGGTTTGATGGTGTTGATAAAACACATTTTCAGGAAAGTAAAAGCTGCAGTTGGCCCTGGAAGAAATAAGGATTTTCAGTATTGCCTGCGCCTTAAATTCAATAGAACAAAGTCAGTGCTTTCCTAAATATCAGATCAAACCCTGAAACCCTTTCAGTAAAGTTAAGCAGTTCATAAAATGGCAGCAGAGTACGTGTTATTGCCAAAGGCCCACAAGCCTTGGGCATTTAGGTCAAACTTTTCAAGTATAAATCACAGTTTATCAAGGTGACGGTAGATCTTGTTCAAACTCTGTGCTGAAGACTGTGTGTACAAATACATTATGCAGTACATCACTTGATGAAGTCTGATTTCAGACTGGGTTGTACTGTTGTTGACTGAAACCTTGTTTAAAACCATTGGCAAGGCCATATGACATGATAAAATGGCTTAATAGGTTTTATGAAGAAAACATAATGCTTACATATCAACATCTGACATTGTGTCCAACTTGAAAGTTTCAGATTGTCAAAGAAATGCAGATGAAGAAACTTCTTTGTCTTAAACTTCTAATTGCCAAGTGCTCAGTGGGGATTTCACCAGGGGATTTCAAGGAGTTCCTGACATGCCTTTTAACCCTTTGAGCCTGATTGTGTAGAACAAGTCATGCCATTTGGCGTCTTTTCATATCCTTCAGCCATTCCTTCAGACATGTCAGGTGGGTTTTAACTCCAAAGATGAGTTTTTGGTCTCAGAGAAGTGTATACATGTAGAAAATGTACTTTGTAATGCATTGTATCAATCATCCATGCAGGTATACATTTTTTAAATCTATATTATGGCTAAACAAAAAATATTACACCCAGGAAACTTTTATATGTTTTAGTTAACATTTGGGAGATTAAATTTCAATAAAGGTCATCTCAAGGTCACGTGATCCACATGGTCAGTTTCAATGTCATAACAAAGTCAAAAGGTCAGTGACCCCCAAATTGTGTGGAACATGTCATGCCATTTGGCATCTTTTCCTATCCTTCAGGCATTCCTTCAGACATGTCAGGTGGATTTTGACTCCACAGATGAGTTTTTAGTCTCGGAGAAGTGTCTATACATGTAGAAAACGTACATTGTAAATTGTAATGCATTGTTTCAATCATCCGTGCAGGTATGCATATTTAAAATCTATATTGTGGCTAAACCAAAAATATTACACCTCTGAAACTTTTATATGTTTTAGTTAACATGTGGGAGATTAATTTTCAAGAAAGATTATCTCAGGGTCTCCAAACTGAGCAATAATGGCAGATTTGGAAACCTTGTCATATTGCCTTTTCAACAATACCAATTTTATGAAGATTTCCTGAGATATGAGGGTTCAAAGGTTGGTAGTCATACCCAATTTTGCCAAAAATCTCAAAATTTGTTGGGCCATATCTCCCATACCGCTAGTCCAATTGGCCTAGAATTTAAGATTTGGTGCTGTGGGATCCCAGTCAACAAGTATAACAAGTTTCATAAAAATCTGAGATGGTCGGGTTTAACATTGGGTGATTTGACATGGAATGACCCTAAAAATCATTTTTGAGAAGAAAATTCTCATTAGATTAAAAGTCAGTCACACTTGGATTAAAATAATAAAATCAAAATTGCTGAAGGAAATTGCAGTAAATAAAAAATAATTAAAAGCATGAATGCGACTGAACAGTTTTTTATTACTTTCAGATTGGTTTTCCTAATGCTGGCAAATCAACCCTGTTACGAGCAATCTCAAGAGCCAGACCAAAAGTAGCAGCTTACCCATTCACCACTCTGAACCCACATGTAGGAATGGTCATGTATGATGATTATGAACAAATTGCTGGTGAGCATTAAGTAAATTTTTGTTATCACCCTCTTTCATTTCTGAATCAATCCAGATTATAAATAATAATTATAATTCATTAAATTATTTTAGTTTTCATCTTAGGAAATCATTACTGTAATGACCGGGAATAATCCAAGGGGATGCCTTATTCATGAACGTGGGACTTCATTCAGTTAAAATAAATGAGGAATTAAAACAAGAAGAAATCATGATCATGTCCACATACATTACAATTTATTACAACAAAAACATAATAAAGTTAATTAAAAAATATCTGATTGATTCAAATCAAAGGAAACTTGTTCTTTTAGATATTTTTGTTTGATGTTAATGTGACTGTATAACAGGATTCCATTGTTTTACTTTGGAAATTCATCACAAAACTTGTTTTCTGCTTGCTGTAAGGTGTGATTTTTAGATATTTTTTTTTTTCACATTGAATCTTGGGAAATGCATCTTTATTTAATGTTTTACAAAACAGTTGTATCTGTTATTTTTATTAGTTTTTATATTATGGTTTGGGGATATTGGCTTTGTTCTTTAAACACACAAAAAGTATGTGTGGGCTTATTCACAAGCATGTGCTTATTCCTGGTCAATTGCAGTATTATTTTATTGAGATATTATTTATTTTAAAAATGGGAGAACAAAAAAAGTGTTTATTGGTTTTTAGTAGTTTTAATCATTAATACGTCTATAAATCATTTTGTTTTGTGTTACAGTGGCTGACATTCCTGGTCTTATCCGTGATGCTCACAAAAATCGTGGACTTGGTATTTCATTTCTTCAACACATTGAAAGATGTGCATGCCTGTTGTATGTGATTGATTTATCTCTTGACAAACCATGGACTCAGATAGAAGACCTGAAATATGAGCTTGAATGTTACAAATCTGGACTTTCAGAACGGCCTTGTGTCATTATTGGAAACAAGATTGATCTGCCCGAAGCTAGAAGTAATCTTCCTTTATTAGAGAAACAGGTAGCTTTGCCTGTATTTCCAATATCAGCAGAAAAAAATGTTGGAATTGGTCCATTATTAATCCATCTGCGCAAAATGTATGACAAATATGCAGAAAAAAAAGGAACTGGTTGGTAATTAATAAGACATTATTAACCTGTGATCAGTGATATGTAAAAGGAACAACCTTTTTTTTATATATATGTCAGTGGTAATAAACATGGATTAATTAATATTTTATCATTAAGATGTGATTAATTTTCAAGCTTAACTGACACAAAGCATTTAACAGTACTAATTTTAATGAAACAACGGGAAATAATTTTTGTCTGCTCTGGGACTAATACATTTAAATACATTATTAGTATATTTTGTTAATTATAGTACATGGACAGTGATTCCAGTGGTTAAACAACTTTTTCAAATCTTGTATGATATATGGAAGAAAATCTTCAGTGTTCCTTTCTGTTTTATAAAAGATGTACATACAATTCTGATTTTTAAATTTTGTAGCTACTGAAGTACTTTCTCTTTTCTTAGAAAAAAAAAATATATCTAAAATTAAAAAAATACAATTTAATTCAGTATTTAAAAATAATGCTGGTCCATCAGACCTGGTCAACAGTAAGTACTATTAATTTATAAATGTAATCAAACTGAACTAAAAATACCAAAGTATAACTTGTTAATTTTGGGCTAGGATGTTTCTATGTTATGGTCTTTCTAGCTGGTTGTAATGTTTTAACATTTTATGAACCATTATGACAGATTATGAACTGCACTAAAAAGACAACCACATGTGCATATCATGAGTTATTAACTGTCCAGCATCAATGAGACATTACATTTAATTGCATTGTCTATATTCCTTGAGAGTTTAAATTTGGTGAATGTTTCTAATCAGTTTAGCTATCTGTAATGAGTTATGTAATTTTATTTAAATCAAGACTGATTAGACAAGCATGATTCATTCCAAAGATTCCTGTCTTTTTGTTGACAGTGAATAAAAAAGTTATTACTATTAAGTTAATCAATAGAATAACCTATCCAGAAAATAATGTGGTCAATGGCAAGAGTTTTGATGCAGAAAGGAGGCAGATTGGAGATGCCATTCAAAATGTGAATTGAAATATTAATTTATCAGATTATTGCTAGATGGTAACTGGGAATTGTTATCATCATTTCTGTACATAATCAGTCAGAAATTCAGATTAATTCATGTTTGAAGAAGTAGTTGTTTTCCAAGGAATATGTCATGAAAAAAACCTCTTTCTGTGAACACTGAATCCCTTGTGTAATTTTGAACAGCAGAAGATTTCTATTAAACTTGTTTGAAAGTTAATAATAAGGTAGGCTAAATATACATAGATTCACTCAGCATATATTTTCAACCAAAACAAACCCTTACATAATGCACAATTAAGTGGGTTCTTTTTTTTCATTTGCTTGTTGACTACACAGTGACTATGAATGATACTGTTCTCCGTAGATTACTTCTAGTGTCATACAGCGCTTCTTCTGAGAGTTCCAGTAGCTGAAAATGGGCTCCCTCAATGTAAAGTGCCTGGTGCTGCACCATACTGGTGCACAATTAAGTTAAATGAATAAAAGAATAAATGCATATTAAATTACAAAAATGTTTAATCTGTTAGGTAATAACAGATCTAAAAAATCTATCAGATCAAAATGAATTGGACAATGACACTTTGAAATAAAATTACAAATATTTGTTTGAAAACAATACAAATAAATAATTCAATAGTTACATACTAAAAAGTATAAATTAATCATTTGTATTTAAAACTAAATATAACATTAATAAATTAATACAGTTCATTTATAAATATAAAAATTCTAATTAAGAATGTATAGACATATTCTTTTGTTTTCATATTTTCATTTTTGTTCAGTCAAGAGATGCAAATAGTCCTGTCAAGTATACTGACATAAAATTCTATAATAAAATTATTAAACATTTGAAAAATCATGCTACATTTCACATTTCATTATTTTCGTAAAAGAAAATACTGAATAGCAATGATATAACTAATAACTTAATCCATTTTATTGATGGTTGTTTATAACTTATTTTCATCGAGGAATTAACAAGATGTAGTATTAGTTTAAGCATGGTAGAGTTGAAGTAGATCTTTCAGTAAGTGACAGTAGTGGTCCATGCTGTTGGAGACTGATATTTGCAGTTCAGAAGAATCAGGAAGTGACTGATCATCAGCCTTGACAAGTTCAAACTGAAATTAAAAGAGTTTCAAACAACTGGAATGTTACTTCTTGTTCTAATTTATCTTAAAACTTAGAATATTTATTAACACTCAGTAAAATAAACTCAACAACAAATTCTTGTACTTTCTTCTTTATGTGATACAGATAGTGCTTTTTGTGCTTGTTTGTTTTGTTATAAAGGATCATAAAATATTAAAATCTCAGACTGATTTATACTTTTTTTAAAATAATTTTTTATTTTTATATACTAATATTTAAGAAAAAAAACAAAAACATTTTTAACAAAGGATATGGAACGAGCATACAAATTTCCTGTGCCTAACTGACCAAAAGTGGCCGTTTCTGGTCTCCTCTCTTGTATAATTAAAAAGTATTTGCTTAACATCTTGAAAGAAATAAGGTTAATATTAAAAAACATTGAAGTGTTGAAATTATGCAGTGGTAATAAATTTAATACAGAATTTAAAACAAAAATTCCACATTAAATATTTTACTAAACATTCATATAATGCTTGTTAAACTTTCATTCATTTATTTTCACTGTTGTTATTGATATCTGCCCTCATATTGTTATTTTAATTCTTGGGTATTTTGTGGTTGTTTACCTCTGTCAAAAGGAACAGTGCCAAAGAATTAACACATGAAACTGAAACCAACAGATTATCAGCTGGATTTTCTTCTGGTTTCCAATTCTGCCCAAATCCAATAAGAATATCTGCAGTTGGATGAACACTTACTTCTTTTTTCACATATTTCAACAACCATTCAGTAAAACTGACAAAATCAAATATTTTCTCTTCTCTATCTCGTTCAAGTTTTTTAGGACAACTGCTGGCTGATCCTACAAAAATGTTAGACCTGAAAAAAGACAAAGAGAATAGTGTTCTATTGTTTTATGTCAGTGATCGTAAAGTAAGATTCATTTATTTATTTAATAATGTGTGTGTATGTGTGGGGACAGATAAAAATAGATTCTATTCAAACAGGTATGTTGATGAAGTCTAAATCTAATAAACAACTGACATAAATCACAATTTTTAATTTTTCTATGTTACGTTTGCATTACAGTCAGTTTTTATCACCACTATTTAGATATAACAAACTTAATAAAAACAACAGAGCAGTAGCTGTTTCTAATAAAAAAAACAATAAAATTTTGCTCTTTTTGTCACTATTTACTAAAAGAATGATTTCATCTCAGTTTCAATTGTTATTCCATATATGCAGCATTTTTTCCATAACAGTTTCTACTCTGACTGTTAACCCCATAGAAAGTGCATACTTGGATTTTCTTAAAGCATAAATCTTGTTGTCAACACACTTAAGAAGAAGCCCGCCAGTGACATTATCCAAGACCTTCTGTGTCACTTTTTTTTGTTTTTCATTTGTCAGACTGTTTGTTCCTGGAAAAGTTATGGGTTTCCTGGTTGGAGTTCCAAATGACTAAAAATAAAAATATTGTATAATTTTATGTTAAAAATGTGGAAGTGATTGTGATCTTCAGTTATATGCTTTTAGCTAATCATAAGAAGGAGACATTTTACAGATTGTGTAAGCTATTACCATGACCATGATGGGGCTTCGCTCCATATTTTAAACAGATGAGATGAGCTTGGCTAGAGGATCAGTTGTTCTCTTCACTGAACCTATTTGGTTATTTCACCTTTCCAAACAGCATTCCACAACTAGTGATTTTCTACATATGGGAAAGTGAATAATTAAAGACTTACTGCAGTTAACTGAAATTATATTGCAATAACCCATTTATTCTGTGTATTGTTAACCATACATGTGACACAGAAGTGTACATTTGAAATGAGAGTGTTGTTAAATAAGACATTTCTTCTTTTACTGATGTTATGGACTGTACCTTGATGTGCTCGTCTTGATACTGCAGAATTTCATCAGGACCATAAAACAGGTGACAGCCTTCAGAACCTATCGCATATTGATCAAATTTCCTGCTCTTGTATTTAATTTGTATAATGAACTGATTGTCTGTAAAATTAGATATTAAATCAGTTCTAATTAAGATACATGAATATTATATTACTGTGTCTATCAATCTAATGGTTTACTGAGTTTTACCTAAGTGTTATTCTTGGATTTCACCATTTCTATTTATTTCACCATTCATAAATCTTCAAATAATCACTGTTAAATTGTCATAATTTATTAACAGCAAATTTTAATTCAGCAGTAAAAAAAAAAACTGTTCATAACAAATGGAACCAATAAATAAAAAATAAAATTGAATGTTAACTTAGGTTTCTGTCCACAACATGACAGGAATAAAATTAAATATCTTTTTGTTTTCTATAAACGATTAAAACTATTTGGTTAGGTGTATCTAAAACAAATTCACTTCTTAAAACATAAATTTGAAATAAATTGAACAGAAAAAGAAAATATTAACCTGGTGGTTGTGAAAGAGAACCATCTTCCTTTCTATGTTTTTTGAGAATGTCAAGGAAGGAACCAGAACTAACAACAGCAGTATTGTGAGTAGAGTCTTCACAGCCATCTGTCTGCATATCATTCTGGAATATAGCTGGTGTGGTCAGAGAATTATCATCTGAAAATAAAAGCATTAACAGTAATCATGATGAACATGATAAAGATGTAAATTATAATAATAATGATGAATGTTAAATTACACATAATGTTTCAATTCATTAAACCACGTTTTACCAATTAGCAGAAAAACATCTTTTTTATGACTTTTTCATAGAAACGGAAATTCATATTGCTTTTGATAAAGTTGTAGATGGTGCACTAATCTTTGAATTTTTAATTGCCTTAAACAACATAAATGTGAACTCTTTTTTTCAGTTTATTTAATGATCTATCAGTTTTGCTGCTACTAATTATTCACCTGTTTCCATGACCATGTCAGTTTCTTCAGTTGCAATGGGAATATTATCAGCATCTGGTCAAGGTAAACCATCTAATTTGTTTACATAACCTTTAACATCAAGCTATGGCATTATGAACAAAATAAATAGAACTCTTTATATATATAGATAGATATTTCACTTTTTTTTTTTTTTTTTTTTGTTGCTTAAAATGTATTTGTTAAAAAGTATATAATCATATTAGATCACATGGCCAAAATAAGCTTACTAAATAAATTACTGAAGTTACTTACAGATACTTTCAAACTATTTTTTTGTCACTGTGACAACTTAAGACCAGTATATTGCACCCTTTTTTTATCTCTTTTTAAACAAAAAATATCTTTTTCTAAAATGTATTTCTGATAAAAAAAAAAAACTATGATCTGTATACTAGTAAACCATTTTATAGTTAAAAATACATACCAGTAACAGACAATTTATCCAAGACAACAGTTGGAATATTTGGCTAAAACAATAAGAAAACAAAAACAGTAAGAAAATCTAGCAAAAATTAATATTCAGGCATAAAAATAAATGATAATTTTTTTTATTAGTGACAAGTAATAATTATTCTAGCATTGATTTGGAACATGGGGAAATTCTAATGAAATCATTTATTGACTATATCCTTTCATATGTGAAAACTGAAAATTCTAAAATCTGTTTAGTTAAATAACTACCTATACTAATTTGTTTGATTAATTATGCACCATGTCACTGAACAGTATAATCTGCAATAATACCAGATCAGCTGTAATCAATCGATTTATGAGGATTATGTTTACA